>CM068745.1:8676382-9236382 GCA_035084275.1 Hydrolagus colliei
TGGGGTGTGGGGGGGGGGGTGGGGGGGGTGGGGGGGGGTGTGTGTGTGTGGGGGGGGGGGTGGGGGGGTGTGGGGGGGGGTATGTGTGTGTGTGTGGGGGGGGGGGGGTGGGGGGGGGGGTGTGTGTGTGTGGGGGGGGGGTGGGGGGTGTGGGGGTGTGTGGGGGGGGGGTGGGGGGGTGTGGGGGTGTGTGTGTGTGTGGGGGGGGGGGGGGGGTGGGTGGGGGGGGGGGGGTGGGGGGGGGTGGGGGTGTGTGTGTGTGGGGGGGGGTGGGGGGGTGGGGGGGGTGTGTGTGGGGGGGGGTGGGGGGGTGGGGGGGGTGTGTGTGGGGGGGGGTGGGGGTGTGTGGGGGGTATGTGTGTGTGTGGGGGTGTGTGGGGGGGGGGAGTGTGTGTGTGTGGGGGGGGGGTCTCTGTGTCTGTGTCCCTGTCTGTGTGTGTGACCTGACCCCTGGTTGAGGCCTCGGCCTGGACGCCTCGCCTCTCGCCCCCGGGACTGTCACCTTTCACGGCTCCGGGTTGATCCCCCGCCGCCCCCGCCGCCGCTCGAGCTGAGCCTCCGCCGCCGCCGTCACTGCCCCGGCCCCGCGCTCGCCATCCCCGGCCACAGCCAGCCAGCCAACCGCCGCCACCGGGACCCCAGACACCGCCACAGCCAGGCCACAGCGCCGCCCGGCGGGCAGACTCCAGCACTGCAACCAGCGGGGACACAGCGCCGCCCGGCGGACAGACTCCAGCACTGCAACCAGCGGGGACACAGCGCCCCCCGGCGGACAGACTCCAGCACTGCAACCAGCGGGGACACAGCGCCGCCCGGCGGATGTACATTGCAAATGCACCCATGGAGTCACAGCGCCGCCCGGTGTTTGATCATTTGCAGCAAACGTGATCTCAGTCTGTGAGACACAGTCAGCAATAATAATAATAATAATAATCCTCGCATTCGAAGATTCCGTCTTGTCACATCATCGAGACCTTCTCAAAGCGCTTCACACAATACAGTGTAAAGTGAAGTGACTGTATATTTGGAGGAGAAACGCGGCGGCCGATTGTGCGCCCCCACAAACGTGGATGAAAAGACCGATTTTTTTTTAACGATAATAATAAAGACAAAGAGAAGGGTAAATTTCAGGCCCCAGGTCGTCACACTAATTGTAACGTATCACCCCCCCCCCCCCCCCCCCCACCCCCAACAGCTTGTCATGTTTTGATTTCACGTGTATATTGTGCAGTTCGGTGCCTCCCGCACGGGAAACATGTCTCGTTGATGGATTGGGAGCCAGGCAGGCGGGGAAAGGAATTGAGGAGAGGGAGGGAAGACAGTGGGATCGGCCATTCAGCCCCTCAAGCCTGCCCTGCCATTCCATAAGATCACGGCTGATCTTCTCACTTCACCCGCCCACCTTGTCCCCATATCACTGAATCCCTTTATCCATAAGAAATCTATCAATTTCAATCTTGAATGCGTTCAAGGACCGAGTTGTCATATGGAATATAATTGTTATTATATTCCATATGCATTTCTCCAGGTCTTTTTTGGAGTCAATTCCTAAGACATCTGTGTCTGACGGTGTTAGATCATGTATTTCTTCAATAAAGATTGAAGTCCGAGAAGTGGTTTTTCATAGTTTATTCGGCACATGTTCAAAAGTACAGGAGAAAAAGTTTCAAAGTAGTTTCTTTGTGTTGCTCTAAGTGATTCTGAACTAACAAAGGAAAAGGGACGAAGCTACAGTGGGGGTGACTAACTATAATGTGCTCCTGGTGTTTTGTGTAGACAAGTTGTTTCTCTCCCTTTTGCTCAAGGTTGCTGCCCACGCCTGTGTTGTGGACAGATTGTTTTAATTGGTGCCTGACTGAACTAACTATAAATCCTACGGCATTCACATGATGTTCACGTGAACCTGCAGTTAGTCCCTATCCGACGGCATCATTTTTGTGACATAAAGCCGTACAGACAATTCTACAATTTCCTATTTCAGGGTCTTAAATTGGATTGAAGATGTGATGAGGTGTTTATATCAAATGCAAGGATTATTATTAAGAATAATTCTGAGGCACGAGCTATGAAATTGCTGAATTTTTCCTATTGTTTTTGCCTCACCCCCCCCCCCCCCCCCCCGCCTACAAAAAAGGGCAGAAAGACAAACCCGGAAATTACAGGCCAGTCAGCCTTACTTCGGTAATAGGAAAACTACTGGAGACCAGAATCCGGGACAGAATAAATCTCTACTTCGAGGAACACGATGTAATTAGAGACAGCCAACATGGATTTGTTGAAGGCAAATCTTGCCTAACAAATCTAATAGAACTTTTTGAAGAGGCGACTGTGAGGGTTGATGAGGGAAATGCGGTGGACGTTATTTACATGGATTTCAAAAAGGCTTTTGACGCAGTACCGCATAAGAGATTAATAAAAAAAATCAGAGGCCCACGGTATTAAGGGGACAGTGGCAGTTTGGATTAAGAACTGGCTGAGTGACAGAAAGCAGAGGGTGGTGGTTAATGGGTGTTTCTCGAAATGGAAGGAGGTGTGCAGCGGTGTCCCCCAGGGATCGGTATTGGGACCACTGCTCTTTCTAATATATATTAATGATCTGGACTTGGGCATAGAGAGCACTATTGCCAAGTTTGCAGATGATACAAAGTTAGGTAAGATAGTAAATAGTGAGGAGGACTGTAACCAACTGCAAGCAGACATACACAGAATGGTGGAATGGGCTGACATGTGGCAGATGGATTTTAATGTGGATAAGTGTGAGGTGATACACTTAGGTAGGAAAAATGATAGGAGGCAATATAAACTTGGTAGCTCAATCTTAAGGGGGGGTGAACGTACAGAGAGATCTGGGTGTTCAAGTAAGCGAATCATTAAAGGTCGCAGGGCAGGTAGATAAAAAGGTAGTAAAAAAGGCATTTGGTGTACTGAGCTTTATTAGTAGGGGCATAGAGTATAAGAGTAGGAGGTTAATCTATACAAAAAACTGGTTAGGCCTCAGCTGGAGTACTGTGTCCAGTTCTGGGCACCTTACTTCAGGAAGGACATTAAGGCACTGGAAATTCCCGAGAATGATACCAGGAATGGGGAACCTTAGCTATGAGGACAGGCTGGAGAAGTTAGGACTTTTCCCATTAGAGCAGGAGAAGGTTACGCGGGGACCTGATGGAGGTCTTCAAGATCATGAAAGGTTTCGACAGCTAGATAGGGAAAAGCTGTTTCCGAAAATGCTCATATATCATACATGTTGTATAATAATCCTTCCATTTAGATATAGCACTTTTCCCATCATCTAGACGTCTCAAAATACTTCACAGAATATACTGTGGGCGAAACGTGGCAGCCAATTGCAAACAGAAGGGTCCCACAAACAGTCGTGGATTGAAATGACCAATTTATTATTGTGTTTTTTTGGGGGAGGGATTATTGTTAGGCATGTGGAGTAAGGAAACTTGTCCAAGGTTTTGCCCTGACCTGCCTGGATTCGAAACACAATTCTCACGCTCGTAAGGCGAGTGCTCTAACCACTGAGCTACAGGACCGTATGTGATGAAAGGTCATATTCTCACCTGTACCAAACTCTGCACCCCCATCACTCAACTTCTTGCCCGGCTCCTCTGACTCCCTGTTGCAGAACAGACCGATTTTGAGATCTTGACTTACAAATCACTTCATGCCCCTGGCACCTCTCCACCTGCCCACACCCCAGCCCAGCCCAGCCCATGCCACTACCCAACCCCCATCACACAGCTTCCTCCGGCCTCCTGCAAATCCCTCGTCACCTCTGCTCCACCATCAGCCGCCTTGGTTTCAGTCCCTTTGGCCGAAACTTTGGAACTCTCTCTCTGAATCCCTCCAGATTGCACCCTCTTTTTGCATCTTTAACTGTGCCTCCTTCCCTTGCTCAGCATCAAACTCCACACTGTTGAGCGCTTTGAGACGCCTGTAAGTTGGTGATATGTAATTCTTGGTGCAATCAGTTACTCCGGCGGCAGTAATTACGTTCAGTAACTGCATCAAAGACGCCACAGTTTCTGTGTGCGTCATTTTATTTTCTGTTCATCAAAAAATTTCCTCGTTCGACCACTTTGTGGTGCTGCGTTCCCAGTGGCGACCACCGCTTTGAGATTGAGTTTCTCTTAGTTGCAGGATACAGCCATGCGGTGGCACTGTGCTCTCAGCTAAACTTGTCGTCCCCCACCCTCCACCCCTCCCGCCCCAGGATAAAAACTTTATCCCAACACCAATAACTTGCATTTAAACTTTGCACCATTCATTCCCATAAAATAAGATTTTGGAGTGCTTCACCACGACAGATTATAGACAACGAGCAGAGAGAGGGTGGAAGGGAGAGGAGACCGTAAGTTACAGTGGAAAAGACGGTTTTAAGGAGGTATTAATATGATTCTCTTATCAGATAAAGAATAATAATAATCCTCGTATTTGATATGGCCCTTTTCATGTCTTATAGATTCCTCAAAGCGCTTCACAGAATATAGTCTGGGTTTGATTCCAGGCAGGACGAAACCTTGGGCAAGTTTCCTTACTCCACACGCCTAATAATAATTAGGAGAAGACGTGAAAAGTGCCATATCAAATGCAAAGATTATTATTATTATCATCGCATCTTCGCAACATCTCAAAACATTCACAGAATAGACTGTAAAGTGAATTGACTGTATGTATTCTGGATGAAACGCAGCAGCCAATTGCGCACAGCAGTGCTGTGGATTGAGTGACCAAATTATTAGTTTGAATAATAATAAATACTTAAAGGCTAAAGCTGGTGTAAATTCCAGGCCTCAGGTTGTCACTTTCTTTTATTTTCCAAGGAATTATTACCAGCCTAGTTCACTGGCAGAATCTGAACGTACAGACCAATGACTGGGAGCAAGGATTCTTCCCACTTGGTTCTTCTAATCCTTTAAGACAAGGTCTCGATGTGCCTGGTGATGTTAGTCTGAACAAACAATGGGAAGCTGCCCAGACACTTCTCTCAACGGGAAGAGATGTGGTTAAAACTGGTTGACCGGTTACAGCCATGTCCTGATACACACTCTGGGTTCCCAAGCCTTCGCCAACCTGTGCCTGATACTCTGCTGAATTAGGAACAGAGGGCCTGTCCCTATATGGAGAGAGAGAGCGCATTCCATTCCAGATATAAACACATTTAGATGTGTTGGTGGCATACATAGAGAATGTAATGTGTGTTTCCACGTGTGTAAGACACCTGTACCTGGCTATCCCCAAACAATTGAAATTGTGAGTAATGAGTTAAAGAACACCACTAGTTTTCTCTCAATCTCTCTCTTGGCAAGTCTGGCTTAACTATGCAGTGCACTCCTCATCTTAGTTATTGTGCGCAGTAGCTAGCATTTATCTGTAATTAATTCTGTTTGCTTGTCATACATTCGTGTGCAGACCTCATTAAGTTCTCTTTGTGAGACCGTTGATGCTTCCACATACGACTCAGTCCTTTTGGCCTTGCTCTCATTTCCCCTCATTTCCAACACTCCTCACTTCCTCAGTTCTCTTCACCCTTAGTTATCTTAGTGATCGTAGAAGATAATAATAATCCTTGCGTTTTGATTTTGTGCCTTATCACATCTTTGAGATGCCTCAAAGCGCTTCACAGAATATACTGTAAATTGAATTGACTGTGTATTTGACGGTGAAATGTGGCAGTCAATTATGCACAGCAGTGGCCCGCAAACAGTCATGTTATTATTAATAATAATAAACTATGTTATAATTTAGTAAATATAATATTATTATTTATACAGTATATATTATCATTTTAAGAAGGTGAGCACAACTGGAGTTTTTGCTAAACACACATAACAGTACAGTATACCGTAAACCCACAGAATGAGAATCATAGCTTTTTATTTTTGTTGAAAGAAATATTTCCTCCACAAATATGCAGTCAATTCACTTTACAGTATATGCTGTGAAGTGCTTAGAGACATCTAGAAGACTTGCTATTTGAAATGCAAGGATTATTATTATGGAAATATTTCACATTTTTAATATATATTTCACTCTGAATTCAGGACAAAGCCAGCTGGAGTCTACTGGTTATTGAAATTTTCACCCCCAAATTATCTAGAAAAGCGCTGAATTTGGGGGATAATGTTCTTTTCAAAATAGCAGTGGAATTCCATATCATTTGTGACAGAACGTCGGCAAGGAAATGTTCAAATGAACAAATGTTTTATTTCTGGAAGGTCGAAACTCGGGCTACCTTGAAAGAAATTCTACCATTGGCCACTGACTGAACCGAACTGAGCACATCCACTGGTCAGTAATTGGGATTCAGTTCAGATTACTGGTGACAGAAAGTACATTCAAGGCCTGAGATTCAATAAAAATCACTCGCAGTGGAAATCAGTGAACCAGAAGAGAATGTCTCCACGTGTGGTAGATTTGGCAGGAGTGATTCTCAAGTGGCAAAAGAGAAAGTCAATTCATTTTAGTTGTGTACAATCTGGCCTTATGGTGTTTCGAAGCAGATGCTGTGTTGAAGATAATAGCCTTGTGGGAGGATGCCCATGCTCTTCTCAAAAACTCACAACAAGATTTCTCGTGCGTTCAATTCAACCCATTTTGATTTCTCCCCATTTGCGTCAGGTTGAATTTGCAGGGGAGTTCATGAAAAGGAAACGAGGAAATAAAATTACCTTTGAATGTAAACATTTTGAAAGTAGACTGTGTAAATGTTTATCTTATTCCGTAGATGCGGGATATAATTTAAACGTGATTGAGATATTTCCCTCCAGCAGCAACTACAAATCAAGTATGTATGGCATAGAGCAGGGCATATTGTCTGCTTCAGCTTTCTGAATTTGTTTATCCATTGAAAACAGCTTAGTAGGTTTGAAACTTCATGGCATAGCTCGTCAGTACAGACTTGCGTGCTCAACTATTTCCAATTTGTAAGTAATATGGCAGAGGAAATTAGACAGAAGCTGACAGTTTGAAGTACTGTATGAGCAGAGAATTAAAATACTGTGTATTCATTTATGGGAAAATTCAACCGTTTTATTTCAGAAACATTTCCCGAATTAAATGATGTGACATCTATCAATTTCTATAAAGAAGGTACAGATTAATAAACACGGAATATGAGGCCGGTCAATGCATTGATCATGAGAAATGTTGTCCGATGGTTTAATCAGCCACTCAAGGTAATCAGATATAAAATCGCAGAGCGATGGAGAAAGCAAATGATTTACTGTCAGAGATTTGAAAAATGTCAAGTATTTTGCGATTGCATGTATGCATAGCCACAGAAATGCTATTCCCTTTGAGGCTAAGATTGATAGGATTATGGACTGTTGGATTCTCAAGTGTCCAATCTGCTTGGTAACTATGTTTTCTGCAGTATAATTTAACAATTGGGTCTTTATTGAAACGTCCATTTTATGGCTTTTATTATCATTGAGGTTAACCTATGGAGATAGTCACATTTCTGCACAAAATATAGTGGGAGGGGGAGAGGAGGTTTTATTTCTACTCTGAAAATATTCCAAATTAATTAAGGTTTTTGGTACTCTTGGAGTTTTTCTTTGTGGAAAAAAAATCACTTTCGAAATGTGGAGCTCCTGTGGCTTAGTGGTTAGAGCACTTGTCTTGCGAGCTGGGGAGACTAAGCTGGGGAGAACTGTGTTCGAATCCAGGCAGGTCAGGGCAAAACTTTGGGCAAATTTCTTTACTCCACGCGCCTAATAATAATCCGTCCAAAAAAAACACAATAATAAAATTGGTCATTTCAATCCACGACTGTTTGTGAGACAATGCTGTGTGCAATTTGCTGCCGCGATTCACCCACAAATATACAGTCAATTCACTTTACAGTATATTATGTGACGCACTTTGGGACATCGATGAAATTGAAAAGCGCTATATTAAATGCAAGGATTATTATTATTATATACAACCGTGTTCCGATATAAAAGAACAGAGATTTTATGGTTTAACAAATTAAATGGCTCAAACCTCAACATCAGATCTCATGATGAAAATATTCAAAAGGAGAAGTTTTTCCTGATATTTTGGTCAATAATCATCCAGATGAGTAAATGGGATAATAATGTTTGAATACCATTGGTGGGAAACTACGGTAACTGTATTTGGCAAAAAATAATTACGATGACAGTAAATATCTATGGAGGTTTCAAAGTTATAAGTAATCTTGCTTTCCTTAGAGTTCGTTAACCATATTATTTATATCAGATTTTTAGAGTACTGTATTTCAATGGGTAATGTATAGATGTGGGACTGACTACAGGAGCTCAGTGGTAAGAGCACTCACCTCTCAAGCGATAGACCTGGGTTTGATTCCCAGTAGGGCAAAACCTTGGGCAAGTTTCCTTACTCCAAATGCCTGACAATAATCGCTCAAGAAAAAAATTTAATTGGTCACTTCAATCCACGACTATTTGTGGGACACTGTTGTGCACAATTGGCTGCCATGTTACAAGCCACAAACATACATTTAATTAACTTTACAGTATATTCTGTGAAGTCCTTTGAGACATCTAGAACAGATGAAATTCACTATATTAAATGCAAGGATTATTATTATTACTAGAAAGAAAGCAGAGGAATGTCAGGTCAAAATTGGTGGAGGTATAGAATGGGGTCCTCAGTGATCTATGGTGGGTTCCCTGTTGTTCTTTGCAAACATTAATTATCTTTGCTACCAACCCTGAATGTTATTTCCACAGACCATATTCCTAGAGTTGGCTATTGGATTGAAACAAACACAGAATCCTGCAACTCCAAGCCATCCATTTGGTTGGGTCTCAGTGGAAATGGGGTAACTGAGGTGGAGGGTGATTCAGTTGGTTAATAGAGACATAAATATTTGTAGGCTCCAAACCAATAATTGCCTCTTGGCATCCCTTACGTTCCACAGCCTAGATCACCAACCATATGTGCATGGGCAATTTCAAAGAAATATGTGGTCATATAAAAAGCAATGTAGAGAAAAAGTGACAAGGCAAGCGAAAAGGAAAGTGGTTAAATTGTAAATCTATACCCTTTCAGAAATGAGAGTCATATTGGAATCATGACCAGCCTTGCAAGTGTTTGAGCGAGGATCACAGGAGGTGGGTTTGTGGCAAACACAGACAGCGGTTCAGAGTGGGAGGGCTCCGTCCTCACTGATTTATCACTAAGCAAACTGGAGGCGGAGTTGGCTTCACAACAGTCATGTTGATTTGCCAAGGCCCTTCACATGAGGCCCTGGATTAAGCAGTTGACACTGAGCAAGGCTGTTACATGTCATTGGATTGGACCTCGAGAACATCAAGGTGGTTAGCACATCACAAACTGCTCTGTAAAGGTCCTCCCACCACACTGAAAGCATACACCTACTAGAGAGTTGGTGAGGAAACTCTTCAGGCTTGAGGCAACAGCTGCTGAAAGATGTTACCTGGAGTCTGCGTTCATAAGCAGTTCGAACATCCAACTAGGGAATCCACCCTCGATTGACCTTGATTGTCACTAGCAGCTGCTGCTTAAACTCCATAACTCCAACTGGTGGAACTAATAATAATAATAATAATAATCCTGGCATTTGATATTGCATTTTTCACATCTCATCGACCATCTCAAAGCGCTTCACAGAATATACTGTAAAGTGAATCGACTGTATATATTTGTGGGTGAAACGTGGCAGCCAATTGCACACAGCAGTGTCCCACAAACAGTCGTGGATTGAAATGAACAATATTTAGTATTGTGAGTTTTTTTTTGGGGGGGAGGGATTATTATTAGACGTGTGGAGTAAAGAAATTTGCGCAAGGTTTTGCCCTGATCTGCCTGGATTCGAACACAGGTCTCACACTTGTAAGTCGAGTGCTCTAACCACTGAGCTACAGGAGCTCCATTGAACTACTGCTCAATGGGATGGAATGTGTATCAGAGCTGCGGATAGGAAGACGGTGGTAACGCTCTCACCCATTTCATGTTGCGATATGTTGCCCAGCAGGACGCTCACAGGGAATTATTTGTACCTCCCCTCCACCTAGTAATGCTGAAATCCGCACTTGTCAGATGTCAAATGACCAACTTGTGACTCTCCTCCTTGTGGGGGGCAGGTACGCGGGGTCTCCTTGGAGTTGAACTGGCTCCAAGGTGACTTGTCTGGCAATAAAAAATCTGAATTCAGCCAACCCTCTCCGGTGGTCTTGGTCGTCTGGTACCAGAACCAGGCGGGTTTGCAGTATTCCAGGGCCCCGCTGATAACAGCACAGCCAACCTGGCTCATCGGCAAGACCTGGAAGGGCAGACCAGTCACTGGGGAGCTTGGAGTCATCCCACTCTGTTCATGTTAACCCCGCAATCCAAAGCCCTTAAGGGAAGGGTGGTCCTAGCTGGACAAGCAGTGGGAAAGCTTGCCAAATAGCAATATCAATGGCAAGCTATGCAGTTTTAGTGGGTAAAACTCCAGGAGTTCCCCAACTCACACTATGGGGTCCCCAAACCTTGGCCCTTGCCAACCTGCACCTAATACTATCCGGAATAGGGTAAGATGGACGGATGCGTCCCTCCAGGGAGAGACTACGCATTCCATTCCAACAATCTTTCTCTGGGATTTCCATGTGTAGTTGAGATGCATGGAAATCTCAGCTTGGTTTGGATACTCTTAACACGGTGATGGGCGTAAGTCAGATACCCGGCTGATCCAAACAAAATTTGCTGAAGTCGACAAAAATATCATTGCAAAATTCATTGAATCACAGAAGGCAGCTTCAGGCCACTTGTAAATAACCCGAAATTGTTGCTGTTGCATGCAAAAAACATCCCACTTGCAATGAACAATACTATTAACAGTTAATTTGACTCTGTACCATCTGCCGACTAAAGCACATGTTCTCCCTGGAGAGGCAGTTCATACACCACGCAGGCTACATTCAGAGCTCTTAATTTGTAGATGCTATTAAATGTTGGCACATATTTCAGTGAAAGCCCTTAAAACACCTGCTCCTATTTATGTAAACCAAACCAAATTATTAGAACAGAAAAGAATAGCTATTTTGTTTTTTCAGGGAGAGTTCATGTTGTTAATGTATTCCCCTCTCCCATTTCTCCTGACACCCGTGTCCGTGTGCCATACACTGTCCTCCCGCTTTGAGGGAAGGGAAGCACTTTACTTCCACAAAATTGCTCTCCAGAAGCTGCTGCTTGGGAGGAGTTTGGGCGAACAGTCCCTATGATGTTTCCTCCTCATTTGGAAAGTCTTGCGGCTTCTGCTCAGTTGTGTAGAGATGGTTATGTACAGTGTGCCCCCAGAGGGCTCTTAACACTGAGGCTACATGACACCTATCATCAGTTCCACATCTATACATTACCCATTGAAATACCCTAAATATCTGATATTAATAATTTATCATCCCTTAAGAGCATAATAGGGTTAACGATCTCTAAGAAAAGCAAGATTACTTATATCTTCGAAACCTCTAGATACTTACTGTCATATAATCTCTGTAGCCAAATACAGCTCTTGTGGTTCCCCACAAATAGTAATGAATTGAATCAACATTTTCTTATCTAGATGATTATTGACCAGGATATCAGGAGAAACGCTGTTCTCTTTTCGAATGTTTTCATCGTGAGACCTCATGAGATCTGAGGTTGAACTTTGAGTCTTCATATTTGTTCAATAATAAACCTCGCTGTTCTTTTATATAACAGTGATGTATACATTTCTAAAGTTCTGTAGAGAGGCTTGGGAAGCAATTCAAAATCGGCAGAAATCCATGTGTAGGAGGTGAAGAACAAGAGACGGAGGAGGAGAGGCAGAGGTAGAGAAGCTTGAAAGAAAATTCCTTCTATCTTCAAATCGTGTCATGGGATATTTAACATCCACCTAAACAGACCAATGGGACCTTGATTTCATGTCTCAAATGAAGAATGGCAGCTTCAGCAACACAGTACACGTTCAGTATTGCAATCGAATGTCAGCCTGGACTATGTAAGCTCAAAGATGAACCTATGACCTCCTGAATTCAGACGCGAGAATGCTACTAAATGAAACAAAACACAAAATACTACAGATGCTGGGAATCTGAAACAAAAACAGAAGTTGCTGGGGAAATTCAGCAGGTCAGGCAGCATCCATGGAAAAAGGACAAAGAGTCAACATTTTGGGTCTACAACCCTTCGTCAGAACCTGTTCTGACGAAGGGTTGTAGCCCTGAAACGTTGACTCTTTTTCGTTTCTCCATGGATGCTGCCTGACCTGCTGAGTTTCCCCAGCAACTTCTGTTTATGCTGCTAAATGAGCCAGATTGACACCTGTGCAATCCAAGCTTCCCTATCTCTTACTGCGCTCTACTCTTACCTTCCTACACTCAGATTGCTGCCACAGTCCCTCACATTCTTCATTCCCTCTGTTAAATTGACAGCCTGGTTCAGTTGGTAATACTCACCTCTGAGTGAGAAAATTGTGGGTCCAAGTCCCAGATTAGGACTTTGAAGACCCATAGTTTAGGTAGACACTCCAACCCAGTGTTGGGGATGCCATCTTTAGATTAAATATTAAACCAAACTGTTGTTTGCCTGTTCAGGTTGAAATCAAAGATCTCATGGCAGTTGTTGAAAAGAGAAGTGAGTTTCTCCCTGTGTCCTGGCCACCAATCCCCAAATAAAATTGGTCATTCACTTCATAGTTGTTTGTGGGCAAATTGTCTGCTGTGTTTGCCTACACAATCACTACACCATACAGTCACTACACTATACTATTCAGTCACTACACTTCACAGTGAATTCTGTGAAGCACTTTGTGACTCAAAAACATGGTAAAGCATAATGATTATTATTACCATTATATACTACCCCTCTTTCCCTAGCCACTATGCCCCTACAGGTACTATGATGTGCTTGATCACAGTGTATGTGAATACATTGAAGTGGCATATCACACAATTCATATACAAACATAGTGCAGTAAAAGCCCATTTATCCGGCACCCTCGGGACCTGGCCAATAACGGTTAAAGTGCGTGCCGGATACTTGGCCAAAATGCCAAAACAAAACCGTTTTTCCGGATAAATTGCGGTTAATCGAATGCGGATCTTTTTTTGGGGTACTGGTTATACGGAAGTTACGGTTGATCGGGTGCCAGATAAATGGGCTTTTACTGTACTGTATATAGTTACAATAAGGTCAGGGCGAAACCTTGGGCAAGTTTCCTTACTCCACATGCGTGATAATAATCCCTCCAAAAAAAGCACAACAATAAAACAATTGGTCATTTCAATCCACGACTGTTTGTGGGGACCCTGCTGTGCACAATTGGCTGCCGCATTTCACCCACATACATACAGTCAATTCACTTGACAGTACATTCTGTGAAGCGCTTTGAGAAGTCTAGAAGACGTGAAAAGCTCTACATCGAATGAAAGGACTATTATTATTTTCTCTGCTCTAATATCTGCAGTCCCATCACTTTCCAAACTTTCCCACTTGAGCAAATTGTCTGTTGAAGCCTCATTGGCCCACACCACCTGCTGCTCTCTGTTAGCCTGTCATATCTTTTTCCAAGTCCAAGCCAACACCAGAATGTGTGCAGGTGTGTGTTTTGCCTCCCACTCACCCGCCAGCACAATGGGGAAATCTCTGAATTTCCATGAAGCAGTCATGTATTACACCATCTGCACAGTAAATGAACCTGGGCTTTAGTTCTAGTGCAGGTTATTTGCTTTATAGTGAATTCTCCCTCATTCTATTTTATTAATAGGTTTGCCTAAATTTATTTCCCTGCCCCAAATTTCCCAGAGGATTTCTTTTTTCCCTTCACTTGAATTAATAAAAATTTGCACAGGAGACTTCAATAATTCTCCATTGTCACACTATCATTTTAGCCTATTTGAGATATTTAAGAGCATGCAATGGCTTTTCACGTGTGCTAAAATAATAATAATAATCCTCCTTAGGCATAAAGGTTATGTCAACATCATGGTACATTTAATATTGATGAATTTTCAACACTGGTGGAAAAATTGGTGATAGGTTTGTGAAATGTGCTTTTTTGAGGTTATTAAATGATATAGTTAACTATCGGAAATGCCTGGTGGATCCACTAATTAGTTCAATGGTTGGCATTCTCCCTTCAACAGTGTTGGTTAAGTACAGGTGAGTCATAATCCTTTCAAACTGGAGAGGACGCTACAGGAAAGATTGTGGGACTCGACTGTAGAGCAACTCATTTTCTCAGTTGCAACAGGACCCTTGATACATTTTACTTTTTGCAAGGGATTTTGAGGAATACCCTATAGTTAAACACGACCAAACACAGCATGGAATGTGAAATTAGTTTAGTGGAAAGGGTTGCTGGTGAAATCTCTTGTTGTCAATTGGCAGACTTAAGGCGAAATGGGTAAAGTTGTTAATGCAGGAGGAGGTGGCAGGAGGAAGAGGCAGAGGATCTGCCAACTGGCAATGGGAGCTCAAAGACAGGTGGCAGATGGCAGGGTGGCCAAGGCAGCTGCACACTGACACTGCCAGTTATCTCCACATGACAGAGTAGCAACGTGTCAGGCACTTAATACTGTCCAAGGAGGCAATTACAGAGTTATGCAACTTTTGTCAGGCCCTAAACAAAACCATGTAACCAGCACCAGCTGCTTAATCCAAGTCCTCGTGTGAGGTGTCTTGGCAAACAGAAGTGCCCACTGTGAAGCCAATTCCACCTCCAGTGTGCTTAGCGACAGGTCAGTGTCGTTTGGAGCGCTCTCTCCCTGCAGCTGCTTCCTACATTCACAACAAATCCAAATAATTGCTTTATCCTGAACTTTGCAAGTGGGTCAGATGAGCGCGCCCAGAGGGCCCTTCACTCTTCTCAGCATGGTCCTTCAAGACAGTGTCCAAGCAAAGATTGGTGCCCAACACAGCCTTCAGGCTTCCATTAAAAACAATCAACAATTTGGACTGATGTCCCTTGTATCTTCAATCAATACATTCAATGTCTTCTCTTGGACCATGCAGAACCATGATTCCACACTCAGGGGCACTTAGCATCATGTCTTATCAGGTGGCTCAGTGTTAAAGATGGCGGGTGAAGAGCATAAAGTTCCTTGTTGAGTCTGCCAGCAGCACAAACAGAAGTGCCTCAATCCTGTCCGAAACTTTACAACACAAATATGTCACAGCAATATTTGTGAAGCGATTTGAGACATCCTTCCATCTTGAGAGGCACTATCTGACGCTTAAGGATTATTATTATTAAAGTAATCAACAAGTGAAAGGTTTCCTTCTTGTTCCATCCTCCTCCTCACCCCCACTATCGGTGTTCAGACCTTCAGCCTCTCTGGCCCCACCGTTCGGAACTCCATCCCACAGCCCCTTCACCTTCCTCCCTTGCCTCCTTCAAGTCATGTCTCAAAACTCTCCTCTTCAACCGTGCTTTCAGTCAACCTCCTAATCCTATCACCTCTGCCCTCCAACCCTGCTGATCGCAAACTCTAACCTGGGTTCAGAACCCTAACTGTCCAGCTTCTTGGGATGTCGACGTGAAAGGAGCAATACAAATGCAATTTTTTGTTGTTGTTTGGCACCATAGAGTACAATCTTGCAGTGTCAAATCAATGACAGCTGATTCCTCCATTCATAGGAATTAATATCCTTGTAAATAATTACTACCCTCTTTTGACATTGTCATTGCCATGATATTGGATATGGTAGAGCTGGATGAAAGTATCCCATCTGTGGAGGCATGAAGAAGATGTTTCTCCATTAAATATATTGGATGAAGCACGCACTGAAATTGCAATACAAATACAGCAAAAAAATGAACACAACTTTCTTCATGTAATTCACAGAATGAATTTGGCAAATGGCTTTCAGAAAACATTATTATCAATGTTTTAAACAACTTCAACAACTACCATTGTTGGGAAGATTGTATAAAGCAAAATTGTATTTCATATCAACTATAAAATAGTTATTATACCTTACAGTATATCCTATCAAATGCTTTGAGACATCCTGTCAATGTGAAAGGCGCTATAACGAATGTAAGGATTATCGTGATGAAACTAAAACATTTATTCTCTGAAGAATTGTTGTCTATTTTTTCAGTACATTGGATTGAATTTTCTAGTTATCTACAGGATGGTGGTAGTGGGTGGAGGGGAGGTAGGAGGCAGGAATGTTATATCCTTCTTTGGTATAACCATAGTTTTTTTTAAAAAAATAGTTCTCCCTATGTGATAGGCTCTCTATAAATGTAATTTTGTTGTTGTTGACATATTTAGAACACTGCAATGCAAAAAGTATGGTTGTTTCTGATGTAGAAAGCTGCCAGATCCTGATTTACTAATTTTTAGTAAGTAGGTGAGTCCGAGATTAAGCGTTTATAGCCCAAACCTTTGTCACTATCTGGTAATATCCGTATATTTCATAAATTAATAATTGTTTGATAAATTGTTAAGCTATCAAAGGGGAAATTTAATTCCATTATAAAAACAATCTCTGCTACAAATAGTGAATTACTGTATATCTCCGTGTATAAGGCGCACCCGCGTATAAGACGCACCCCCCACTTTTGACCTTTTCTTGGTGAAAAAAACGGAAGCATTTTCAATGATATTGCCGGCAGAAGGGAGGAGAGACAAGAGAGACAGGTAGGTAGGGAGAGAGAGAGGCAGGCAGGCAGGGAGGGAGAGAGGGAGGCAGGGAGGGAGGGAGGCAGGCAGGGAGGGAGAGAGGGAGAGAGGCAGGCCGGCAGCCAGGGAGAGAGAGAGGGAGAGAGGCAGGCAGGCAGCCCGGGAGAGAGAGAGGGAGAGAGGCAGGCCGGCACGCAGGCACGCAGGGAGAGAGAGAGGGAGAGAGGCAGACCGGCACGCAGGGAGAGAGAGAGGGAGAGAGGCAGGCCGGCACGCAGGGAGAGAGAGAGGGAGAGAGGCAGGCCGGCACGCAGGGAGAGAGAGAGGGAGAGAGGCAGGCAGGCAGGGAGGGAGAGAGGCAGGCCGGCAGCCAGTGAGAGAGAGAAGGAGAGAGGCACGCAGACAGGGAGAGAGGCAGGCAGGCAGACAGGCAGGGAGGGAGGGAGAGGCAGGCAGGCAGGGAGAGAGAGCGGCAGGGAGGGAGGCAGGCAGACTGGGTTTGGCAGAAGGCAGGTAGCAGGCACGGCACTGATGTCCGAGGCTGAAGCCCCGTCACCCGCTCCCCCCAACCCCCACCGGACACAGTGTCCAAACCCCGGCTGACAGCGCCGGCCGCCCCTCCTGTTTACTGTATTTCCGAGGCTCAAAATTTCTTGTACCTGCGTATAGGGCGCACCCCCAACTTTCGAGATCTTCCGACGTGAAAAAAAGTGCGCCTTATACGCGGGTATTTACAGTAATTGGTCATGGATTTCTTTCTGCTGCTTGGATTGATGAATTTAAACTCAAGTACATTAACATCTAGTTTTTGTTATACTGCAAGTTAAATTGTGTTCCATTGGAATATTCACACTTTCATCTGGGCGGCGATAAGTACTATATAACTCCTCAGTCTTTAAAGATTTCTCAGAGCAGATTTTATAGCGTTATGTAAAATTTTAAATGGGATTGAAAGTAAACAACGAACAATACTTAATGATGCATGAAGAAAGTGGAACTGAAAGACACTCGTTTATAGAGTTGCAAAGGGCAATTTCAGGGCAGACATCAGGAAGTTTTGCTTTAGTCAGAGGATAATTAACGATTGGAACTGGCTGCCAGGAAGGTGATTGAGATCAGAAACATTTTACTTACTGAAAAAAAAGCTTGAACTCTGTGAAGGGAAGATGGTAGGGTGGTGTATTCTTGTAGGATGAGATTAAATGGATTGATGGGCCTTCTTCATCAAAACCAATGTTGTTTTTTCTTCAGGGAAGATTCCCGCTGCTTATCCAGCTAGGACCACCCTAACCATTGGGGCTTTGGCTTCTGGGGGTAACAGGAGCTGAGTAGGTCAAATCACTTTCCCCCCATGTCCTGCTAATGAGCCAGACTGGCTGGTCTATAGTTTAGAGGCCTGGAGTAGAGCAGACCTGCCTGGCTCTTGCAAATTGTCACAGAGGATTGATTCAATTCTAATATTCCATTGCCAAGCATGTCATCTTATAGCCAACGAGTTGACCCTCCCCCCACCTCCCCCATCCCAAAGAGTCTATTTTAGTGTCTATTTTAGTGACCAGAAAGGTGAAAACATCCTCTTGCCAAAAAAGCTAAGCTTCAGGAAACCCCCCGGTTGTTTGAAAATCAAGTAAAAAAAATGCTTTGGCTATTATCGGCAGTGTCTGTAAAAAGATGGCAATAGGGCAGCATCTATTATGAACTGCTTTCTTGCAGGCGATTGATTCGCTGATGCTGCTGCAGAATCCTCACTGGTAAAAAGTGTTATTGTACAACAGCTTGCATTTATAAAGAGACCATCATGTAGGGTAGCATCCCAGAATGCTTAATAGTGCTGGAGAATGGTGTTGAGCCAAGGGTAAGGTAACCGTAGGCATGATTTCAGATGGTGAAGGATGTTGGCAAGGCTGAGGAATTGATAGTGCATACTTAAGTTTTGGGGTGCAGTGACAAGGAACAAGCAGGAGGCCAGAGCCAAATGAGTGGAGGCAACAGGTATTGCGTTGGGGAGTGAGCAGGTGAGGGAGGGAGGTGCCAGGGGCAGAGTATGTAAAACAGTAGGCTTTTTGATGTCTCCAATTTGTATTTACTTTTTGATATAAAAGTGCTTGTTGTTAAAAATCTTTAAGGCTTGTCCTATTACAATTGAGCAAGATTAACCTTGCACTATTTTTTCAGGAACACTATGGATCAATCAAGGAGCAAGAATCTGCAAGCATTTGGGCTCAAAATGAAAACACATTTTTTAAAATACAGAACTATCCATTTTCAGGTCAATGGGACCATATAATATATTTATACAATAATCTTCATTTTTAAATAGTACTGTACTGCAAAACCATTTAGAAGTCAGCTTAATACAAACAAAATACTCCAAACAAGAGTATGACTGACTTCATGGCTTCAGTCACAATGTGCATGCATGTCTCTACATTATTTACTATTACACAATGTCATTGCCACTTATGGGACATTTGATTAATTAAGAGATATGCTTAACCATAGCACACTTCATCAAAAAAAATCACAAAAATGTTGATGACTGTGTGGAATACCTTAAAAAGAAACTAATTTCAAATATAAGTTAAAATGTTTTAACAGTAGACAATTTCATACATTAAACAATTTTAAACTTAAGAAGAAAATGGTGGTTTGTAAGTATATAATGCACTTTTATATTGTACCAGACATACCTTTTGAAGGAATAACAATGGGACATTTTCACAATTAACAGTAGCATAAATAAGAAGTTCAGTGAAAACATATTTAATAGAGGGAAATGAAAGTTTGTTGTGCATGAAAGTTATTTTTTAAAATTGTCCAAGAGTAACGTTTTGCGAAAGAAACCTAAATGTTTCATAGATTTATTTCATTACAAAAATGCAAAGATCCCACATACAAATGATGGAGCACATGTGATGCAGTGTAAGACACAAACCCTTTCCGTACGGTTAATTTATGCTAGAATAGAAATTGTTCAAAACCCTAAAATCTATGATAGCTGAGAACAGTTTAAGGCTTAGCATTGTATAGACAAAGTGGGGGAAGATCAAGGAACTTAAATATAATGCGCTTTTGTGAATATTGAGCCTGATTTTCAAATATTTGTTTTTCTGACAAATTGTCTTTCCATATTATATCCAGCTCATGGATTGCATATTATTTCCACATTATCAGAAGGCATGCCTGCTCAAGTGCTGAACTGTATTCAGACAATTAACAATATGCAAATCGATGACTGTAGCAAAATAACAAGGAAGATTAAATCCCAGCATACACATTGAGTTTGGAAACACGGTACTGTACTTTGACACGACAGAAACAATATTTTAGCAGATGTTTTATTTTGTGTTTGAGTTTTGATCTCTGGCTGAGACCGAATTAAACATCAAGAATAAATCCTGATAATCTAGCAGTGATGAGGCCTATCCCTGAATACCATATTTGAGGCTTCCGATTCACCCACTGTGTTGCTCATTGAACGTCTGCCTGTTGCACTATATCATAATTTTGTGGTGGACAATAAATTTCTCACCTGAGGTTACTGTATATTGTTGCTCTTATATGTATCTTTAACATTGAAATAATACATTTAAAAAAAATTAACTAAAAAAATTAAAAGAAGGCACAAAATATTTACCTCTTCCCCTTGGAGGATGTATTTTCTCATTTGAGCATATGAACGTGAAGGACAAGAAGAGACTATTGCAGTCTGTTTTGCCGGTCTGATTTTCAAATATCATCTCTCTAATCCACCCAATATCCACCTAATCCCGTTTGAAAAGATTTGAATTCTTTCTTGGAGTTGCCCACATTATCCCTGTTTGTGTAGTGGGGAACTAATGCCATCAACTTCCCAAGCTTTTGCCAGTCATGGGCTAACATTTCTCTTCCATTAGCCAAATGCAGCTCTTGTGATTTCATTCACAGTGTGCCAATTGGCTTGTCCACTTTGCTGCGTCTGCAGCTGTGCTGAAAACAAGAAATTTTGAGGACAGAATTGTTTCTGCAATATCACCTGACCTATGATAGAAAAGCTGGGGTAAACAAATGCACTTCTGAAAATAAGGCCCAAAATTCTACATCGAACCTGAAGAATCTTAACCTGGTTTCATTTTGAAAAGATTACAAATACTGTCATATTTAATGTGTGAGGCGAGGAACAAATTTACAATGAGAAAGCTATCACCTAATGTGTGGACCTCAGGACACCCACCCTTTTATTCTTACTCAAAATAAAATCAGTACATTATTTACAATTGCTACACAGGTTCTCATCGATATTCCTTAAATAGTGTGTCCTTTTTCACAAATCGGAATTCCCCATTGTTTAACATCATTGTCAGCCGGAAACTAACTGGCTTTCCGATTCATCATTTTAATCACCTTTTATTTATTGCATTAGAATCGCATTTACTCTTTTTTACGTTGTGTGTGTGTGTGTGTGTGCAATATGTAGATTCACCACTGTGTTCAGGTGACTTCCTAGTGTTGCAGCGAAGGATGTAAACCGTAAAAAAGAGCAAAAACAAAACGTGTTTGAAGTCTGCACTTGGAAGGTTGTTTGCAAAGTGCCATCACAATCTGACTAAAATTCTTGTAACTCAAGGCTTGGATTATTCAGGAACTGCTAACTGATCTACTAGGACAGGTGTATATATTTTTATACAGCGAGAGATTGAGAGAGGGTGATAAAGCTGGGATAGAGAGTAAGGGGCAAGAGTGCTGAGAATCGCACTGGTACTTTTTCAAACTGTTTGCTGATATATTTATAGACTGAAACACAATAATCTTTAATATCGAGGAACAACCAAATTTAAGGCTTGAAGTTCCACTACAAAGATTGTTTTTAACATCATCAAAAGTAGGGGCAATGAGACCAGGTGTTCACCACTTTCAATTTGGAAGTCCATGTAAGCTGCTGAAGTGTAGTCACTACAGCGTGTGTGTACTAATTCGTATCCAGTGCAGTCCTTGTTGAGTATAGCGGACAAGATGCGTCATACTGCTATGTAGTGTTACAGCTCCCATCAATATGTCAAGCTCATGAAAGAATTCTGTAAATAGAAGAAATTGATGTTAATTTGAAATATTGTGCAGCATAAATATCAAGATCAGATCGTTACTATTTGTGTGACTTTATAGTTTTAAAAAAAATACAACGTAGTACTTGTCCATCTAGGCACCTGCAACCCATTTGGCTTGTAGATTTGTTGAGCTGTTTTGCCCATTAGGAAGATCACGGGGAGTATCTGAACCTGCCATCCTCAAGCAATGTTATGACTTGGAAGGGCAGTCTAGACACTGGTGGGCAGGCAATCATCCCACTCAGCTCCTGTTAACCTTGCAAGCCAAAGCCCTAACAACAACAACAACAATGATAAAATTGCACTTATATAGCGCCTTTCACGTCGGGAGGACGTCCCAAAGTTCTGAACAGTCTGGTCGGGACCCGAGTGGGGGGTGGGTGGTGGGTGGGGGAGTGTTGAGGTAGGGGGAGGGAGAGTGGGAGAGGGGGAAGAGTTAGTGGGGCAGCCAAAGGCCTGGTCGAAGAGGAAGGTCTTGAGACTGGCCTTGAAGGAGGAAAGAGAGGAAGCGAAGCGGAGGGGCTGCGGGATGGAGTTCCACAGAGAGGCTGAAAGCCCAGCCCCTGATGATTGGGTGGTTAGGGTGGTGGACGCGGAGCAGGCCTGAGTCTGCTGAATGGAGGGTGCGGGCAGAATGGTAGGGAGACAGCAGGTCAGAGAGATAGGCGGGGGCAAGGCCGTGAATTGCCTTGAAATTGAGGACAAGGATCTTGAATTCGATCCTCTGGGTGACGGGGAGCCAATGGAGACGGGTGAGTGTGGGAGTGATGTGGTCGCGAAGCCTGGAGAGTACACGAGCTGCAGGATTCGGACTGATCTGCAGCCTGTGAAGGGAGGAGCTGGGGAGGCCGATGAGGAGAGAGTTCCCGTGGTTGAGCCTGAATGTGATAAAGGCGTGGACGAGGGTTTTGGCGGCCTGGGGGCTGAGGTAGTGGTGGAGTCTGGCAATATTGCGGAGGTGATGGAAGGCTGTGCCGGTCATGGAGTGGATGTGGGGGAGAAAGGATAGCTCGGGGTCAAACAAGACGCCCAGATTCCTGATTGGCTCAGAGAGGTGGAAATAGTAGCCTTGAATGCTGATGTTGTCAGCGCCTGAGGCGCGGAGGCGCTGAAATGAGCCAATCAGGAGGGCTTCCGTCTTGTTGACATGGAGTTGCAGACAATTTGCCCTCGTCCAGAACTCGATGTTGGACAGACATGCAGTCAGAATGCCAGTGGTCCTGGAATCAAGGGTTGATGTGGATAGGTAGAGTTGGGTGTCATCCGCGTACATGTGGAAATTTACCCCATGTCTACAGATGATGTCGCCCAGGGGGAGAGTGTAGAGGGTGAAGAGCAGGGGGCCAAGGACAGAGCCCTGGGGAATGCCGCGGGGGCCGGAGGAGAAGCCGTTGGAAGAGATGAAGTGAAGGCGGTGGGAGACATAGGATCGGAACCAATCGAGGACAAATCCTTGCAGGTTGAAGAGGGAGGAGAGGCGGTGGAGGAGGATACCGTGGTCCATGGTATTGAAGGCAGCGGATAGGTCGAAGAGGACGAGGAGACAGAGGAAGCCCTGCTCACAGATGGTCAGGATGTCGTTTGTGACCTTGATCAGGGCAGTTTCCGTGCTAAAGGGTTAGGGTGGTCCTAGCTGGACAAGCAGCAGGAAAACTTGCAAGACATTGCTTTCAATGGCAGATTTGGCAGACAAGTGTGAATTACTGGTAACCTACTTACAATTGTGATGCCTGCCAAATAGATTGGCGCATTGCTCTCATATTAGAGGATTGTTCTTATTATCAAGCTTGGGAAATGTAACAATGTGGACTGTGAAAGAATGACCTCAACAGTGCGTTGCGCAAACGTTATGTCTTGAGCCTTGGGACATCATCACAATGTAAAAGACACTATATACGTCTAAATATGTGATGTGTTATCCACAAGGTGAACTTTAGTTGCATTTAAATTTAAACATATAACCTGTCTACATTACTAATCCAATAATAACTGCAGCCATTATGATAAAGAGGCATAACAGGTACTCAGTGAAGCCCAAAACGATTTGACAAATCCACCTTTTTAATTTTTGTTCATGTTCTCGATATCAGTCCATTCGTTTAAAGAGAGGACCAATTAGAAATTACCATTGGGAATGAAAACACATTTCCCAGCAAAGTTATAGTATTATTCATGTCTCTCTGGTGGATATAGCACCTAGCAGCAAAAAGTACATCTCCAGGTGTGGATAGATCCATGTCTTCCTGACTCATGAGGCTTTGGTTCCAGTCAATGTTAGGTTGGAGCCAAGATCCCATGAATTAGAATAAAGTATGTGAGGTTCCTGGCTAGAGACAAAGTTTACACCAGGAGATGGTTTTTTGTTTTCACGAATGCTACTGCTTTCTGAGGAAGTATATTTTTAAAAAATCAGATTTTTCCAGTTTCAATCAACACTTCAAGTATGCTAGCAGAAACACATCAACAACATGGCCCAAAATACTCTCTACTATCTGTGACTGGCCAGTACCTTTGTTCTCCTTGGCCAGCTTATCAGCCATCTCCCAATAGTCGTAACTGTAGAGAATGCTATTGGTGATGTTGACGTGGTTAGCAGCCAACTGATGGATACGGTGTGGAATGTTAATGGTTGAGGACGGAGAAGATGCAGTGGTACTGGAACTGCTCCCATGGGATCCAACTGAACTGACGGGGGAAGGTGTAGATGACATCGGTGAAGATGTTCCAATATTCCTACAAAGGTAAACAGGAGATCAAGTTGAGAAAAGAACACTGCCAGATTTAGTTTGTTTTTGATAACTAAAATTACAATAATTTTGAGTTATCAAAATTTAGTTATAATAATTCTAATATTATAAGAATCATAATAATAATCATAGCATGTTACACAGCACTCATCAAGTTACCAAGATATCTCAATGCGCTTCAAAACTTTTCATTGTGAAATGTTGCGAGTGTTTATTTATTTGCAAATGCGACAACCAATTTGCCCATCGCAACGTTCCACATCCAGGAAGTGAATGATCAATTTTATCTCTTTGGCAGCAAGCTTGCATTGGGACTATCAGATTGTCTGGGAGAAAGGGATCAAATTCAGAAATGTTTATAAACACAGCAACTAAGCAGACGAGATGAATCTTGAATGAAACATATCTTTTAGTGACTCTCCCAGTTGTAGCATGCATATTACTTACTCAGGGTGACTGATATACACCCCTTCCCCATGTTCCACCTCCCACCGTGCCCCCCCACCATGCTCAGGTCCTGACCCCCGACTATTCAGCGCCTTGGGACGTCCTCCCAACGTGAAAGGCACTCTACAAATGTAATGCTGTTATTGTTTGTATGTATGCAATTTTAATTGGGATTGAGAAAGTAAATGTGGATTATTACCTTTTTATGTTCTGATACAGCAGAACAACAGGACAGAGATTTAAGAATGCAAAGAGAAGTTTCAAGACTAGGTTTCTTAACCCAAACGGTAATTAATAACTGGAATGGGTGAGTACCCAGGAAGTGAGTTCAGGCCAGGATTTTGGGTTCATTTATAAAGCAGCTTGAGGTTGTAATAGAGTTGTAAATTGGAAGGATAAGATTAAACGGGCTTGGATGAAGGGCCTTCTTCATCCAAGCTTCTCTTGTGATCTCTTTGCTTATGATGTGTTTAGTTCTCTTAACTTAATTGCATTGGGAATGTCAGCCTGCACCACATTCAGGAGATTCACTTTCCCTCTATTCAGTGTTAACTTGAAAATCTGCATGTTCAGAAAGATCCTACTTTATTGGTACGAAACCCACAATGGATGGGTCATGTCTGGAAAATGAAGAGAGAGATGATGAAGCTACTCATGATTTTAGTTGCTCCCAAATTCTCTTCTCAGAAGGGGTGGTGGAGGACAACAGTCAGAAGATGCAGCCACAACATTTATTGTTAGATATAGCATATGCTCACAATGCAAATCAAGCTTGGAGGAATTGACAGTACATTAAATAGAGGTTAGTGTTACTTTCACTTCAATTTTGAAATCTGTCCGCTTTAGGTTATGCAAGGGAAAAATCATACTTACTTCCCACTGGCACCCCATGGGGATGAAGCCTGACCAGTTTTAGCAGATCCCTGTAAAATAAATCTACTTTTAGCAAACACAACATTTTCTAGAGATTTACCGTCACTCACAAGAACGTTTTTATTTCTCGTGTAAAAATGAATTACTGTAAAGTAAGTGATGCAGCTGGTGTATCCTGCACATAGCACACATGGGCAGTGTGCAGGAGGTGACATTAATGGTGGCCTGATGACCTGGAAATCGGACGTTTCTTTTTGCTTTGTTCGCCTTACCCCCAAACTCTGGCACCTCAGCCTTGCCCCTTCCCTCCCCACTTTCAAATCCCAACTAAACACCTTCCTTTTTGATCGTCCTTACAGTCACCTCCGTCCTCCCTCACACAGCAACAGCCTACAAACTGCCATAGAGCGAATGACCAATTTTCTTGGGGAATTGTTAGCCAGGACACTGGGAGAAAGTCCCTTCTCTTTTCCATTTGAGCCAAGGGATCTTTAATATCCCCTTGAACAGGCAGACAGGGCCTTGGTTTAATGGTTTCCAAAGGACGGAAGCATCAACATTCTTCAAGTGTAAAGCAAGACAGTGAGGTCTATTGTGCAGCTTTCTAAAGACACAACCAAATATCACTATTCTTGTCATCACCTAACTAGCATTCCTTTGCATTTTCTGGTAATGTCGTTGGATCTGGCATTTTCAGATATGCCAAGCCAGCAGAACGAACAAGAGAGCACAAGTTCAGGGTTGCAAAGGGCAATTTCAAGTCAGACACCAGGAAGTATTATTTTACTTTGGTGGTAATTCACATTTAATAACTGGACTGGAATTACCAGAAAGGAATATTAATAATAATAATCTTTGCATTTGATATACAAGGCCGTACGCAGGGGGGGTGCGACGGGTGCGTACGCACCCCCCCAAATTATAAAAGGTCCACATTTTCCGGGGTAGAGAATTGCATTTTTTTATCAAATTTAAATACCAAGTAAATTTATTGAACATTTGAGTAACAATCAGTTCTTCAAAACTATATATAAATTATAAACTCACATCTTTGAATGATTTAGTATTAATATAAAATTATCGAGTCGCACACCAGAATCGGCGTCTACCCCAAAGCATACCGCGTCGATAGACCAGTCCATGACGCGGCGAGTCTGTGACTCGTGATTGGATAAACATTGGCGCCAAGACTCAAATCCTCGTTTGGAAATCATCCCGTAAACAGTCACAAGGGGCAGCACCAATTCTGGAGTTAAAATCATCTTTTCATCTGATCACCGTAAGTAAAAATGACTCAAGTTTTGAGAGGTGTGACTGTAATGCTAGCAAACAATGACAACATATTTACAAGCTTCTGAGAAATTAAAGCTTTTGAGAACCCAACAAAAAAGTTATATGCTGGACGGGAATGCCTATCTTTAAAAAAAATACGCATGGACATAGACCTAGGCTTTAGCGCCTATTCCACGTGGTGTGTCAATCGGAAATCATCCCGTATACAGTCACTACATAAAAAGGTAGCACCACTTTGTGGAAGCTGAAATCGTATTTTAATCTGATAATGTTAGCAATTGATAATAGTGCCTTAGTACATTGTCAGACAGCTCAGAGGCTTCACAGAACGTACTGTAAAGTGGCCAGTTTTTGCCCAGGATTGTCCCACAAACACCGATGGAGTGAGTCACCGATTTTATTTGGGGGCGTTTGTTGGCCAGGACAACAGGAGAGAGACTTCCCTCCGCTTTTCGAGTAGTGTCAGAGGATCTTTTCACATCCATCTAAACAGACGGATCAGACCTCGGTTCAGCATCTCAACCAAAAGAACAGCCTCTACCCCCCCCCCCCCCCCCCCCCCCCCAGCACCACATTGAAGTGTCAGCTTCCTCTGTGTGATACCGAGTGCCGACGTGGGGATTGAACCCACAACTTTCTGACTCAGAGGCCAGAGTGCTATTCACTGTGCCAGGCGACTCGCCAGGTGATGCTGCTGTCTTCTATCACCTGTGGGAAACTTTCTTTCCCTCCTACTCAGTGCCTCTGAATCTGAAGACATTCCCAAGGTCGAGGTTGCATATCTGACTGATTGACAACTGAGATTTATTTTCAGGGTTTGTGGGCAGTGTCACGTAATTGGCTATAACTTAAAGGATTGTTAACCTGCACCTGTTAGAGTTGAGGTCCCCAGAACTGCTGCCTCACACCAGCGGGATATAAAGGACAGGTGCAGTCGAGTCTGCAAAGCAACAGCTCTTCCTACACAAATCTCTTCAACGTGACTCCTCTGAAAGTCACTCTTTCTCTCTTTGAATAATAATATAATCCGTGCATTTCATGTAGCGAGGTAGGTTAGGGTCGGTCTACCTCGTGTTCTGTGACCGTGCAATGGTTCCCATAGGATAGTAGCACTATGGACAGTTTACTCCCGGCTTCTCCAGCTATGTCCGCTAAACCTAAGACGCCTCTGAGGTAATGTCTGTGATACCAGTGTTGTAGTGTACCATATAGCTCACTATTTGTCAGATGCTGTCGACAGTAAACGTTCAGGGCGTCTCTTAGAAGCCTGGTATATACCTCACGAGTCACCTAATCTCCTGGGTTTGCCTAAGTGTCCAGCATTCTGCTCCATATAGGAGCGACTTTCAGCCCTCGCGTTAATGCACATTCATTATAATATGGAAATCGATATTGGTAGAGCGGTTGACGTATTCGCTTCAAAGCGAACGAGGCGTCTCGAATACGGAACGCTATTAAAGAATTAATTTCCCCTCCCTTATTTTTTCAAGTATTTTTTCGTCAGATCAGTATTGCTTGATGGGTCACTGCCTTTAATTTTGATTCTAAATAAATAAAAACTAACTACACCATTGCTCACAGTTCAACGATATTTTCAGGATAATGCTGATAACAGGCTTGTAACTCGTGTGAATTAACTGTTTGACACTGATTTTCAGTTTCTGTATATTTTCTTGTCTTTTATACAATTTGCTTTGCTGGAATATCTGAGCACATAATTCATACTTTACTCTTACATTATTGTTCATTACAGTCCGAAAGAAATTTAGTCTTAGGATAACAATGCAGAACAACTTATTAATTACCGTCAATCTGTAGTTTATGATCATTTTCTCTATACGCATACATTTATCAAGCATTCGTCATTGTACTGTGTTAATTGGATTGTAATTTACTTTATCGTTCGCATTCCTTACATCATCGAGTCAACAATCGTGTTGGCTTTTATCGGCGAACACATTCGACCTTCGCAATTAGACACGGACTACCGGGGAAAATATAAACACTGAATAAATAATGATGCTCTTCAACACCAAGGGCATAAATACCGTTCATATTGGATCTTCTGAACCGATTAAATAAGACCTCAAACTGTGTAAAACGTCGGAGCCTCGAGGGGGCCCCGGGGGCAGCCCCCAAGCCCCCGGCCATTGTTGGTCCCATCACTAGCAATTCGCACCCCCCCAAAAAAAATCCTGCGTACGGCCCTGATATAGAGCCTTATCATGTTGTTGAGACGTCTCAAAGCACTTCACAGGATATACTGCAAAGTGGAGTGACTATGTATTTTATGGGCGAAATGCGGCATCCCGTTTGCTCACAGGAGTGTCCCACAAATAGTCGTGGATTGAGTGACCAAATTATCCTTATTTTGGGGGAGCAGTATTATTACTCCCAGAAAAATGATCCTCCAATCGACTAACAAGCAGGTTCCTACTTACTGCTGGGTAACAGAGGTGTGTGGAGTGAAAAAAATGCTCTAACCACTATGTTACAGGACTCAAAGTTAGGGCTTGGAATTAGACTATTTTAAGATACAGCTCCATGCTGCGATGTGGTGCTAGTATGATGGGTATTCTGGAAAGATGAGATCAAATGGCCTGAAAGATTCTTGTGCTCCAATGAAGTGCTAGAACTCAAGCTCCACAATCTGAGGACCAAACCTAATTTTAGTACATATTGCCTGAGACCAGCTGGACAAGAATAAACTAGAGATTGAACCAGGAACCTTCTGGCTATGTGGTCAGCTTTCACCCTGGACAATCACTTTACCAACTGTATCATTAGAGGAAACTGTTATCTTTTGCATTTGAGCAGCAAAACATATTATGACAATACTATGCTTTTGGTGACGGATAAAGATTTTCAGATAAATTGTGGCAAAGAGATTCTAATTTAATAATCTGCACTTAAAAGTATTGCATTTGGGTAAACTCTGAAAATCTAGTTCTTAGGATAAAGTTTATAACGAGTTTATGAATCTTGTTGATGCAGACTCCTCACAAATCTCAAACACAAACATGGAAAATTGCTTCCCTATGTTCGACTAAGAATCATAAGATTTCCCACAGCTTAAAAATCAACTAGAAATGGGCGAATATGCCAAAGCTTATTAAACCTGTTTACATTTGAAAAAACCTACTGATTACCATTTTTTAAATTCACATTACTGCTTCTGAGCTGGTAAAACCACACAGTGGCAGTATTCAAAGGAGGACCAGAAATGATCTATCCCTTACAGTACATATATTAGCACCAATTGAAAATGTGCCAAAAGTAAAGCAAATTAGACCAATGAACATCTGGGACAAGGTTCTGGTTGGTGTTTTATTCAAGATTGCAATCTTTATTTGAAAGGGTGACTGATATTTTACAGACCCTAGAATGGAAAAAAACACGAATCCAGCCAATAGAAACTAGCCCCACTAACTTGCATGTAGTTACATAACCAAAGAAACTTACAGCTCAGATGGTGCTCAACATGTCTTTACTGTCTCTTTTAAAGAGCAATCGTTTCAGTCCCATTTCCAGTATTGGCTAGGACACCAAGGAAACTCCCTAGAGTCCTGTTGTTTGGCTACAAATTGTTTTTGATCTGTGGGTATCTGTAACAAGCGTGTTTGTGAAAGATATGCATGAAAAGGATAATCTAATTGCTGAAATGTATATTTTAAAAAACCTTCAACTGTACTGGAGTGGAAGGCACAAGTCAAATCTTAATGGACTTTTGTTTGCCCCCATTTTCTAACATGCTAAAACTGATGCTACTTGATAGTAGTAGTAAAACATTTTTCTTTCCAATAGGTTAATGTAATAGCATGAAAATCTAATTCTGCCAATCTGATGGATTGTTTTCTGTGGATTCTTCTTTTGCCTTATGAATCCTTTGCCTTCAGAAGGCAAAGGATGATAATAGCTCAGACATATTATCATCCTTTACATAAATTAAATACAATACAAAACTAACCTTGCTGTTACCTCTACTGACTTGGGGGTTGAAAAAGCCGTCAAATGACCGAATGACATTGTATGTGTCATCTCATGCTGGGAAAAGTCTACAGTTTAGAAAGTCATGTGCGTTACACCAATCTGCGATAGCTTGGCTCCAACCTGAGAATGCCTTCTCCATTCCCACCATTTTTGTGATGATACCCTCTATTATTTTATCACAAAATCGGTAGGAATGTAACAAAGCGCTATAGCACTCTGCATTCTAGAAACACAGGAACAGGAGTAGGCCATTCAGTCATTCAGGCTGATCTGTATCTCTCCTAATCTTCTCAATTCCAAATTCCTGCTTTCTCCCCGTATCCCTTCATACCCTGACCTACCAAAAATGCATCAACCACACTCTTGAAGGTGTGGGTGGATCCAGCAATCATGACCTTTTGGGGGAGAACATTCCAGATTTCTACCACCCTTTGACTGAAAAAATGCTTCCTAATTTCACTCTTAAATAGCTTGATTCTCATTTTTTTAGGCTACAATAATAATAATCCTTGCATTTGATATAGTGCTGTTAATGTCTTCTAGACGTCTCAAAGCACTTCACAGAATACTGTAAAGTGAATTGACTGTATATTTGTGGGCAAAAGTAGGTCTCCTTGTTTTGCATTCCCTTCACTAGAGAAAGTAGCTTCTCTGTATTTACCCTAACAAATCCCTTTATCATCCTAAAACCCTCTATTAAATCACCCTTCAATCTTCTAAACTCAAGGGAATACAATCCAAGTCTACGCAGCCATTCCTCGTAACATAACCTCTTTAGGCCTGGTAACATTCTGGTGAAATTGCTCTGCACCCTCTCCGAAGTCCACATTGTTGTAAAAGCTATCTCACAGCTGTACACCTTCATTGAGCTTCATTTTTCCTTCACTTGCACCGTGACTTCCACTTTCACAAATGGAAACAAGACAAAAGGGGCGCGATAACGTCCATACATTGTACATCCCCAAAACTCTGTGATCCAGTGGTCATCAAATCTGCTGCACAAATTTCCTATCAAGTCGTAGAATTTAAACAAATACCTTTTTCTGTTTAGAACTGCAACAATGCCGGGTGTGTGACTGAGCTTTCAATTTGGATGGTGGGTTACTGCAGTACTGCTGCCCATACAGTTCCTTCTGGTGTGCATGTGCAATGCTGCTGTTTAGTACTTCTTTCCTGTTGCACTGGGATGAAAGAGCAGAGAGATAGGAGTAATAATAATAATAATAATAATGTTCAGGTGAACAGAAGTGCTTTCTTAATTGCCAGAGAGTGGAAAAATATGTGGAACAATTAAAGTTTCAATTAAAGTTTGCCACTGCTCAAAGGCAGCATTTTATGTGTCAGCTGGCAATCATATAAACACCAATGTCAATTTGAAGTATTATTAATAATAATGATCCGTGCATTTGATATAGCAACAACAACAACGTTGATTTATATAGCGCCCTCCACGCTAGACGGCATCTCAGAGCGCTTCACAGTAGCAGATCCTGGGACCGAGCCAGGGGCAGGGGGAGAAAGGTGACCAAAGGCGCAGTCGAAGAGAAAGGTCTTTAGCTGTGACCTGAAACTGGGAAGAGAGGGGACGAGGTGAAGGGAGTGAGGCAGGGAGTTCCAGAGCCTTGGAGCGTGGTGACTGAGAACCTTATCATGTCTTCGAGATGTCTCAAAGCGTTCACAGAATACGCTCTAAAGTGAATTGACTGTACTTTGAGGGTGAAATGTACTTATTGTTCTTATTCTGAATGTTTTGCTGTACAACTCTTTCTCTGGTTCCAGAAAACAAATTATTTAAAATGCTGACAATTTAACGATTTTCATTTAAATAAGGAATGCATTACTGCGGCATTTGCTTTTGTGGCAGAATTTGAGTGCCTTGTTTAGATAAAATAATGGCTACTCGGGGATGAATCACAGCTGCCTCTAGGCATCGCTCCTTGGATTTGAACTTGTGTTTACACATTGGCATGTGACCAATTCAGGACCACACACACATTTGTGATTCACTCCTCACCATCCTTTGTTTTTTTTTAGAAATATTCCATGTATCAAACAATCCAGGAACTTTTAATCTTTTATTTAGAGAAATGTCAAGTCAGAATTGAAGTTATGTTCTGAAAGCAAACAAACACATCAATTGAGGAAATAATACGCTGAATTATATTTGATGATTCCAGAGTCTCAACCTGTGATTATTGAGTAATATAACACAATGGAAAAGTGATTAAATATTTACCTTAAAATAGTCAATTAGTGCTTTGGAATACTTAACAGCATTGTCCCTTTTAAGTCTGAACATCCTCCAATAAAGGAGAGCCAAACAGCGGTAACTACAGAACAACAAAAGCAAACGTTACAAGAACCTGCTCAGATTTGCACAGAATACATACCGATAATGTTACGTTCAACTAGTATACAAAAATAAATCTATTCGCTTCTATACATTTGAGAATGCTTGTGACAGATTTTTTTTGAGAAACGGTATTGTACCACAAAAGTAGCAAAATCAATTTAAAAATAAGATAGAAAGACACAAATGATTTAAGCGATTAAACAAAATAATTGAACAAAACAATTGATATTCATAGAATCATAGAATGATACAGCACAGAAGGAGACCATTCGGCCCATTCTGTCTGTGCTGGGTCTTTGAATGTTATAACACTTCACAGCATTTTTCTGTAAAATGTAGTGAATGTGCATTTAAGGCAAATGTGGCAGCCGATTTGCACACAGTAGTATCTCACAAACAGTTATGAAATGAATAACCAATTTTGTATCCAATTGGCTTGTTGATGCAAAAAATATTGCACAACCAATTTGTTACTTTGCACAGAAAATAAAATAAAGGAAAATATTTATGTCATGGGACTTAAATTATTCCCAGTCGCCAATAATTTAGAAATTCTCCACACTCACCACAAAGCAGCTAGCTGTTTGTCTGACAGAGTTGCTGTTGGACCTGAATGAGCCTTTAGTCTCATCGCATACCTTTAAACAAAACCCAAGTTAAAACAGAGGATTAATTATACACTAAAAAGTACGTAATCCAATTTACATGCCATCAGGGTAAACTCATGGGATCTGCTGTTTTTAACTGAAAATGTAGACCTAGGGTGAGATTAAGGTCATTTTACATGAAGTAATGTAAAAAAAAAGACACCTTTGTCAGAAAGGTAACAAACTCTTTTCGTAATTGTGTTTTTGTGAAATGCCAGTTATTTTCCTGCTAAGATCAAAACTCAGTCCACCACTCAATTATCTCTTTAATATGTTACTTCATTGATTCTGCAACTAACACCTGGATAGAAACTCAGATTGGAGCTGCTGAAATATTCATTAGTGTTAATTAAATTAATTCACATTGCTTCCAAATATGTTAAACAAAACTGTGCAGTTACAACTATTTGCTTTGTGCATATTAGCCAAACATTGTTGTGTTTTTTGAATAACATTCCTTTTGATTCATAATAATTCTCCATAGTTTACTTTCAGACCTCCTGACGCTATATAAATCTAATTTTGTTGTTGTTTTATATTCTTTGCAACCACCACCACAGGAGTGGTAATGTTACTATGATGGATTTCTGTGTCGCATTCATCCAACTCAGATCACTTCAAATCAGAGGTATCTGGCTTCTGCTGATTTAGAATCAGAGAGGTTTTTTTCTACTCAAAATAAGGAAACTCTTTAGAAAGGAACAAGAGTTGAACCAAATTGAGAACTAATTGGATAAATTTGTGGATCTGTGCAAGTTTCCTTGAAAACTATGTTTACCGTAAATACCCGTGTATAAGGCGCACTCGCGTATAAGGCGCAGCCCCCACTTTTGATCTTTTCTTGGTGGAAAAAAAACGGAAGCATTTTCAATGATATTGCCGGCAGAAGGGAGGGAGGCAGGAGAGACAGGTAGGGAGGGGGAGAGGGAGGCAGGCAGGCAGGCAGGGTGGGAGAGAGGGAGGCAGGCAGGGAGGGAGAGAGAGAGTCAGGCAGGGAGAGAGGGAGGCAGGCAGGGAGGGAGGGAGAGAGAGAGGGAGGGAGGCAGGCAGGCAGGCAGGCAGGCAGACAGGCAGGGAGGGAGGGAGGGAGGCAGGCAGGCAGGCAGGCAGGCAGGCAGGCAGGGAGGGAGGGAGGGAGGGAGGGGGGGGGAGGGAGGGAGGGAGGGAGGGAGGGAGGGAGGGAGGGAGGGAGGGAGGGAGGGAGGGAGGGAGGGAGGGAGGGAGGGAGGGAGGGAGGGAGGGAGGGAGGGAGGGAGGGAGGGAGGGAGGGAGGGAGGGAGGGAGGGAGGGAGGGAGGGAGGGAGGGAGGGAGGGAGGGAGGGAGGGAAGGAGGCAGACTGGGTTAGGCAGAAGGCAGGCAACAAGCACGGCACTGAAGTCCGCTGCTGCTGCCGCTGCCCGGGCGGCCGAGGCCGAAGCCCCGTCACCCGCTCCCCCCAACCCCCGCCGGACACTGACCAAACCCCGGCTGACAGCGCGCCGGCCGCCCCTCCTGTTTACTGTATTTCCGAGGCTCAAAATTTCTTGTTCCTGCGTATAGGGCGCACCCCCAACTTTCGAGATCTTCCGACGTGAAAAAAAGTGCGCCTTATACGCGGGTATTTACGGTATACACAAAGGAACAGTGTCATTTGCACAATAAATATGACTATTTATAATAATATAATAATCCTTGCATTTGATATAGCTCTTTTCACGTCTTCTAGATGTCTCAAAGTGCTTCACACAATATACTGTAAAGTGAATTGAGTGTATATTTGTGGACAAAATGAGGCAGCCAATTCCACACAGCAGTGTCACACAACAGTCATGGATTTAAATGACCAATTTATTATAGTTTTTTTGGGGGGACGGATTATTATTAGGCGTGTGTGTGGAGTAAGGAAACTTGCCCAAGGTTTCACCCTGACCTGCCTGAATTCGAAACACATGCTGTGAAAGTGCAAAGGAACACAATCCCCCTTGGCTCACATGTTCTCAAGTTGCTTCGAGCACATGGAATGCGCTGACGGTGAGACTGATCAATTTTTAGTTTGTATATTTATAAAATATACAAATTCTGTAATTGTTTAAGATGTTATAAATTTGTAACCCGGTAGTCTGTTCGGGATCAATCTAATTCCTGAAAGTTCGATAGTAAAGTATTTATCCTGTTTCCAGTTATTCAATTTGTAAAAGCATTTTGCAGTTTTATTGAACTTTAGAACGGTAACTGTGAGTTTATTTTGTTCACAATGTAAATAGATTTAACCACAATTTGTCAGAGGGCCTAAATTGAAATTTCATTATTATATTCAACAAAATGTTTCAAGAAAATTGATCAGAATTAGCGAGATTCTTAACAAGTGCAGGAAAGTGCCATTTGGAACAATGTTGAACCGACAAATTGGATCCAAATTACAGCAAGTGTTTGTTACGGATGTTTACTCCTGTCAATTACAAGCACCAAAGATCTATCCTTATTGTTGCCAAAGGAGGTTGTGAAAGTTCGCACAGCCTTGTGTGAAATTTGCGTATATTTGAAAAAGTCTAGTGTTTTGCAATCAGGCAAACTGGGGAGGAGGGAGGATAGTAATAATAATCCTTGCATTTGATATAGCGTTTTTCACATCTTCAAGACGTCTCAATGTGCTTCACAGAATATACTGTAAATTGACTGAGACGCTGTCCGGTGCGGAGGGCGCTATATAAATCGAAGTTGTTGTATATTTGTGGGGGAAATTGTGGCAGCCAATTGCACACAACAGTGTCCCACAAACAGTCATGATTTGAAACAACCAATTTTTTTTTGAGGGATTATTGTTAGGATATGATTAAATTCTCCACACAGATACCAGCAATTCCACATTAATGGAACTGATCATCAATCTTGCAAATATTTAGCAAAGACAGAACAGAAAGTATCTCCAAAAGCATGTTTTAATTATAATTAGCAATTTCCTCCTCACTTCCATGTAACTGATCGAATCGTCACCTCTACATAAAATAGGGCACAGATTCAACTGAAATTGCAATTCAAACACAAGTTGTTACATTGAAAATCGAAGCACAATGCATTAACAGCTAAATTGCAACATCTTATGGGTCCCCAAATTCCTTCCATATGCGCATATGTAATGTACAAAAAACAAATATTGTAGAGAACAAAAGAGAAAACAACAGCCAAATGGGTAGAAAATCAGAAGTCTGGCTTCTGCTTAGCAAATAATCATGACAGGTAATCAATACAAATTGTGATATATTTAATATATTAGGTAGCAATATAATAAAATAGTGACATCCTTGGGGTAAATTGATAATATCTTAGGGATAGATTTTGAATCAAAGTTTAGCTTCACTTTATATAAAACCTAGCATCACTGACAAGAGATGAGGTCAGAATATTTTCAAACTCAGTTCCCTGGAGAGGGATTCGCAAGGCGAACCATAAACCACACTGGATTGCGTGTAAGGAATTTGTTTTTTGTATTATTTAGATCCAATGTTAACTGAGCATTCAATGGAATGAAATATTCTTACAGTGCTCAAGCCAAGCTGTGTAAATCACCATAAGTGTGACTTTGTTTCATCCTCTGAGCAATCCTGGTCTCCAGCTATATTAACAATTTATCAAGACAAGAATCCTTCACCTTCACAGTTGGAATATTATCTGTGAAACTATAGGTTCTCAGATCCTTCTGCTTTAAAAGAAGAAACCAAAGAAAGATTGTTGTGCACATCACTTAGTATCTAATTAAAGTGTAACAGTGATTGTAAATGCTGGGAGGATGAGAGAATTGAAGAAAGAGTAACGATTCATTAAAGGCAATCAATGTAATCTACCCAGGTGTTCTATTTCTATGTAAATAATAGAAAAAATATGAAATGGAATACAAGTTAACATTTTTAAATTATGAACAGAAGAGACAAAATGAACTTAGAAAGGTAATTTGTAAAAAAGCATGAATATCCACGACTTTGTAGGACACTGCTGCCGCATTTCACCCACAAAATACACAGTCAATTCCCTTTACAGCATATTCTGTGAAGTGATTTGAGATCTGTTAAAGACGCGATAAGGCGCTATATCAAATGCAATGATTATTATTATTGATAATATAACAACTTGCATCTACAGTATCTAACGGGACTTCATGCGGGATAGTCTCTCAAGGCTGCTTAACCAGAAGAACCAATTATAAATTTAAAAAGCCACAAGCCACATTTAGAATACGGAATAGCTTTTTCATGATTTGATTCATTGCTGAACGGAATGGACCACCTCCAAGAGCAGTAATTAGACCAAATCCTGATTTAAGAGACACGGCTTGGGGAAAATAAAACCATTTAAAAAAAAGATTGGACGTGAAAAAAGGATGTGAATGAGGGAGTGAGATTGAAAGACTGAATGGCCTTTGTTATTACTACAGTATGATGTTTTTAAAATCTAACAAATTGACAGTACCATTTTTTACAACTACATACTGTTGCAATCCAGATGAGAGTTAGGTGCATATTGTCAATTCATCTTGATGTCAAAACATATCCATTGTTATTGTTGTTTTGGTATACACATACCTGATTAGTTCAACTGTTTCAGAATACATAGTGTATGGAGATTTGGCTTCAAGAGGTCCTTGTTCCATTGCGTTCCCACATTCGATAAACGACAGTGCTGCATCTATGTAATTCATTGCCTTTCCAAACTTCTCCACCTAAAGTGAATAAAAGCCACCTTAGCCATATTGCCACCATATCAAAGCAATAAAAACAGCACTTAAAAAGTTCATTTACACACCCATAATACCAATGTGTACTCACCATAGCATCAGCATTGTGTTTCATTCTCTTCGCTTCCTGCATATAGTAGTCTGCCCTGTGCTGCCTACACAAATAGAATTAAACATCTTAAAATAGTGAAGATTTATAAAGTAGGTTAGCCATAAAAATATCTGAAACAAGCGATTATTTTCATTACCAATGTTTCACTTTGCTTTAGTTCTTTCACTGATCATTTGAACATATTGCACTTGTATCATTTTGCACAGTACTTTACTCACTTGTCATCGAATATGAACTTGGGTCTCCTGGTGTCTATAAGCTGCTTTGATGCTGAGGACCACTGGTTTTCTTGAGATGATTGATTATTGCAGCAGAGATGAGTGTTCTCTACGTTAACGGGGAACCCTTTCTGCGCAATAACATAGTAAAATAATTTATTGTTCAACATTATATTACGAACAAGCATAAGAACATGAATCTTCTTTTCACTAACTGAAGAGCTCGGTTTTGGATTGAATAATAGCTATGTGCTATTTGTAATAAGCAGTGGGACAAGCATTGTGTGTTACAATAAATTGTACAGCTTATTGAGAATCTCTTTGATTCTTTCCAACAACACAGTTTCTTCTAACTATGCATCAGTAATGATATCTGTGAATTTTCATTCATTCGTTCAAATGCAACTTTTAAACATGATTTAGAAAATAAAATTCTTATGGACACCACATAAGAGATGAAACAGAATGCCACATTCAGCATTAGCTGGATCTCTGACAACAGAACATGGGAGCCAACAAGAGTTTTAAGAAGGAATGAGTCACAGAATACTGGAAAATACAACTCAACTCTTGGATCATGTCTCTAAATCTGTATTAGGGATGGACTCCTTTACCACATTCAACTTTGTAGGAATTTGCTGATCAGGCATCACTTATTAAAAAAAATCTGTCAAGCACGAGTGTGATTTACACTCTGATATGCCTTTCAAGAAATGCGCAACCATAGCATCTTAGAAATTAGTCACCATCTCCTAGAACTGGGACAAACAGAACAGAGCAGTTTTAGAGTTCACTGAATTGACCAATAAGCCAAATTAAAGGAAATCATATGAATATGTTCTCTGTTCTCTCTACAGACTAATTTAATTTGGGCCTTTTGCCCCTACTTTTGGTATAATAAGTCTCATCATTGTGGTTCTAGCTTCCACTACTTACAGACAGCTGCTGACTGTAATGAAATTAAAATTTGCGCATTCTACAAATCAATACCTTATTTAGTCATCTGAGTATGAAAAAAGAAGAGCCACTATAAGCACAGACAGAAAAACAATTTCACGCTTACAATAATACATGGCTCTGCAGCTTGCTGGCAGTTAATTTTTTTTCTTGTGTCCTCAGAAATGATACAGGCAAACATTATAAAGGAGAGTAAAATATTAAATATGGATTATCATTTTTTCTCTTCTATCCCTCTGCTACTCTGAAAGAATATGTTTTCCTTTCAACTTCAGCCATCCATTGTAGAGGGTGAGAAACACCTTTTAATAGCAGTGATTTTCACTGCAGATGATTAAATGGGAAGAACTTTAGGATGGACAGGTTCACATCACAGAAGGCTCTGTCAATATCTTCAGGCGTGACTGAGACTGGTCCTGTACGTTTTCTCTTTAAAGTAGAAATGCTCTGCGGTTTTGGAATCCACAATTTACAACAGCAAAATGCAACACAGCAAGCAGCCCAGACCCATTTGAAACCCTCCAGAATTCCAATCTCTTTTCCTGTCCCTTGGTTTGGCTATTTCCAACTCCAATGTCAACAGGGTACGTGTGACTGTAATCTACGCCACTGGTCATCTTTGCCTCACTCTGTGTAAAAGCTCCGAGTATAAAGATATGAAATATGTTTATATCTATATAAATTGTGCATCAACCATTGTGAAACTGGCGAGCAATGTGTGAGTATACAATGTAGATCTTATGAATGAACTATTGTACGAATTCCAGTCCAATACATCTCCGCAGTCATTGCATGAATCAGAGAATCATTGAGAATTCATGTCCTGATACCGATGATAAGTTTTGCTTTACTTTATAGATTGTGGCACTTTTGTTTTAGCTGAATTACAAACGGACTATCATACTGCCCTGTAAATCTTGTTTTATTATAATGTCTGGTGATAGACAAAGAGTAACAAACAACTTTAAAATGGCAAGGTAAACACAATAAAGAATACTACTATTACATGATGATCAGAGTATGGATGCTATATATACTTACGCTTGAATCTTTAGTGCAAGTCTGTGCTTTGCTCTCAGATTTCCAATGCTTTGAGGAAAGGGATGCTGATGAGGAGTTGCCTGGCAAATCACAGTTTCCTATGACTGAAGTACTGGATTCAGAGGGGTGGTTTTGCTCCGTTATGTCTGATACAGATGAAAGTGAAGGATGAATTCCCTCCTCTTTTTCATTTGTTTGCTTGGACATTCTGCATTTGGGTAGAAAAATCCATAAAAATTTGATTTCACTTTGACAAAGCATACAACAATATTTAAAGAAATATTCACCAATTAACATAAAATATTCAGTGTCTGTGATTTAAGCATACTTTCTCTTATGAAAATATTAGGAGTGGTTAGAGCACTAAGATCTAGGTTCTATTCCTGGGCAGGGTGAAATGTTTGCAAGTTTTCTTACTCCACAAGCCACTATTTACCTAAGCAGTAAGTAGAAACCCAGGTGTTAGTTGATTTGACAGATCACTTTTCTGGGGGTAATAACCCCTTCCAAAACTATAAATAAATTAATGAATAATAATTTTGTCACTTAATCCACAACTGTTTGTAGGACATTGCTGTGCACAATTGCCTGCCGCATTTTGCCCAAAAAATGTACAGTGAATTGACTTTACAGTATATTCTGTGTAGCTCTTTGACACGTCTCAAAGACATGATAAACGTTATATTACATGCAAGGATTATTATTATCATTATTACTGTAGGTAATTCCTACTTAGATTCTTTAATAAAGAAAACAATTTTGTTTAAATGCATTGGTACAAATTTAGCAAAATTGATTTTCTATTTCACCTATATTATACAGAAATACAGTCACTACATTTCACAATCAAAATTAGTGAAACGCTTTAAAATGTCCTGATTACAGGATAGGATGCTGTATCAAATGCAAGGAACCAATTAATAGCATTATAGAATAGAATCTGTCATAGATTTGGTAAGTCTTAATAACAGTTGCATATCCCTACAAACACTACACTTCATTGTAATTCCTGTGAAATGGATGGTGAACTCAAACACCTGGTGAATCCAAATACTATTTTGATTGTGGTGTATTTTCAAAAATAAACTTTCAGAAAATAATACTTTGCAGGTAACTGATTAGTTACATGAACGGTAAAGCATCATAAAAACTTGGTACTGTACTATTAGTCTCTTGTAAATGTAACTAAAAATTTTCAAACATGTTATTAGTATTCAGATTTTCTATAATCTTTAGAACTTCAGCCCTTTAGAAGGATAGTCCATTGTGGGTTTCAAGGGGGAAATAGTCAGGTACATGAAAGTTATAGGTGTGAAGAGGTATGGAGGTAGGGCTGGGACAGTGGGATTGAATGGACAGCTTGCTCTCAGAGCTGGTGAAGATTTGATGGCTCAAATTGCTGTACATCTCATAGGCTGTTGATCATTTAGAACTCTGAAGCCCATGTCCTCTCCTGCACTAGGCTCCATGACCCTGTCACATCCATCCTCGCCCGACTCCACTTGCTTCCCATTACACCGAGGATGCAGTTCAAGATCCTGGTCCTCACCTTCAATGACCTCGATGGCCTTGCTCCCAGCTACCTTTGCGACCTCCTAATACCCCCTACCAACCTGCCCGCTCCCTCCGCCCAGCCAGCTCGGGCCCACTTAATTCACTTACCCCACCATTGGTGGGTGGAGCTTCAGTTACTCTCACCCTCTGGAACTCCATCCTTCAATACCTCTACCTCCTTCAAGACCCATCTCAAGAACCTCCTCTTCTTCTGTGCCTTTGGTCACCCTCCTTCACCCACTGCCCTCCACTCTCCCTGATCCCAAACCCTAACTTGGGTCTGGAACACTGACTATCCAGCGCCTTGGGAAGTCCTCTGGAAGCAAAAGGCACTATACACATGTAATTTGATTGTTGTTGTACATTTCTATCGTTCCATAATTCAATAAGAAGCTTCCTGACTGTTCCCTTTGCCAGTGGAAACATTTCCTGCTTCATAGCCTCTCTACATAATTTATTCAACAAACTTAACCAGAAAATCTAATTATCAGTAAACATTGCAACTAGTCACTCACTACACTTATTAGTGTCACAAGGAATCCCACTTCTCTATTCTGATAATTGGTTATCAATTATACATTATCGTATTGAGAAGTTCCAGCTCCATAACTCTCATGTTTCTCATTTATTTCAATTTAAATAATGTATGTTATATAAATATATAATACTCGAATTTTGTGCTGGAATATCACAGATCATAACATGACTGACATGAAATTAACTCATTCTGATTATTCTATTCAAAGGGAGATCATTGTGCTATATTTGCATACTGTGTTGATATTGTTATGAAATCAAACTCAATCTTGAAAATGCAAAATCTAGCAAGGGAAGCATGATGTTTTGGGGGGGTTTTGGGGGCACAAATCCACATTTTATTACTTTGGAACGCCAACAAAACTTCCTTAAACTTACCTTCAAAGAGAACAATTTTGCACTGTAAATAAAATAGTTTGTTCTTAAAATCTGAGCTTCATAGAGCTAATGTTCCCACACATTGGGTGCCTTTTCTTGGGGAATATATAGCTTCTTTTGTGAAATAGTTTTCCCACATTTGTAGGTGCATTTTAATATGGTATGCAAGTCAACTTTAGGTAACAAACATAAAATCAGATAAGTTGTAGGATGGATGGGAAATTTTCAGTATTTCAAGCTTGGCAATATTAGTGTGATCACCATATATTAACAAATTCAGAATCAATGTAATCCACAAAATATTCAACGTCCCAATTGTTTGCTTGACAAATACTGTGGCCATTCAGCCCCTCGAGCCTGTTCCAATATTCTAATAGATCATGGCTAATCACTTCAACTCCATTTACCCAACTATGCTGCATAACCCTTCATTGTCTTACTGAACAATAATCTATTCTCCTCAATCTTGAAAATTCGAATTGATTCAGCAACCAAAGCTTTTTGGAGGAGATTTCCAAGATTCCTATTTCCCTTTTTGTGAAAAAATGCTGATTTTACTCTGAAATGGCCTAACATTTAAGATTATGCCCCTTGCTCTGGAATCTGTCACCAGAGGAAATCATTTCTCGGTATCTACCCTATCAAATCCCTTTATAAATTAAAATACCTCTATTAAAGGATGCAATTCATTTTATACAATAGTCTGTCCACAATGCTTGGAAATAGGACAAATTGCAACACCTACTCGCTGACGGTAATAGCGTTTTGAGTTGGCACTGAAGAGTTATCAGTCAAGGGTAATGCTGCAGTTAAAGGTTCATTCTCTACATGGTTTTTCTTATTCTCACTATGAGCATCATTGGTTTCAGACTGAAAAAAAGCACAATGAAACAAAATTAGTACAGACTTTAAATGTAAAGTAATGATTTGGAAGTTGCTTTCATCAATAGATGTACAGTAACACCTTATAATTTGGTCTATCTTGGTGGTATTTCTTAATATGAGTTTGAGTAACACATATGGGCACACATTCAGGTACCTGAAAGTATGTCATTTTTCATGGGAACTCTGCTCCAATGCAATCTACTTCCAAAGTGGAATTCCTTTTATGTCAATGGGAATGCAAACAGGATCCATATTAAGATGGTTAGCTACCACAATTTTCACATGCATTTTTTAGAGAATTGAGAACTTTGCAGTCCCTGAAGTGATAATATCACCGGGGAAACAAATCTGTATGTTATCACTGTGAAAATCAAAAACACGCTTGTTCACACAGTAACATTGTCTTTATTTCTCATCCCCATCCACAAAGGTTATTTTACACCCAATTCAAAAAAGAAAACTGAATTTTGAGCTAATCGCTCATAGATTCAACTAGGTTGATACCTAATACGTAAAAATGCATTAAAACAGAAAGGTCCACTAATGAGCAAATATACTTGCCTGAATTTGGGCAAACCCAAGTGTGTAAACTTATGCACAGCACACTAAGGATCAAATAAATTTACAAAGGAATTTAGCAAACATTAAATCCCGCAGATATTTGTCCTGAATGGGATAAGATGTTTTAAATAATTTTCTTGAACATTTTCAAGGCTGAGACTGATAGATTTTTTAAAAATAGAGGGATTAGGGGATATGGGGATAGGGCAGGTAATTAGAGTTAGATCAGAAGATCAGCCATGATCTTATCAAATGGCTGGGCAGGCTCGAGGGGCCGAATGGCCTACTCCTGCTCCTATGTTCCTATGCCATGATGAAACATAAATTAGAGGACAAGAGAAATCTATGAAAGCCCATTTCCCCTCTTGTAACCAACTGCAGACTCTATTTTAATGTTTACAAAAACAGAATTATTCATTAATTTGATTATAACGGCAATGTTCACCTACTCACATATGTACATGCGTAGAATTTCATAAAACAACAATTTGAACCCTGTCATAATAGTACAATCTTATTCCACCATGAAAGGAGATTAGAAAAACAAATGCTGCTATGTTCACCTACAAGAACACGATCACTACACTTCACAGTAAAATCCTGTGAAGCATGATGTGATAAGGCATGATATGAAAGGATTATTATTAGATTCTTCCCTATATCAAATTCCACAAACTCATCACGCCCATCCTCACCAGGCTTCTCTAGCTCCCTATTCCACAGTGTATCGACTTTAAAGATTCTGAATCATGCTTCCACGTCATTGTCCCACTTTCCTCTACTATCTCCTGCATTCCTATTCTCCTGCCCACACCGTCTGTTGTTCTAACTCATGACCGACTGCACATTCTCACCCCTTCCACACAACATCACCAGCGGGCATACTTTGAACTATTCTTCCCCGCTCTCTGGAAATCTCTCCCCGACTCTCTTCATTTTGCACTCTACTTTCCTTTCATAACTCTGGTATAAACCTAACTCTGTGTCTGATCATTCAATCGCTTAACATCCTACACCCCTATCTCCCATCCTGCTCGGGCTCCCACTCCGTCTCTCTGACACACACTGCGATGTTTTCTTATAGTAAAAGCACTATATAAATACATGTTTTTGTTGTGCATCATTTTAGTTATTTCTTGCTAAAACGTGAACAACACCTCAATTGGCCACAGAAAGCCTTATTATATTATAATCATAATAATACTCCTTATATAATAACATATAGTGCCTTATCACAGATCTGTACCACTATTATCTTACACTTTCGTGTCTTCAGACAACTATGCTTTATCTTTTCTGAGCCATATTTAATAGATTATCAGAATACCTTGCGTTTTCTTCTTGATTTTGCTGTTGTTTTTTCTTGTGAGGAACTAGAACCTCCATTATTTTCTTCCCCCTTGATGTCATTTTGGGTGGTTAAAGACTCTTTGGGTAAATGACCAGGAATTCTGGACAAAAGTGTCAAATCAATTTTTACCCACAGTGACTTTGTTTCTTCATTGGCTTTTATCGGTGAAAGAAGTTCATTTCGACCAAAAGGAACTAAAGTAAACAACTGTCCATCTGAGTCATTGGGTGGTTCGTTAGTAGTCCTTGCATTAACAGAGCTCACTGTACTGCAACTGCTGACCTTGCTGAGGTTGCTGCTACAGTCCTTTAATATGTGGTTACTGGCTGGTGGAGTAGAAGTTGATGAACATTTGGCCAGAAGAGCTTCTTCATGATCGGAGTCCAATCCCGAGCATGAAGAGGAAGAAGAAGACGATGAAGAAGATTCAGTGTCAATAAATTCTTTTGATTTAGGTAGATTTTTGCCAGGTCCCTTGTGTTTTCTCTTGTCACAAAGAGAAGTGGTTTGTGGTTCTTTTTTAGGTCCAGCTTTGTTGGCATTAGTCTTGGGTTTGTGCTGCTGTGATGCACTGGTGCTCTGGCTTGGTTTGCCCTTAGGAATGTTGCCGTGATTCTCCAGGTTGAGCAAGCCGATATCATTACCAGCGGACGCTCTTTCCGCCTTACTGGGTTGCTTTTTGCCAAGTGTTTTTCTCTGGGAGGCATTTTCATTCTGAGTAAGTGGCTTCTGTTTGCCACCTTTAGTGACTGGAGTTTTATGAGCGGTTCTAGGTCTCTGCTTTTCTCTGTTGGGGCATGGACTTTCTTTCTCTTTGAAGTCTGTTTGGTTAAGTGCAAGAGCTTTTCCCTTTTCCTCATTCTCAGACTGCTGTTGCGCATGGAATGGATTGTGGCTGAGCCCATGACTGGTATTCTGGCTAACAGTAGCATTCTTGTTGTGTGGATTCACCTTGTTTAACCATTTATCAAGTTGCCATTTGTTTGTTGATGGCTGTTCTGGCTGCAAACATATGAAGAGTAATATTCTATTCTAACACAACAAACAATTGCACAATTATCAAATACTGATTGCAGATTTGTGATTAAACAGTAATTTTATCCAAAAATGTATCCAGTTGCTGCTTCTGATTTTAGTATGAAATACAGCTCAAAGCTAATATTGTTAGCAATTTTTAATTCTGCCATGGAAGATAAATTCTAAAAATAATTTATTAGCAGTTTGGGCACTTAAGTATGACAATTAATTAATTAATGATTCAAACTGGTACAGATAACAGAGATAATAGCCCAAACTATTCTCATGATGGGGCGGGGGGGAGGGGGGAGCTGAGCTAGCTCAAAGGTGTTGTACTTAGCAATGGAATGCTGGAGTTCAGTCACTCTGTGGATGGTGTCCTGGTGATCTAGTTCCAGAGCTGGGCTGGTCTGCGATACTCCAGGGCAATGCTGATGATACACAAGCTAGCCTGACCCAGTAGCTGGTTGAACTCCAACAGTAGCTGAATGTACATAATCCCTACATCTCAAACCCGGTTACACACTCCACTCCTCTTGCTCATTTTGCTCGGCCAGTTCCGGCCTCCTGCACATCCTCATTCTCTCTACTCCGTTATTAGTCACTATGCCCCGAAACTCTGGAACTCACTGCCTCAATCCCTCCACGTTGCGCCCTCTTTGCTTGTCTTCAGATTGAACTTGAAGACCTTTCCCTTCAACTCTTGGCTACACCATCTCCCCTTTCTCCCGGGGTTGGGGTCAAGCTTCGCACCTTAGTAAGCACTCCGAGATGCTACCCCTGGTGATGGACACTTGATGAATACAAGTTGTTGCTGTTGCGCACTCTGGGATCACCAAGCCATGGTTCTTGCCAAACTTTGCCTAATACTCTGGAATTCGATAAGATGGTAGCATCTCTCCAGGGAGACAGCACAGGGAAATTTCAGGGGCATACACCAAGTGGAACTCTCAGTTTGGTTTGAATACTTAAACATGATGATTGTGTGAGGTAATGTGGTGTTAATGTGGTGAGCGTTTAGGTTAAGGGAGAGGGTGCAGGTGTTTGGAGCTAGATGGTCTGTACATTTGTTAAGATTGAGGTATCAATCCGTTCGTCTTTTTTACGGGGTTAAATGCTTGTAAAGTGCTTTTGGTTCATGAGTTAAATTCTGGGAGTTGACAAGTTTTATGTTTCCAAATTGTTAAATAGCAAACAACTGGTTTAAAAAAAACAAAAGACACATGGGACACTAGAGCTATAGAAAGGAGGGAGGAGAGGGAGGGAAGCTGTTGAGGTTTGGAATTGGAAGTAACACTTGACTTTAACATGACTATTCCTAAAACTCTGAATCTCATGATCTTTGAGATGTGAATTTGAGGTAAAGTTACTCTATTTATTTATTCCTGGTGGGTCAAGTGTTCAAGCTCAGTATGGGATATTATATGTTGTTAAAGTTATATTGAAATAATATTATCAATGTGTTAGATAAGGATTATGTGTATGGTTGCGGGTAATATATATATTGAAGTCTGTGGGATTGAATAACTGAAGAGTATGTTATAAATCGGCAAGTATTTTGGTGTAATCAGTGAGACTGCTCTGACCGGACATGAACCCCACATAGTAATAGAGAAGGGAAGGATCGTTCCTTTCAAAATTCACCTGGAAGGAGGATGTAATTCATTCCCAGAGATAAGGATCTCGTGACAATGGATTTCTACATGTGTTAGACACCTAGCTGACCAAATAATATAGTCCCAAGCGATGTTTAATGATATGAATTACTGTAGTTTAGTGCAGCATTCTGTAATAGTTACTGTATTTCAAACACCCAAATAACACTTGTTTGTGCTACATTGCAAATTACAATACTTCATATTATTTTCTAGATATATATAGAGAAGCTACTGTAAATAGCAACTATGCAATCAAAGAAATCTATTATTTACGTACAGTAGTTACTTCAAAATATATTTGTGGCAAAGAAACTAACCTCAGTTGAATGTATTAGTTAACATGATATTTAAATTCTCAAAGCTCTATAAAATTAATTTCTGAATTTATCTTTCATGGTACAATTGAAAAGTACAATTTCTAATACATTGAGTTGTATTTTCTGTTAAAACCAGAAATAGCTAACTAAATGCTGTACATGTTTTTCATAATGATGCTCTAATTTCCCATTACAGCATTCACCCATAATCTTCAGGTCTATCACACTGCTATTTAAAGTGTTGCTGGTACCTCGGGGGTGGTGATGGGTGCAGGCTTGCTGCCATCGCTGTCACTGGAACTACTTTCACTCTCAGAGTCGGACTCTGAGCTACTTTCTGATCCACTGGAACTGCTTGACCCAGCATCGGAATGACCTGAAGCTGCTTCTTGGGCTTGGTGCACTAGATTACTGTGAGAAATCAAGATATTGGAGATTACAAATTGTACCCATCGTTTATTTCCAAGACACAGAAAAATGCACAATTACTTACTCTGATACTTAACTTCTCCAGAACAGTGATTCAGTCCTACCAAGAGTACAACACATCATTCTGATCACCTGATTGTAGTAGAGACTCCATGGTATTAGAGAACAATTAGCACAGAGCAGCTAAATAGATTGAGAAGAGGCTTACAGAAGCTAGGGATGTATATACAGTAAGAAGGCTCAGGGGACAACTTACCTGCGCTGAAATATTAAGACCGTATCCTTATACTGTAATATGTTTAAACATTGTTGCAAATTCTATCATATTTGCATCAATCCATTGAATATGTCCCGATGTAACTAAATGCCTCCCCTCTGATGCGCAATGACAGAACTGATGTCATTGCGTGTTTGTAAATGTGTTTAAATCAGAACTACTGTATAGAATTGTATATAAACAAAATGCAAAATCCTGCAAATCGAGGGGATTCGATATGGTGAACAAGGAGAAAGTACTTACACTGGCAAGTGGGTCCGTAACCCGAGGACTCTGATTTAAAATAGTTGTTAAAAGAAACAGAGAGGAGGTAAGGAGAAATTTTTTCGTGCAGTGCATTGATCGGATCTGGAATGCATCGCCTGAAAGGGTGGTGGAAGCTGATTTGATAACAACTTTCAAGAGAGAAGTAGATAGTTATTTGGGGAGGACAGGTATGCGGGACTATGGGGAGAGAGTGGGGGTGGGATTGATTTGGACAGCACTTTTCAAAGAGCCAGCACAGACATGATGGGCCAAATGGCCTCCTTCTGTGCTATTTAATTCCACAATTCTTTGATTGTCCTTTGCAGTAGGGATATATTGTTTGCAGTATTCTGCTTTGCTTACCTTTGTTTAAAATTCATGCATTGCAGTACTCTGACTCCTGCATTCTCATTGACAACATGCCTTATTGCACAGCTAGAATCTGTGTTTTAATCTTTGACACCGGAGCATATTTTCAAAATCCAGAAGGTATTGCTTTCACTGTCCTGAATTATATACCCTAAATAACATGGCTCAACTACAACAGATTGGAAATAACCTTTTTATCACTGGAAATAACAACAACTCTGCAGTTACTGGTGTGATTCCCATTCTCATAAATGGTTCATATCTCTTTTTTTAACAAAAAATTCAGTTGTACACCTTATTGAAAAATCTATTGATGCATTATCCGCTCCAGTGGGTGTCATCTTAAAGTTTTCTCCGTGGAGAAGTTTAAAGTAGTAGAAAGGTATCAGATGTATATCACCTATATATTAATCAGGTGCTGTACACCATTTGTGCAGGAGTCATTCATTAATTCTAAATGTAAAGTTAAGCCATTTACAGTACTGTACTATTATATACAGTACCACCTCTTCTGAATGTCAGTAAACCAAAGCTTTGCTCCTGGTATTGCTTTCTTACCACTGACTCTGACTGTTTCAAGCTCCCTTGCCTTTCACTTCAATCATGGAAACTATATATAGTACTGCCTTCGTATTTTATTCAACCCTCACTTATCCTTTAAGCATTGACTAATTATTGATATTCGTCGAATGTACAGCATCTTCCACTTCTGCTGCCTACCTCATCTCCAATGTAGACCAAATTCCTATCACATATCCCTTTCCTGTGACAGGTTTCACAAGCTCACTTGTCCCTCTTCCCCAAGCTCCATTGATTCCCTATTCCCCAGTTGATTCATTTCAAGATCCTCATTCTAATTTTCAAATATTTCCATGTCCTCTGTTAAACTCTTGCAGTTTTATTTCCTTGATTTCTCTCCATTCTGCAGTAAATACAGTACCTAGCTCATCTTTGACCCACTGCTGAAGCATAACTTTACTCCACTTTATCTCCACCCCCTGGAACTATCGCCCCAAATACTTCCATTTTACACCCTCCCCATTTGCTTCCAAAACCTTTTTAAAAATCGACCTGTTTATTTGTGCCTTCGGTCACCTCTATCTCCCAACCTGCTCAGCCTTCAACTCCATCTCTGTAAAGTGCTTTGAGACATTGTCCTATGTGAAAGGCACTTAATGTGTCTGTCTGAGATGCTAGATGTATAACTACACTCTCTTCCATTATCAGCATATCTTAAAGAAATTGAATGTGAAAAACACATTCCAACTTTCAAGTTCATTCTTTACAGTGTCAACTATATGTGAGTGAGAGAAATACAATTTAGAATGCACAATGCTTGAAACGGAGACATAGTTGAACTGTATAACAAAGGATGGGAGTGAATATTGCATTTGCATAGAAGTTACTCTGTAAAAAGACAATGTTGCCAAGATGAGAATTTTATTTCAAATTCTCCAGTTGAAACAATTCAATATTTTCTGAGTTACGAACTGGTTTTATTCATTTAAAAAAAGACTGAAACCTCCTGTTTGTTGTGTTAGAAAATAATCTCATTCTTCTTGGTCTGTCCTGAAAGTAAATTCAACAATAATCTCTGCTGGTGTCGTCCAAATCCTTTCTGACAATTCTGCATTCCTTTGAGGTAAAATAAACAACACTGAAAGTAATAATATGTTACTATCTATTGTATTACACAGAGATAATGCAGACCCCTTGGTCTTCTACTGCACATTTCCCACTGTATCTGTTCACCTTATTAATTAGCATCAACATATAGATCAATGTTTCAAAATGAATCCTTCATTGGCTCCTCGTACCTCAATGCATCAAATTTAAGTCCTTATCCTAAACTTCAAATTGTTCCGTGACGTGATGACTTGATCTGCTCCAGACCTGTTTTGCTTTATGTAGATCCCTTGTTCTAGTTCTGATCCATTGTGCACACACAATTCTTTCCATTTCACCATATGAACAATTAGTCACCACGGATGGTCTGTTGGTACTTTCTTTCAACATTTCTCCTCCTTGTTTTATATCTTTCTGTTTTCAAAACCTGCTTAAAATCATATCTCTTTAACACTGGCTTGGGTAGATATATGTAAGTCTCGCTTCCCTTTATTACCCAGTATTTGTCAAACAAGTCTGAGACATTAATTTTATGATAAATAAACTATTCAAGTGTGATTGGCTGATCTTGTTGTAGTATGGCATCTGGTTTAAGTTGCATTGTTTATTGGTCCCTCTTTCACAATAAAATATGCAGAATGTTCTCTATTTAACATATGTCTCATTGCAACATTTTTAAAAATGGGTCCTCATGTTAGCTTTCCCGTATAATATTCAGTTGGATTCCACAACTCGAAATACCTTAATTATTATATTTTATAGTTTGTCAAAAACACTTTTAGGATTATAGACCAGTTTCATACATTTTACACAATATTCTGGAAATAAACATAATACATTGCTGTTGATGTTCCTCAAATGAAAAACCAATTAATAGAGCTACACATCATTTCTTCTCAACACTACAATAAATTAAAGTGTTTCTGAATGTTGCACTTGGTGTTTTGTGAGCTTGTTAAATAATGTTGGTACACATGAATAATTAATAATGTAACAATCCTGTGTGGAACCAAGGAATTATGTGAAATCAACATACTAACACTGTGCCTCACGGGTTACCTCCATGTTGACTGAACAGAATCTCTTTAGTTAATGTACAGCATTGGATTTTCAACAGCATTTTATATCTTGTCATGTCAAGAGTTGACAACACACAGGATTTTTTTGAAAGATTCAGCAATAGAACTGCCACTGTCCCGAACACTGCTCTTCATGTTTTCTTTTGCTTTAGGAAATGTATGAAGCACAAAGAATCCGGAATCATACTTTTTGATAACTTCCTGCAAGCTATTTGACATTGTGATGTGTGCAATGGCAGAAATAATCTCACCTGGAACGTGGAAGGATTTTGTCGACAAAAATATATTCAAGGCTACAGAATGTCATGCTGTAAGTACAATACTGAGATAAAGGTGTCGGCCTGGCCCAGTTGACAGCACTCCAAGTCAGAAGATTGTGGGTTCAAACTCAGTATAGCATTGTGAAAGCACTCCATTGTCAGAGGTTTCATCTTTCAGACGAGATGTTAAATTGCGTGGGTCTATTCTGTCTATTCAGGTACACGTTAAAGATCTAATGACACTATTTGAAAAGAGAAGCGACTTGCTCCCATTGTCCTGGCCAACAATCCCTTAGATAAAAATTGGCCATTCACTTCATGAACATTACAACTGTGTTTGCCTATAAAGATACACAGTCACTATATAGCATAGTATATCCTGTAAAGATATTGTCCTGACATGAAAGGCACTACAATATCTCAATTCCGAGGATTATTATTATCTGTAGAAACAATGTCCAAATCATGAGCACTCACATTATGAGGTCAAAAATGTGGTATTCCTAACCACGTGCCATTATTTATTTAAGGAACTCGTTGAAATGTGGTTCGAAACACTATACTTCAATTTCTTGAGCCGTCATCTGAGTTTTCCATTCAGTGAAGCTGCTGCTTTAGAAAGTGGAAGTACTACTTTACAAGATATGGATTTACAGGATATACTGTGGAGTGGTGAGACTGTGATTTGTTGGCAAATGTGACAGCCAATTTGCACATAGCAATGCCCCACAGACAGCCATGGAGTGAAGAACTAATTTTATTTGCAGCTTGTTGGCCAAGGATAAACTGGCTTCTCTTTTTAAATGTGCCAACAAATCTTTCAAGTCCAAATACAGCACTGCAATCCAGGATCTAAAACTTTTAGTTACTTTGAAAAGAATCTTAAAGCAATAACCAGCTTGTGTTATGCTTGTGGCGGTTGCCATTTTTCTAGTGTGTGACTGTTATTTTGTAACTTGCACCTGTCTGAGTCACATTTTTGTGTTCAAGCCCAAAAGAAACAAGAAATGAAATTCTGGCATCCATGTCGTGGCAGGATCAAGAGCACAGCTGAAGGGCTGGATGGCTGCTGCAAACATTTGAACAAAATCGGAGTTATTCCATCACTGCAGTTTCTGACTGAGACATCTCCTGGAGAGGAACATCTGACAATGTGACAAATATCACCAGTAAAAATGACCACATCACACGCTGCATTTTTCATTCCAATATTTCTCTGATACCAATTGGCCAGCAGAATAACAAATGTTGCCCATAAGCAGAAAATTGCGTTCGTCTGTGCGAATGAGACAGAATAAGAAATAGTGTCCGAAATATCACTTCAGTATCTGCCTAGACATACTTTGGAATAAGGAAATTCAAATTTACAAAGATTTATGAAGAATGTCAAGCACCAAACAGGCCATGTTGTCTAACCAGTCCATACAAGTGCCTATATTGTCCATGAGTCTCCAGCCACTTCTTATTCCCTTCCAAACTCTTCCATTTTTTCTCCCACAGGTGAAAGTCTCGCTTTCTCTTAAATGCAGCTATGGTATCTGATTCAACCAATCCTTTGGTAATAAGTTCACAGTGTCATTATCTCTGGATTTGGATAATTCTTTCCAAATTTGTCTGTTAGATCCCTTAGCCTCAACCTTATATTTGTGTACCCTGGTTACAGACTCATCAAACAGTGGGAACGTTTCATTCTTCAAAACTCAACATGACATTAGCAATTTAGCCTGTTGAAGAGTTAGTTACAAAGTATTATAACTTCATTAGGAATCTGAAGGTGTATCTAACATCTGTATCAATACCAAGATAATGCATAACCAGCAAACTAAAAAAAAACAAGAGCCTTAACAGAGAAGTAATCTCTCAACTGGTATTACAGTAATTGTTGCATTATTATTATTATTGGTTTCTATCAATTCTAACAATGTAAAGATGCGCTTCTATTTCCTTAATCTCTTTCATATTAAATACCACATTTTTGTATCTCGACAAGTGATAAGAGCTCATCTTTTGATTTCACAATCCCTATAATGTGTATTTACAAAACAAAAGAGAAATATCAATATTGCAAGCATAATAATAAGTAAAAATCAGTATCTATGGATAACACGAGCACATCTTTCCAGCAGACTATTAGAGCTGGGATTAATCTCTTTGGGCTCAATTCACCCCGAGAGAATATAATACTAATCCTTGCATTTTGATATAGTGCTTTTCAGGTCATCTAGACATCTCAAAGTACTTCATCGAATATACTGTAAAGTGAATTAACCTTATATTTGTGGGCGAAACGCAGAAGCCAATTGCGCACAGCAGTATCCCACAAATAGTCGTGGATTGAAATGACCAATTTATTATAGTTTTTTTTGGACGTATTATTATTAGGCATGTGTGTGGAGTAAGGAAACTTGCCCAAGGTTTCGCCCTGACCCACCTGGATTCGAAACACAACAACAACAAATTGCACTTATAGAGCGCCTTTCACGTCGGGAGGATGTCCCAAGGCGCTGCACACGAGGTGTGTTACCTGAGCTGGGAGGGGAATGTTCGGGAGGGGGTAAGAAACGTCGGGGAGGTCGAAGAATTCTTCATGTTTGTAAGGCGAGTGCTCTAACCACTGAGCTACATGACTCCACAGAGATCTCAGCAAGCATAAGAGAATCAGGCTTCAAAACATACAAGTGGATCCTAGCTGTTAAGTCTGGGGCTAGCCTATTTTACTCTTACTTACTGATGTACTGGTTTATTGCAGATTATACAGTACATATATTTTATTCCAATATAGAGATTTTCAATGTCAATTTCCTCTCAACGCATTCTCTCTGACTCTCTGACTGACTGACTGACTGACTAATTGACTGACTGACTGTTTGACTGATTGACCGACTGCTTACCTGACTTCCTCTCGGGATCAGAAACATTGTACATTCAGCAAGAGCATCACATGCAACAAGGCAATGGCTTTGGCTTTGATACCTCCAGCCTCAAACAGCAACAGTCAAAAATTTCCACCAGTAATTAGTTTAATTTTTAAAAAAATTTAAAGTAAAAGGTTGCAGTATTGTTTAATCGAGAGGAAAGGCAGAATGTTCGGGCTAGTTTGGAGGGAGTGGGGGAGGGGGCGGAAGAGGGAGAGGGAAGGAGTGATCCCCACATTAGGAATCAAAAGAAATGATTTTGATTTCAGCCTCCTTTAATGACTGTATAAATCTGCAAGTCAGTGCTGGAATCCAGGACTTCTGGTTATCAACGATTCCACAGTAGATTTAGACAAATATAAGTAGGTTTAGACAAAACATTTCAATCCACGATTGTTTGTGGGACACGACTCTACGCAATTGACTGCTGTGGTTCGTCCACAAATGTACGGTAATTTAAATTATTTTCATGAATTTATGTAAATTCATTTTACAATATATTCTGTGAAGCGCTTTGAAACGTCTAGAAAACATGATAAGGCGCTGTATCAAATGCAAGGATTATTATTATTATTTTCTTTCTAGCAGGGACCTGGTTTGTTAGTCAAATGGTGGATTGCTTTTCCGAGGGTAATAATTCCAACAAAAAATAATAATAAATTGGTCACTACAATCCACGACTGTTTGTGGGAAACTATTTTGCAATTGACTGCCGCATTTTGCCCCCAAAATATACAATCAATTCACTTTTCAGTATAATCTGTGAAGCACTTTGTGACATCTTGAAGATGTGATAATGCATTACAGTATATCAAATGCAAGGATTATTATCAAATGCAAGGAATATTACTTGGGTGTTGGAAGAGCTCTGGATTATATCCTTCAGATAAAATGTTAAACCGAGGAATCATCTGCCTGTTGTGACGGATGTTAAAGATTGCTTGGCACTATTTGAAAAGAGGAGGGAAGTTTTCCTGGTGTCTTGGCCAGTAATTCTCAAGATAAATTGGTCATTCACTTGATAGTGCTTTCTGAAACACTAACATGCACAAATTATCTGCCTCATTTACCTACCTATACAATCAACTACACTTGGCAGCACTTACTTGTAAAGAATTTTGAGTCATTTCAATGTTATATGCACTATATCAAATACCAGGATTATTGCAACAATAACAAAACATGACATATTGCTGCTGTTTTAACATCTGCATAGCAAGTGGCATGGCAAAGAAATTACTGCAAATACTGTGTGCAGACAAATGGCTGGTTTGTGTTTCCCTGACATTTGTGAATTTGCAAGACTTGACATGTCATGATGTACATGAACAATGTTGCGACATGATCCTGTGTATGAACTATCAATCTATTTAAAGAGAAACAGGAATCTGATCAAGTTATTCCACTGGAACCGAAATACAGCAATTTTGCAAACTAAATTGTACAATCTTACTTTCAGTCACTTCAGGTTTGTGTTTCAATTTACTGTCGATTTCCAATGAATGCAACATAAATTATAAATGTTGTCAATAGTTGACCCTCAAAAGGATTCATTTTTAAGGGTCCCTCTTGTTTAATAAAAATAACACCAAGGAACACACACTTAGTATAAGGTTTACCTGAAGAATCTTCACAAGGTGTTTATTAGGATGCAAGGTGACTGAATGTGTAGGTCTCAAACAATTATGCCATATATGATGTAACTATTTTTTTTAACAACTCCAATTGATCACTGGGAGGGTGGGGTGGGGAGCATGGGGATAACTCTGGAAGGTGATGTTGATGTTATCATCCAAGTCGGACATACAGGTCGTTGCATATTGGATAAAGTTGTATAATTTGTGTAGCATGTTATCAGCTGTTATTATCCAGTTGCTAAAAGATGAAAATACTAATGTTCTTTGAAACAATTAAGGCAAAGAGTCAAAATTATTCAGAGTTCACTGCAAATTCACAGAGCTGAAAAAAAAGGCTTCATAATATTCAATTTACAACACTGAGAAAAAGTCAAACCTGAGAAATGTGATAATGCTCCTCAGCATTAGGAGTTACAGAAAATTAGCATGACTAATTTTGTAGAAAAAATGAGCAGATTGTAATTAGAATAAGAATAATGAAAATAGTGCTTTTGCAAATGGAGGAAAATGAATCTGGCACTACTGCCACAAAACCTGTTCCACCCACAAAATGCATCTTCTGTGATCCCACTCCCAATCTCTCTTGGATGTACAGTTTAAAAGCACTGGTGAATTTCACCAGCTGTGGTAGAAAAGATGGAATGTTTGCCTAAGTTTACACCAAATGCTTCATCACAAAAATATGATATTTGAATAAATGTGGACCATATGGCTAAGACTTTAAACAACAGAGGTACTGAGTATTTTTTTTAATGTATTAATTAGGAAATAAAAACATGTCCTTGAAAATTCTGTATCTAGGCTGTAGTTTTCAAATGGAAAGTTTTGCATTTTATTGACTTAAAAGGCTCAGAATGAATTTGCTTATTTTAGAGCATGGTGAAAGGTAGGGTCCGTCGATATGGAAATTTTCCGATTTAGATATATCGATGGGCTCATATCGAGACATACCGAAATATTGATATTTTCGGGGTTTTCGTACTGCACATGCGCGCGCATTCCGGGTGCGTGCGCATTCAGGGCCTATCTCCTCAGGAGGTAAATATCTTTCTCTCTCTGTGTCTCTCACTCTCTCCATCTCTGTGTTTTTCTGTCTGTGTCTCTGTGTTTTTCTGTCTGTGTCTCTGTGTCTCTCTCACATCCCCCCCCATCTCTATCTATCTGTATATTATCACATCCACCCCGTCTCTCCCCCCCACCCCCGCCGTCTTTATCCCTCCCCCACCACCCCACCCAGCCGTCTCTCTCTCCCTCCCCCCGCCCCACCGTCTGTCTCTACCCCCACCTCCCCCCAGCCGTCTCTCTCCCCCCCCACCCCCCCAGCCGTCTCTCTCCCCCCACACCCACCCTCAGCCATCTCTCCCCCCCCACCCCCCACCAGCCATCTCTCTCCCCCCCCACCAGCCGTCTTTCTCCCCCCCCACACCCACCCCCAGCCGTCTCTCTCCCCCCCACCCCCCCCCCAGCCGTCTCTCTCCCCCCCCCACACACCCCCAGCCGTCTCTCTCCCCCCCACCCCCCACCAGCTATCTCTCACCCCCACCCCCCCCACCAGCCGTCTCTCTCCCCCCACACCCCCCACCAGCCATCTCTCTACCCCCCACCAGCCGTCTCTCACCCCTCCCCACCCATCTCTCTTCCCCCCACCCCCACCAGCCGTCTCTCTCCCCCCACCCCTTGCATACCTGTATATTGTATTCGAGGACTATGAATACAATATGGCAGCTTTGCACCTCGGTCTGTGCATTGTGTATAGAGATGAGCATTCTGGGTCTTGTAGTTCAGTGTGTGCACATTCCGATTTTTTACCTCGATATATCGTATTTTCGATGTATTTATATTTTTGAAATGCCTATATCGGCGTATCGATATGAAAATTATATCGGGTTTTGGCGGTATATCGATATATCGCCGGACCCTAGTGAAAGGTTTCCGCGTATGTCAAGACATGTGGACCAAAGAAAAACGTCAAATTAAATAACAAAATCCTTACTTTCTTGAATTTATCACTTATTGAAAAATGCCAACAACCGTGATTGCCTCAACTTTAGTAGAAAAAAAAACTGCACACTGTAACATGAAGGCATCACATTTACATGGGTACATGTAATGGAGAAAATCAAGAAAACTGTTTCAAGGTGACTAATTAGATACTGTTGAGGTCTTCATGTACTAAATACAGGAATGCAGAAACATGTTTGAAAATGCATTTATGCAGCACTGTTACAGAAAAGGTTTGGGAAGACTGATGTAAACTTTTAACTAAGTAGTTTCTGTCATTGAGTGACAAATTATTGGAAAACCTGAATAAGATTTATAAGTCATATCAAAAACACTGTGCGATTTATCCAAGGAAATATATATTTTTATACCAGTATGTCAATTGATATAATGGCAGGAAATACACTTGGGTTTCAATAATGGCACGAACAACTAACACTCATCTGTCAGGGAGAGAGAACGGCATCGGGAAATATACTGAATCAATAAATCGTCTTGAGGGAAAACCACACAGCTGGTACCTGACTAATTGGTTTATGAGCTATATGAAATCAATGCTCTTGCACAATGTCATGATATAATTAACCTTATGAGATCCTTCAGTGAGTCATGTGACCTGAATATTCTACTCCCTGATGTCATCCACAGACATGGGGGTCAATTTCACATGTGTGTGAATGATACCCAACTCTATCTCTGTCTCCACCCTTGATTCCAGTGTGAAATTATAAAATTTAGCCATTTATGCCTAGATGTAACTTCTATACTATTAGCCTAATTAAACATAGAAAACAAGTCCTGAGAAACGCAGACTTGGCACAATGCCAGTCGCATCCTTATCTTAGTATTTCACGGGGCAGAAAACAGTAACTCCAGCAAACATTGACATTGTCTAAACTAGACACCATCTGGAGATAAGTTTGTTTTTAACATTTCACCTTGTTAGAGAGACATGGATTGAGTGATGTCACCGTTCGAATAGTTGTTGGAACCATGTGATTGATAATACTTTTGTAACTGCCTTTGTGTGTACTGCAAACCCCTGCCTTTTTGGGTATAAAAAGGCTGCATTAACTGACCACCGGCAGCTCATTCTTTTGACTGACAGGTACTCTACTTGGAGACTGTTGACTTCTGAGAATCAGCTCTTGCTAGCAAATAAACTTTACATTTTCTTATCCACGGTGTATGGTCTGTTTGTAAGACAACGGTTCTGGGAACGAACAAAAAATTACAACTTCACACCAGGACCATTGCTGTTCTGACGAATTGCCAGTCAGACGTCAAGGCCTGGACGAGCTCTAACTTTCTCCAATTGAACATTGATAAGACAGAGGCTCTCCTGCTTGGCTCCCATCAGAGCCTTCTCACCTCAGTGCTAAGAGCATGAACCCGCATGGATGCAGACTCCAACTTGCAGAGCTTCAATGTCTTGTTTGATTGTTAAATATCCTGTAATCATTAAATCTGTGTACTGCACTCTGATCTGCTCAACATTGCCCCACCTCTGAAACATTGCTCACTTCTGCCACTACGGATCTTATTCTTACATTTATCACATCAGGCTTGACTATGTCAACACACTCAACTCGCTGTATGTCTCAGTTCTTCCCTACAAAGCTGCAGACTATACATAACTCTCCAGCCCATGTCCTTTCTCACACCAGGCCCCGCAAAACTATTCCCCACATCCTCACTCATTTCCAATAGCACCCTAGCCCCTAGTGGATAGAGTTCAAGATCTACGTTCTCCCCTTAAAACCCCTCCACTGCACCACGTATCTTTGAGATCTCCTCAAACAGTACCTATCGGTCACTGCATTCACTCTGTGAATATCTGCTTCATGCCTTCTGCCCCACCCACCCCGCCATCAGTAGGCGGTCTTTCAGCCTTTTTGTGCCCATGTTAGGGAACTCCATTTCAGATTCCCTCCAATACTTAATTCAACACCTATGCCAAGACATATCTCTGTGACTGTGTTTTCAGTCATCCTTTTCCCCCACCCTGTTTTCCCAAACTCAGCCTCGATGCCAAGCCAGGAAGGTTAAGAAAGTTCATTCTAAAGGTTTAACAGGTAGAATGGTCTTACTTGAAACCAATTTATTTGAAATTGTCCAGAACTGTGCAAGCAGGTTGTGTCCCTCCATAGAAGGAATAAGCACTTATTATACCAAAAAAACATATACAGTAAAAGCTTGGTTATCCGGCACGCAACGAACAGGAACGCTCAACCAACTGGTATCTCCCAATACAATTCACCATTCCAGAAACCGGATCTCACACCAGAGCCATCCGGCACATTCCCGGTACGCTCACTTTGCGCATGCGCACTTATTAAACTTACCGAACGCAATTTTACCGAGTGTGCTGGAATGCTTTATTGGTAAGTATCCATACAATATTCTGTTATTATTTAGTCTATTATTAATATGGTATGTTTTAAAATAAGTAAATTTTTGTGTAGGATTTTCAGCAACTTGCCGCTCGAATATCCGGCATATTTGATTAACCGGCACCGGTCAGGTCCCGAGGGTGCCAGATAACAAAGCTTTTACTGTATGTGGAATTCTCAGTAGCTTGGAGACTCTAAAGCATGGGGCATATTGATATAGATGTGTTTTCATCTACAACTGATATGTGACACTGCTGTGCGCAATTGGCTGCCACGATTCGCCCACAAATATATACAGTCAATTCACTTTACAGTATATTCTGTGAAGCGTTTTGGGACGTCGATAAGATGTGAAAAGCGCTATATCAAATGCAAGGATTATTATTATTTATGTGTCAGGCTGACAAAAATGTACCACTTGTACATAGAGTAAACCAAAACAGCCATGCATAGCTTTATAGTGTTCGCTATTTTAAAAAAAATAAAAAATTAGCCCACAAAACACAGTCACTTTACTTTATAATGATTCCTTTGAGATGTGTCGACCACACGATAAGGGACAAAAGTATTTGTAATGCTTTCTCTTTGCAAATCACATCAAATAATGCAGAAAGATTCTTAATGTGTTGGCTCTGAAATCATGTTATGTATTCATAAGATGACAGATGTGTTAGCAAGCTGGACCAGGATTCCAGTGTGGGTTCTTTTCTGACGCCAAGTGCTTGCCTGTCTCAGCAGATAAATGAGGCATCAGCAATGTTTTATTTGACCTCCTTAGAAATGCAAAGCAGTTCTGTCTTTCTTTGTATGTTTGTCATTGACCAGCTTAATATAATAGCAAGGGCAATCAATGTGTGTTCATGGAGCTGTAGTACAACTTCAGCTTTTAGTTTTCCTTCATTTACCGATAAGCATTAGCCATAACTGAACATCCATGGCAAATCACTCGATTAACTTGTGTTAAGAACCCTTCAGAAGGTTCGCATGAAGGTTTGTCATTTTTCGAAAAACATCTACAAAACAGGAGAATTTTCTGAAAAAAAGATTTGGTGTCAAATGGAATGATGTCTTGATTGATGATCTTAGATGAGCAGTTTGCACACACAACCTCTCAGTAATACAAATCACTGTCTTATGCTGTTAACACAGACTCGGGAGCATGGTGCTTCAATTTACAGCTGACACCAAGTTAGGGTGCACTGTGGAATCAAAGGATGCAGGCAAAATTTTACAAAAAGGGCTTCACAGGGACTACACATGGGCTAATAACTAACACATGTATGGTTAGTACTGATAAATCCATAGTCCTATATCCTTATGTCCCTGCCCCCTATGGGGTAAGTATCTATTTTCACAATGCAAATTCACATTACATCTCAGTTAATCATGTGGTTTTCTCCATGTTTTAATAAAGGGAGGGATGGAGTCTATTATATGCCTGCTAAATGGAAATATTTTTATTACATCTATGTAAAACATCACCCTGTTATAGAGGCATAAAAAAATGCTATTTTTAGTGATCAAAGTACTAATAATAATCATTGCATTTGATACGGCGCCTTATCAGATCACTGATGTGTCTCAAAAACTTCACAGAATATTCTGGAAAGCGAATTGATCGTATTCTTGATGGGGAAAATGGTCGACTCCATAGATCCTAAGACTTTAAAACAAACTACGCACAGTAACAATTGCCTTTTCAAAAAAACAAACGGATGTTTTCTGTCTGCTTCATTATTGGTTGCCACAGTGGAGTTGAATGCAGCACAAATTCAGGGATTGTAAATTAGGATAAAGTTGCTAACGGAAACCGCATAGGATAATAACTATAGTAACAAAAGAGAGGTAAGTGAATCTGGTATCGATAACACAAAAAAAATCTGTACACTTATATAAGTATATACTATTCCTAGGGGCAAATTGAAATAAAATCAGTAGGGTGGGTGTTCTGGAAGGATGAGATAGATGGACCGAATATCTTTCATTGAGTCTGAATCAATCATTCATTGCACACTAGGAACAGGAGGATTCAGGGCACAGGATTTTGGGGAGGGCAACTACCTCACTTGAGCCACCAATTTAAGTTCCCCCCAACCACTCCATGCATGTCATGTCCCCTGCAAGCTTTCCGATGAAATGTGTGAGAGCATTGTCACCGTCTTGCTGTCCGCAGTTCGAACACAAATCCTTTCCCATTGAGCAATGGTTCCAACAAATGGAGGTGCGGAGTTTAAGCAGCAACCGCTTGCCTCACTGCAGGCCAATCAAGGTGGATTCCAGGCGTTGGATGCATGAACGTCTGTTCATGAACTCAAACGCCTGGTAACGCCTTCTAGCAGCTGCCACCGCAAGCCTCAGTTTCCTCATCGGCTATCTGGCGGGCATCTGTCTTCAGCGTGGTGGGAAGACCTTCACAGGACAGTTTGTGATGTGCTAGCCTTGCCTCCTTGATGATCTTGAAGTCCAAGTCCAATGCATCAGCTTTGTTCAGTAGCAGCTGCTTAATCCATGTGAGAGGCCTGGTGTGAAGCTGACTCCATATCCACATGTTTAGTTACATGTGAGAGTAGACCTGAGCCCTCCCTCCATTTAGCTGCTTCCCTTATTTGCCACAAATCCACCTCACTGCTTGATGCTGGACTTTGCAGATGGTTCGGAGGAAGCCTTTCCTCTGCAGGAGCTCAGATCATTAAAGGAGGACTGCCTAGTTTAAAGAGATTGAGCTACTCGGAAAGAACAGGTGGAGGAATTTATTGCACAATGCTAGACAAGCGAGAAGGTGATTTAAATTTTCATAGTGTACCACATTCTGCATAATGCAGTTGTGGATAGATGTCTGGTCTTACAACAAAAATAACATTACATTTTTATAGTGCCTTTCATGTCGGGAGGATGTTTCAAGGCAGTCAGTGTTTTGCTTCCAAGCTGGGGTTGGGAACCAGGGAGGGTGGAGGACAGGGGGCTAGGGAGGGGGCGAGGCAGAGGGATTGGCAGAGTGAAGCTTGGACATGATGAAGGCATGAATGATATTTTCAGCAGTCTGAGGGGTGAGGTAATCGCAGAGTCAGACAATGTTGTGCAGGTGAGGGAAGACAGAGAGGAGCATGGCATTAGTATGGGGGAGAAAATACAGTTGAGGATCGAACAAGACACCTAGCTTTCTGACTGACTTGATAAGGTGGAGTGTGCGTCCGTGGAGGTTGATGCTGCCGGTGCCTGAGGTGTGGAGGCACTGGCGTGAACCAATCAGAAGGGCCTTCAACCTTCAACTGTAGAAAGTTAGCTCACATCCAGGACTTGATCTCTGATGTCTGACAGGACAGCAGTGGTCCTGGAATCGAGGGTAGAGCAGAGAGATGGAGTTGGGTGTAATCTGCTTACATATGGAAGTTGACCCCATGTCTGCAGATGATGTCACCAAGGGGGAGCATATAGATGTTGAAAAGGAGATGGCAGAGTCAAGCCTGGACGTGATGAAAGCATGAATGAGATTTTCAGCGGCTTGAGGCGTGAGGTAGTGGCAGAGTCGGGCAATGTTGTGAAGGTGAGGGAAGGCAGAGCGGACCATCGCATGGGTGTGTGGGAGAAAATGGTGGACACCATACATGACAGTGCAGGGGGCTGGAGGAGAGGTCTTTAATGACAAAGTGGAGGGGGTGGAAGAGGTAAGATTCAAACCAGGAAAGGACATGTCCACGAAAATTGAGCAAAGAGGAGAGACAGTGTTGGAGGATGAAGTGGTCGACAGCGTCAAAGGCAACAGAAAGGTCGAGGATGACAAGGAGGCAGAGAGAGCCTTGGTTGCAGATGTTCAGGATGTTATCGAGATTGACCAGGGCTGTTTCCGTGCTGTGGGCATCATGGAAGCCACATTGGAAGGGTTCAAAGAGGGAAAGGCGGGAAAGAAAAGAGCAAAGCTGGGACGTGGAAAGGAATGGGAGGTTGGAGATGGGGCAATAGCTGGAGAGTAGGGTTGGGAAGGTTTTTCAGGATGGTGTGATGACATCTGTTTTGAGTGGGGTGAGAACATTGACCATGAATAAGGAGAGGTTGATGTCATTGGTTAGGAGAGGAGTCAGGAGCGGGAGATGTGAGTTGAGGCGAGATGTGGGGATGGGGTCGAGGAAGGAGGTGGTGGGCATGTCCCAACAAAATTTCTCTGAATATGAAAGGTGCTCTATAATTGCAAATTTGTATTGCATTGTCATTCACGTTGTGGCGGTTTGTGGGACATGGCTGTACGTAAATTGGCTGCAATGTTTGCCTACAGAAATAGTCACTACACTTTATAGGTAATCCTGTAAAGCACTTTTAAATATCCTCCCAATGTGAAAGACACTTTATCAACTTCAAGGATTATTCCTTTTATTTAATCCACATCACCAAATTGGTCTCACTGCAAACTCATTAGTGAGGTCAACCTGGTGATGTTTCCAAAATTCCTCAGTTCATTTCCTGATAATCATTGGAATAATAATCCCTACAAAAAATGATAAAAATTGGTAATTTCAAACCACGACTATTTGTGGGACACTGCTATGCGCAACTGGCTGCTGCGTTTCGTCCACAAATATACAGTAATTCACTTTACACTATATTCTGTGAAGCGCTTTGAGATGTCTAGAAGACGTGAAAAGTGCTATATCAAATGCAAGGATTATTATTATTGCTGAATTACTGTTGCATTCCAAATGAGAAGTGATCAGCACACTCTGTAACTGTAGTAAGATTTTATTGCTTTATCTTGTTGGTATGTTCTATTGCTCTCAGTAAGGCCCAGAATCCTATTCTAATCATCCTATAAAAATCAATGCATTTGAAAGTGCGACTTATTACAGTACATTGTTGAGACAGGATAGACTGTAAAGTGGAGTGACTGTATTTTGCGAATGAAACGCTGCAGTCAGTTGCACAAAGCATCAAGTCTTTCTGGTTGCTTTCAGCACCTGTGAATTAACTTTTAACAATTTATATAATGACTCCCCTAATCCCTTTGCTCATTTTACCCTTAGGGATTTTCTGTTTAGAATATTCCCATCTGTCATTCTTTTGTTCAAATTTGTTGCCTAATACTTTACCTTGCTGAATGTCTTCTGCCATTCATTCTGCCTACTCACTTAATTAGTCTATTCCCTTTTGCAATTTTCTGTTCTCTTCTTCAAAATTTACCTCACCTCAGTGCCTTTTTCCAAATGACGGACATTTATACATAGAGCAAAAAGATGGAACTCAAGAATAGATCTCTTGGGAATATTGCTTGACACTGCCTGCCAATCAGAAAATGTCTCTATTATCCTAACTCTCTGCCTTAGCTCCAATCCAATTTCCTATCTTTGCCACTAAGCTCCCTGAAATTCTATACATTATATTTTGGAAGTTATGATGTGTGATAGAAACTGGCGTGTGGGTTGGAAAAAAGAGGGATTTGTATTCGTGCCCCAAATTCTAACCTTTTTTTGTGAATTCTGTAAGGTTGTAAAATTGCTAATTCGACCATGGCAAAGTGCCAGACACATAGGTTTGAAAAACAATTGTATTTATAATAATAATGATAATCCTTGCATTTGATATAGTGCTTTTCACATCTTATCGATGTCTCAAAGCACTTCACAGAATATACAGTACTGTAAAGTGAACTGACTGTATATATGTGGGCGAAAAGCGACAGCCAATTGCGCATAGCAACGTCCCACAAATAATCGTGGATTGAAATGACCATTTTTTTTTATTATTGTGTGTTTTTTGGACGGATTATTATTAGGCATTTGGAGAAAGGAAACTTGCCCAAGGTTTCGCCCTGATCTGCCTGGATTCGAACATAGGTCTCACGCTTGTAAGGCGAATGCTCTAACCACTGATCTACATTATGGTGATTCAGCTATAACTAAAATTGTTACAATCTACCCATAATTGTATGTTTTCTTAATTAAAACAATGTCATGGAAGTATACATTCTTCTGCATTTTATACTAATAATAATCCTAAAACTGAATTGATTGTATATTTTGTTGGCAAAACGCAGCAGTCAATTGGGCACAGAGGTCGTGGATTGAAGTACACAATTTTAAAAAGAATTATAAAACCCTCCAGAAAAACGATCTGCCTATCAACTAACAGTCGGGTTCCTATTTACTGATAGGTAAACTGAGGTGTATGGAGTTAGGAAACTTGCCCAACATTCTGCCAGGAATTGAATCCAGGTCTCTCGCTTTTGAGGTGAGTGCTCTAACCACTGAGCTACAGGACTCCATTAATCTCATTTCATGGACAGTGCCCCTAACAATCAGACCTTACATATAGGGGCCCTTGAGGGAATGGGTCTCCTTCAAATCATAATCTGCTGTCTGATCTTTTCTGGCATTTTCTGTACAGAAACGGAAGGCAGGGGGAAATGTGTAAGGACATGACATTATTGCTGCTACAACACTTCACTACTTTTCAATCGTGAAGAACACACTGCCGAGCCACCATTCGACCTTGGGTAGAATTTGTAGCTCATTGCTATTCCAAAGTTGTATTTACTGAGATGACCAAATTCAGTAAACTCATGACAATTGACCAGCTACTAAGAAAGCACAAGCTTTTGTTCAGGATGAACAAAAATCTACATAAATTGAGGTCATTGAGGCCGTACAAATCATCATATGCATATGCATTCATATGTTTGGAGCTCGGGTGTTTTCAATGGAATATTAATTTCAAATAAGACCACTAACTTGTCGTGATGCCTTGCTTTGATTACTTTGCGATTCTGCAAGAGTTACGCAAGGATTTTTCAGATGCAAGATTCAACACCTAGATATGATACTATGACAATTCATAATAATAATCCTTGCATTTGATGTCATGCTTTTCATGTCTTCTAGACGTCTAAAAGCGCTTCACAGAATATAATGTAAAGTGAATTGACTGTATATTTGTGGGCAAAACACAGCAGCCAATTGAGCATAGCAGTGTCCCACATACAGGGGTGGATTGAAAGGAACAATTTTTTTTTGAAGGATTATTATCTGGCCTGTGGAGTAAGGAAACTTGCCCAAGGTTTCACCCTGCCTGGAATTGAACCCAGGTCTCTCACTTGTGAGACGAGTGCTACAACCACTGAGCTGCAGGATTCCACTGTTTCATGGAAACAATGTCCAAGTTATAAAATGACATTGAGATACTTAAGCGTCTTGTACCTGCTGCACAAGTTTCTGGAACTTCTGTGACAAGTGCAAAAGAAAAATAAATGTCCACATCCAACTGTCTGAAGGTACACAATGGTCATTTGTGAAGTCCTGTAGCATAGTGGTTAGAGTGTTTGCCTCGCAAGTGAGAGGATCTGGGTTGTCTCAAAGCGCTTCACAGAATATACTGTAATGTGAATTGACTGTATATTTGTGGGCGAAACGCGGCTGCCAACTGCACACAGCAGTGTCCCACAAACAATCGTAGATTGAAAAGACCAATCTTTTTGAGGGATTATTATCTCTCAAAATTATATTAGCGTGGAGTAAGGAAACTTGCTCAAGGTTTTACCCAGCTGGGAATTGAAGTCAGGTCTCTCGCTTGCAAGGCGAGTGCTCTAACTACTGAGCTACAGGACTCCAGTTTTTAAACTACAATAGCTTATTCTGCTAAAGCAAGCACAGGAATAACTGGACATCAATGGAATTCATCTTAATAATTATATCAACTAGTAGACAGACTCAGGGCCGAAACTGAGAATCTTCAGAGAATGTGGAACACATCAGCACATTTTAAAACTGCAGTACATGGTTAAAACATAATATTTTCCTGCTCCATTAAAGATTCTGTGAAAGCACACCCAATTCATCTGACTGCATTAGAAATCTTATTCTTCATTCAATAAAAAGTCACTGCTTCCCTCCACCACATTCCACTTCTGTAATGTGTAATGTGTACACTCCCCCTCACCCACCCACACCGTGTTCTCTGCTGTCTTTCAATGTATACTAGAAAAATGCTGTATATTAGCATCTAACGTTTTGTAACATAAACTGTTTAAAAAGGATGAAGTGATCAAACGTGTAAATTATTTGTTCTTTCCTCTGACTTCTATACAAATCCCAACCCAAGAACAGAGTATCTTGAAAGGAGCCATGTGTTTAATAGATCCCTTTGTGGGACACTGCTGTGCGCAATTGGCTGCCGCATTTCACCTACAAATGTACAGTCAATTCACTTTACAGTACATTCTGTGAAGTGCTTTGAGGCATCTAGAGGACGTGAAAAGCACTATATCAAATGCAAGGATTATTATTATTATCCCTCAATGACTTGCCACCATAACTATTAGTGCCTATTAATGATGAGACGCTATATCAAAAATGCTGGGATTATTATTATAGATGCCAACATTCAAAGTTTATATCTGCTGCAAGCTATCTTGTCACAACAAAGCATTCCTTGGCTACAAGAGGGGATTTTGAATAAGCTGATTAACCTTACAGATGAAGTGGAGGAGGACAAAATGGAGAATTTGTTTGTTCTGTCACTATAGCTTGGAATCAAACGACAAAATGTTTAACTTCAATCTTTTCTTTCCATCGTGATGCAGAGAAATTGGCATCAAAATAGACATAATTGCTAACTTTTACACAAATTGGAATATTTCAAGGTGGTATGTGAAAACTTAGGCCACGGCTCTAAGGCTTTGAGATTTCCATGAAATAATATAATAACCCTTATACTGTACATGGAACAGCACCTATCATGTCTGGAGGATGTCTTAAAAGTTCTTTACAGGATATATATTGTGACTATTTTGTGGGCAAAACTATACATAGTAATTCTCTTACTTTTAATTATAATTTGATTGGTTCATTTGCTAAAACATAGCAAGTAACGTATTCAGTATTGTTTAAAATCAAATAAACTCTTTTAGGCAACCAATCATGGCACTGGATCATGCCGCTGAGTAAGGGTTCATTGGTTTGTTGACCAGGCCAAACGTTCTTACTTCAATTCGATTTAATGTTGTGGACTTTTCCTTCACACTTGTGAGGCGCTAATTTCTGATGAGGATCCATATGCATTTTTTAAGGAAACTTTTCCGTTCGTGCAACACAATATGGAGATAATGTTTCTAACTAAACACTCTGCAATTATTAAAGTCAAAAAATAATTTGGTACTGTTATATTATTTAGCGTTTTAACTAATATTTCATTCAAATGAAAAATTGAGTCCTGTAGCTCAGGGTCTGAGCACTGGCCTCGCAAGTGAGAGACCTGGGTTAGATTCCTAGCAAAAAAAAAGGTCACTTCAATACACGAATGTTCCTTTCCTTCTCCTTTTGGTGCTTGAGTAGGGGGGGAGGCAGGGGGTGGGAAGGTGGGGCATTATAAGAAACCATTTAATAAGTGTTTGCACAGTAACACAGGGAGAGATGTATGCCAAACCAATCAGGGGAACAAGGTGTTTGCTTCCACAATGCTATCGTGAGAACAATACATTCTTTAGAATAAACGGCAGGAAAAAAAAGTTTGTCTATATATCTATGCATTTTCCATTTTTCTAGTACATTGAACCTTTCGCTATTCTTGGAATCTGAAGCCAAGCCGCACTGTAGAAGTCAGAAGATCCGTCTTATTGATTGACCAGAATCAACCTCTCTTTAAGTTAACCCTCCGTGAAACTGCCATAAGATGGCACTCTATCCTAAGAATATACTAAAGATTCCCCCAACAAATAATATTATTATGGTAGAGAGCTCAATATTTGCACTAACTGGGACCAGTCATATTATACATATGAAATCAGTGCTGATATAAATTATTTGTGCACATGTATAGCTGTCTTTGTTTTTCAACTCTCTGTGTCATCTATCTCTCTGTGTGCCTCTGCCTAATTCTGAAGTCTATTATTTCACTCTGTACTCTCTCTTAATCTATCCTGGAGTCCCTTTACCTCATCTCTTCCCTCACCTCCTTCAAGGTCCGTCTCAAGACTTTCCTCTTTGACCACTCCTTAGGTGTGGTCCATCCCCTACCCCCGACCACCCCCACTGCCCTTTGCTCCCACCTCTTCTGAATCCAACCCCCAATTTTTGGCCTCAAAAGTAATGAGGGACAGTGTCTGATAATGAATTTTTAAAAATATAAACTTACATAAAAGTTCAGTTTAATCATTGAAATATGTTGACGGACAATTGGTTAGGAATTTTTCATTACAATATGTATATCAATCGCAATAATTATTATTCCCCCTAGTTTTAAAGATTATTTGCTATTCCTATGCAAAGTATAAGGTGCGCTTCACTGAGAAGATAAACTGTTCCATATGGCACGAGGGAACGCCACATCACTCATTTTCAGAATGAAGGTAGGTTAACATTTTGGTTGTGACATGTGAAGCATTTTCTATTTCTAATTCAGATTACTACTATTTGAAGATCTGCGTTTGAATTGCATTTATCATACTCACTGACTACAGAATATACAATGTAAAAAAAACTAACGTAATAGTAATTCTTGCATTTGATATAGTGCCTTATCACATCGTTCAGACGTTCTCAAAGCGTTTCACAGAATGTACTGTAAATTCAATTTGACTATATATTTTGAGGGCGAAATGTGGCAGCCAATTGCACACAACAGGTTTCACAAACAGTCATGGATTGAGTGACCAAATGATCATTTTATTTAAAACGAATAGGCGTACAACATGCTGATCTTCATATATGAGAATGCTAGATTCCAGGTTTTGCTATTAAGTCGTTCCAAGTGTCAACTAATTGTGAGTGTACGATTCATAGATACAGATATATTTTACTCCAATTCTACTCTGAAAAATATAGTCTTCATTCACAACATAATTTCTGTGCTTCTCAAATAGATAATTTTCCAAACTGATGAACATCAGAAAATACCTAGCTTTGATCATACATATACGAGATATGCCCAAATGACCCAGAATACTTGAGTCATATGTTAGGTTCATAGAATTTACAGCACAAAAAGGAGTCCATTTGGCCCATCAAGTCTTTGAAAAGAGCCATTCAATCCCACTCCCGACTCTCTCCCTGTGACACTGCAAACCCGTCCTTCCTGTTTACCTTTTACCTTAAAATAAGCATTACATTTCCCATTGAACAACTCCTTATTTGGCCTGGTAACGCCTTCAAACCATATCAAACAGAAGCACCCTCGGGATGTCTGAAGAACTGAACCTACATTGTTCTGTGATTACAGTGGCAATGATGTTCATAGTATTTAACCAAATGAATGGCTCCCTGCTTAGTTTTTATGAGACTGAGTGCCAGTTTGCTACAGATGCTGCACATCACTCAGGTTGCAAATCTGAATGCTGACAGCGAGCAGGTTGTAGCAGCTGTTTGGTGGAGGATGCACTGTTGTTCTATTCTTCTCTCATGCATGCGTGGCGGGTTATAAGTAACGTCACTGAAAGGTCCTGAATGGCACTTGGAAACAGCGCTGTAATATTCTCTATCATTGAATGTGGGTTTGGGGGGGGGGGGGGGAGGGGGGGAATGTCACTCCAGGAGATCAAACATGTGCAAAATAACCTATTTATTGTAAATCTTGTTATTACTAACTTCTCTTTTGCCGCCTAAAGAAAATTAAAATGTGAAATTATACCAACCAGATAGCAAATTGTCTGTGAATGTGAGAAAGCAATTTACACGTTTCCGTACTCCTGTTGATATTAGATAGTGGTGTATCTTTTTATACTGCTGCAGTACTGAATACCAGAACATTCGGCAATTGAAAGCTATAAATTAGGCATTCAGTTTTCTTTCAGCTAAATTAAGGGTATTACATCGAGTTTATTCCACTCATGAGAAAGAACTGAGACACATAATACTTAAAAGACATTCTGCTATTTCTAATCATATATGTAACACCATTATGTGTTCTATTTATGCAAAATGCAAGGACATTTTACGTTTGCCACATGGGACATTCTATTTAGTATTGATGGGATTATTAGAGTACAATGTATTTTAATATTCTTATTGAGTTACTCCACACGTCTGATAATAATCCGACATAAAATAATAATGAGAATTTGGTCACTCATTCTACGACTGTTTGTGAGATACTGCTGTGTGCAATTAGCTGCCGCGTTTCACCCACAAATACGCAGTCAATTCACTTTACAGTATATTCTGTGAAGCACTTTGAGACGTCTAGAAGATGTGATGAGGCGCTGTATCAAAAGCAAGGGTTATTATTAATATTATGTGAGCTGTCTCTTCTCTCTAAATGTGAATAAATCACCACCTCCAAAATTCTCTAAATGGGAATTAAGCAGTCAACTATGGGACCGAACCAGTGAGTCACAAAGTTAATATGATTATTTAACTCTGTGACAAAATGGTTAAATCTAATTTTCTAATTTGTCTGGGTACAGCAAACAGACAAGCTTCTTTGTTATTGATTGAGTTTTGAATAACAGTCGTAATACTCAAACACAACAGATTGCTCATATGAGGAATAGCCTTCTGAGTGATAGATATTTTTCAAAGAGACAATATCAACAATTCATACTGCATCACAGCTAATCTCCAACAATCAGATTTTATATTTATATTGGAACTGTTATTTTTCAAGGAGACACTTTTGGGTTGTGAAAAAAGCACTTTGGATGGGGGGTGGGGGAAATTCATAAATGAGATTACTGGAAGTGCTCATCAATCCATGCATCAATTTATTCACCAATCAAAATTAAAATACACAATGGGGATCTGTACAATGAAATCTTCATCTAATTTATTGCACTGACCACATCTTGATCATCAAGAGATCATTCCACTTTGCTATATTCATTATATCATATGATTTATCATCCTTTAATGCACACACAGTTCTGTATAGCTCAGTCTTGTAGGAGTCAGTGTATAGGAGTCCTGTAGCTTAGTGGTTAGAATACTCACCTTACAAGTGAGAGACCTGTGTTCAATTCCAGGAAGGGCGAAACTTTGGGCAAATTTACTTATTCCACACCCCTGATAATAATCCCTCAAGAAGAAAAAAATAAATTGGTCATTTCAATCTGTTTGTGAGACACAGCTATGCACAATTGACTGCCACGTTTCACCCACATATATACAATAAATTCACTTTACAGTATATTCTGTGAAGCATTTTGAGATGTCTGGAAGATGTGAAAAGCACTATATCAAACACAAGGATTATTATAATTATTATTATATGTGAAGAACTGTAGCTTGGTGTTTAGAGCACTCGCCTCAAACAAGAAGACCTGGGTGTGATTTCCAGGCAGGGTAAAACACTGGGCAAGTTTCCTTATTCCACACGGCTGTGTTTACATAGCTGTATATAGAAACCTGGTTATTAGTCGATTGGTGATAACTTTTCCGAGTGTAGTAATCTCCCCACTCCAAAATTAAAAAATTGTAATAATAATTTGGTCACTCGTTCGCCAATTGTTTGTGGGACACTACCGTGTGCAATTGGCTGCCTCATTTCACCCACAAAATAAAGTCAGTTTACTTTACAGTATATTCTGTGAAGCGCTTTGAGACACTTCAAAGAAGTGATAAGGCGCGATATCAAATGCAAAGATTCTTATTCTTACGTGGGAAAAATTCCACCTGAGTGGAGATTTACTCTGTTACACCGTATCCGATCCCCCCAAATTAACAACTGCATTTCAAAATGTAGCATACTCTATCCATTTGGAAATGTTACTCTAACAACAACATACTTTTATATAATGCCCTTCACACAGTGTACCATCTCAGAGCTTAATAGTGATGGAGAGCGACGCTGAGCCAGAGAGGTAGGGGGATTGTATGCTCGGTCGAAAAGAAGGAACTACAGGTGTGATCTGAAGACGGACAATGAAAGGAGAGGCAGAGAATTCCAGATGTGTCAAGCAGATGTGTCATTGTACTTTAATAGAGTAAATCTAGACCCAGGTGAAATTTCTAACCCAAACTGGTTCAACCTTCACCTAAATTCACAGTCATTTTGAGCTGTTGTGAGGTGATTCATTTCAAACTGTTTTTAAATCAAAGACCGCAGACATTTTGATTTACATATTCTTTCCTTATGGAAATATTGATAGTAAAATAAATCAAAAACATGAGTGCAAGTCTGCAGCACCAGTTACAGTCCACTTCAATAAACCCATGATGATTGCTGAGTTAGAAAATGTTACTTTAAAGCACTTAAAATAAATACAACTTATTTAGTAAAACCTGAACTTAGAATAAGTATAAACATGCTTCCTTGTATTTGAGGCGAGCAGACCAGGTGGGCAATGAGAAATACTGTATAAGATCAAATCTTGTAACTGTAAAAGCATGGGACTCAAAACTGAGAGTTTAGCTCAATCTAGTTACAATAGTTATTTGAAGTCAGATTTCTCCTGGGGCAAGTTTTCCTATTTCATTCGAGTCCCCTGGGGGAGGCATGGCAAACTCATACAGGAAGAAACTCTGCTCTGTTCATTCATAGCATTTGTGAAGAAGATTGAGTTTTTCTCCATCTAAAGAGATTGTCGCTCTTAGAATTCACTCTATTAGAAAGTAAAATAAAACACTATTTGGAGCATATTAAATACTTGCAAGTAAAACGTGAATTTTAATTGCTGAATACATTAAGGTGAAACAAAAATCAAATGTAATAATCTGTAATAGGACAATAAATCTGACCTAGATCTTTATTTTGGAAAATTAAAAATAGATGCGCATGGATATAAAAAAAGACTCATATCACACTACCAATTACTTAATTCATTAAGAACATGAAATATTCAAACCCTGTAGAGTTATTTTTATTCTGGAGACAAAACTCCCAGGGATAACATTCGTTCTTCAGAGATTTTGTTGAGAAGATATAAATTCAAGATATGGACATCTCTGGCAAAATATACTCCAATATTGTTTCTAATTGAAAATCATGAAATAGAATAAGTCAAAAACATATCAACAGAATGAATAAGAATAAATAAATAATACTAATTTGGTTATTCAATCCACGACTGTTTGAGGGTCACTGTTGTGTGCAAATGGCTGCGGCATTCATACAGATATACAGTCCACAAATATACAGTCACAATAGTATATTTACAGCATATTCTGTGAAGCGCTATATCAAATGCAAGGATTATTTTTCTTATTAATTTTTCACGATTTACATTTTAGAATGTATTATGCACCCATCTGAATAGCCCTTGCTTAATGCACCACATATGCACACATAATTCACTCAGACTCAGAGAACTCAAACACTACTAGAATGACTTGTGGCTACGAATGTTACAAATCAAGCAAATTGTATGTCTTTCCCCCTTTTCCCTGTTGTAACCCTCACGGTCTTCCCTTATGACCCGCATTGAGATCACGATGAAATGCCATATGCAGCACAGTAATTCCACTACCAGGGTCTTGTTGAACATGTAAAATTCAATATTTAATAATCTCATTGAAAAATTGTTAATATTAGATGAACACAATAATGCAATGCTGTTTGATTTGTTTCCCTGTGTTGCACTTGTAATTTGTTCCTCTGCAGTCCACAAAGGTTACATAATATGAATAATACAAGTATTAGAGGAAAAAAAATGAAAAATACCTCTCAGGAATAGTCCTAAGTACAGACTTCTGGGGCATCTGCTGGAAGGGGAAAAAAAAAATCTGGTTATTTTCTGTGACAGAAATACATTGCAAAACACAGTAAACTGCCACATTAATCTGGATCTGAAAATAATCATGCAGCGAGTTAAAAATAACTAGAAATCATTAACAAGGAAAGACCCACTGTAATGAATCCTTCCTTGTCCTGCATTACCATGATCGCCAGGGTACTGGTATTGTACCATTTTCTATTTTTAGCCTTGCATCCTGCAAATGTGTTCTCAGTGCCTGCAAAAGACCAGACTTAATGTTTTTCCCCCCCACCCACTCAGTGATATTGATTATATTCCCTGTCCAGATAAGCAACACACAAAGATAATCTGGAAATAAATACAACTAACCATACAAAAGGTAAGTGATACTTCATAGATTTCTATCACTTCTGCACTTGTGGCCCCAGATCAAACACTGAAAAATATCCTACAGATTTAAAGCTTTTGGATTTAAAATCATCTCTAAAAATTATGCTTTAAAGACAAGTGCTCAATCTGTGTGAAGTTTATTGATCCTGTAAACTGCACTCCAGATACATTAAAATAATAATGAAACGGTTAAAATAAGATTTGTTGGCCTGGACTATCACCCCCGGGTAAACAGTGCCAAATCACAAAGCAAAGGGATTTTCATTACCTTGTACCACTGATACCGCAGAAACTACACACAGTAAATCATTTAAATTGTTCAATTTCACTAGCTCCCGAGTCACACAACAAAAGGGACCTGGCTTGTTTCTGCTAAAATGGGTTATGGATACATTTACTGCCAAGTTCATCGATCTGCGTGCAATTCATTTATCATTCATGAAAGATTCCAGCTCTACCCCTAGTCGATTAGATGAAACAAGTCCTATTGCCTGCCAACTGCAATCATTTGTCAGCTTTTCAGTCCCAGGAGATTGTATCTACTATTCAGTCACTATTGCAGCAAAATTACTTAGCAAAACAATCACCACGCTTTCAAGTTTCAATGTGCTAAATGAAAGGTCCAAATTAGTCTGTGCCATACATCTTTCAATGTTCATATTGCGTTTTTATTAGGTAAAAACAAAGGATAATGGGCCCAATTTTTAAAAGTTGACATAACTTAAGACACAATTGTAAGTATACTGCCTTCCTTTCACCCTTTCCTAAAATGGTTGGGCAAATTTCCTAACTCCACATACCTTATAATAATCCCTCAAGGAAAAACACAGCAATAAATTGGTCATTTCAATCCATGACTGTTTGTGGGACACAGCAGTCAAGGTAGGCAGGGTGAAATAGGCACAAGTTACTGCTGCCTTTCCTCTTTCTATAATTGCAATCAGATCAAATTGAAATGCCATCTCCGTGCATGCGTATTTGCGGAACAATTGGCTGGGAAAAAGGCAGGGTTTGCTGCTGCCTTTGGGGGAATGGCTTTATGACATTGAGCCATGCCCCCAAACACTCGTATGGACTGAGGGAAGGGCCTACCCACTGAACGTCACTGATGAGAAGTTAAACCAAAGCTTCAGCTACCTGAATGTTTAGATCCCATGACACCACTTGAAAAGAAAGAAAGTTTCTCTTGATATCCTGGCAAGCAATCCCTCGGGTAAAATTCACTTTATAGGTGCTCAGTGGTTACAGCACTTGCCTTACAAGCATGAGACCTATGTTCGAATCCAGGCAGGTCAGGGTGAAATCTTGGGCAAGTTTCCTTACTCCACACACCTAATAATAATCCCTCCAAAAAAATTGTTCATTTCAATCCATGACTGTTTGTGGTGCACTGCTGTGCTCAATTGGCTGCCGCATTTCGCCCACAAATATACAGTCAATTCACTTTACAGTATATTCTGTGAAGCGCTTTGAGACGTCTAGAAGATGTGAAAAGCACTACATCAAATGCAAGGATTATTATTATTCTTGATGTGTATAAATTGGCAGCCACATTCACTGACAGAAATACAGTCACTACACTTCACAGAACGCTCTGTGTATTACTTTGGGATGTTTTGAAATAAGTCACTGTATTTAATGTAAGGGTTATTAATTTTGTATCCATGATCAGCCAAGCATTTTACACAAAAATAATTTATTATATCTGCTTGTTTGTTGTGACATCTAATTTCCTGGAAAATGTACAGACTCATTTATCTATCATAATGGGAGGATCTGCACCCCCACCCCACAGATAATTGAAAGTTCTACCGAAGGGAGGTAGTTGTTAGGTCAAAGGGGTGAGTAGATTATCTGCCCTCCTAATTATGGCAGATAATTGAAATTCCACAGTAACAAATTTAGCAACTTCAAAGGTTTGGGCAAGGAGAAAACTTATAGTCCTAAACTCATAACTGATAAGTGATAACCCCCAAATAAAAGTTGCTGGGGAAACTCAGCAGGTCAGGCAGCATCCATGGAGAAAGGAAAAAGAGTCAACTTTTCGGGTCTACAACCCTTCGTCAGAACTGGGGCTTGTTAACAAGACGATGGGTTGTAGACCCGAAAGGTTGATTCTTTTTCCTTTCTCCATGGATGCTGCCTTACCTGCTGAGTTTCCCCAGTAACTTTTGTTTTTGTTTCAGATTCCCAGCATCTGTAGTATTTTGTGTTTTGTAAGTGATAACACCACATCTTTCAAATAAGTGGAGTATTTTTTCTTTCAAAAATACTGTATATAAATTGATATACAAGGATTGCGAGGGAGCCTGCAGTAACATTATCAATTCAGCTGGTTAGGGAGCTGTCAGTCTAAGTCCTTGACTGAAATGAACTTGGGAAATATATAACTTCACAGTAAATTGGTAACAGTGCAATCTTTGAAATACATGTATCATTTGCACTTCAGAAAGCTCCATGAAGAATACATTGTTAATATCACAGACAGCTTCAATCTAGCAAAATCACAGCATGTTGAGCCCTTAAGATGACATAAATGTCAAAAAAGTCATTTAAATTCTGAACTGAGGGAAAACTTCCATCCTCTCATCTTTTACAATCTATCATCAAGAAATATACTGTTCGCTTATTTTGGCAAATATTGCTGCTAAGAATTCACAACACAGAAATGGGAAAAATATTAAAAGATTGATTTATATTTGTAGTACAGCTATAGTTAGAAATAATCTATAATATCTACTTGTTCGCCTAATAAACCCTTCAACTCCAGTTTGTGCGAGTGTGGTACTAAAATGTGGCCTTTTGAAAAATTACAAAATATCAGTGGAATTCAACCACACATACCAAGGAGTCAACAGTGATAAATCCCATAGGATGTGGAAGTACAGTGAGCTGCTGAATGAAGGGAACAAACTACGGATGAACACAATGGATCTATTTAGTCAGAGCTGGCAGCCAGGATATAGAGTCACTATGTACGCAATAAATTTTCAGTTCTACAGAACATCAACAGCCAACAGTTCAATAGTCACAAAAGGAACTTTGTAGCAAAGTAGGTCTCAGTTTTATAAATGGTTTAACTTTCAATTTGCTACAATAAATTGTTTCTTGGGTTATTTTATGAAATTGTCCCATTTATTATATATCAATTGGAATGAGTAAGAACATGGAACTCCTTTTTAAGTATATATGACTAACAGACTGGTAAATCTTACCAGTTAAGGATCAAAAGCTAAACTGAACTGTGTTGCTAGAGTTTCTTTTATGAAACACTTTATAAGAAAATATGTATAAGATGAAATAATTAATCATGTGAAAATTATAGTAAATGTCACCACCTGAGGATCTAATTTCATGTTTCCAATTTATTATGTATCAAAATAGATTCACTGAGCCAGAATATGTCAGTGCCAAACTGCTATAAAGTATAATTTTACTTTTTTTTCTAACTTAAATTTTCATTTGTGCAAGAAGGTAATGTTACTTAGATTCTCTATACTTGGCGTCTTTACAACTGTGGTTGGTATTTCACTGGTCTGAGATTTCAGCAGTGATTTTGCAATGTTGGCTATGCATAGCCTGGGTGCCCAACAGTCAATCTCTCATCAATTCATTGATCATTCCTAGGTCTGCGTCTTACTTAGTCTCTCTCTGATTTATTTCACATGAATTCCTGTGGAAGTTCGAATCAAAGACTAATTGCTCAACACACATAACTTCCAGAATGCAACCAAAATGCTATCATCCTATCCGTTAGCTCTCTTCCGCACAAAACAGGAGGCCATAAAAATAAAAATAATTACAAAAAAAAGCAGCTATTTATTGTTTTAAGTAGAGATACCATCCCATGTGATATAAGCAATATCTAAATATGATTGATAATGGATTGTGGAAAACAGTATTCAGATAAATGTGACTAAAATAACCTATACGTCTGCAAATCTTTGTTGATGTACAGAACGCCTTCTCTTTTTGAATAGTACCATGGAATCCTTAATGTCCATCTGAACTGGCAGATAGGCTTTTGGTTTAACATCTCATGTAAGGATTAAAACATCTGCCCAAATCCAATAAACTGGTGCCACAGGCTGAGTGGGCTGAATGGCCTCCTCCTCCTAGTGTTTTCCTATGTTGATGTATATTTTAGAATATATAAACTATTTCTGCAAGTAAGACCCTTAAATCTCAGAATTGTTTTATTATGCCACTTAAGAATCCTTAGCAGTAGATATTTTCCTGTCATGTTTAGGCATGTAAATGGTAACCTAAATGTTTTGTTTTGTTTCATATTTGCTGCATACCATTGTTTCCTATTTGTTCCATCTTAAAGATAGTTAAGATGGGCAACATAGTATGGATCTAGTCTTTGTTACTGACTGTAGATAGTTTTATTGACATTTTGTGTACAATGATCTGCATGAATAAGAGCAATGCATCCAGATATTGTATAATAATAATAATCCTTGCATTTGATAGCACTTTCCACGTCTTCTAGATACCTCAAAGCGCTTCACAACATATATGTTGCATAAAAATGATTCTATTGCCTTTGTTTTTGGAGCTTTTCAGGGTAATTGGAAATTCCGAGGTAAGATCTTTTGTTTGATTGTATATACATGTGTCAACATCATTTTACATTTTGTTTGAAATATTATGTTCTGTAACATACAAGATACATTAAATCTATTGTCCATCGATACAAAATGTCTAATCTGTAATACATAACATCATTAACAATAGTAAATATACCACAGTAAAGCCGTAACACAAATTAATCTTTTATTCTGAGGCAACCGATGCATCCAATAACAGAATGAAATATGGGTAACAGACTACTGATGTAGCAGCTGTCACTAGGTCTCATTACAACAGCACTCTGCTCAACTTTGCTGAACTTAGCGACAAGTGGAATTTCAGATTTGTAATCTTTTAAAACTTACATGTAATATACCTTGGAAGGTGATTCTCTAATTGTCATTAAATTCATCAAACTTTGTGGATGAACAGGTTTTATTCTCCATAATTCCGTATAATTCTGATTGTAATTGTTTGAATATGTAATGGGCATCATTAGAACATCTTGGTACATGGTACGGCCATCAACATACTGTGAACTGTTTGTTGCTTTATACAGTCAAGCTTACCTGTTCATTTTCTTCTTCATCACTGCTGATTTTAAGATCATCCTCCAGCATTCTATCAATTAAAATAGAAAAAATGTAAACAAGATGACAGTTTATAACGGGATACCAATAACATAAACCAATAATACATAGTAATCCCTTGGTGAATCTTGAGTGTCTTACTTGCTACAACAAACTGAATCAATATCCTAGGAATAAGATACTAATATTGTTTTTGACTGGTTCCATTATTTCTCATTGCCTAAATAAACAGAGTAGTAGACTAATTGCTACAATATGTTGACACAAGGATTATTAATCAAAATGCCAGTTTTCCTTTTACAAAACCATAAACATATTTTAAAAAGTCGATAAAATGTGAACGGTAAATTTTGACAATAAAACAAGTAATAAAACAACATAAATCATTTCATCAGGTTTCTCACCTGTATCAAGGTACCACAAGCTAAATATGTTTAGAACAATTTATTCTAAAACAAATAATCAAGCAACTAAAAATATCCATGGATTAAATCCTTCTATATTTATAAACTAAGTAACAGTATTTTAAGCAGCCTTGAATAAATCTAGAATGATGCTTCCTTGATGCATGAATGTTAATCAGTCTTCTTATTTCACACTGCGGGTTATCAGACAACCATATGCTCTTCACCATTCAGTGGGGCTCTGCATATTTCTATTCAAATAACAATAAGAAACCAAACAGGCAGAACAGGTGATTACTGCAGAAATTATGAGGGCAAAAATCATCTAATTTTTGAAATGAAAAAGATCATTTGTTCCTCTAGCCACATGCAGTACATGGCTTTTTAGCAGTTTCTAACTCACCCAAATTGTCTGTGTGGTAAATGGAATATATGTACTAGAGGAACACAAATCCAAACAATTAAACAGACTTATATCACCAACTAGTCCCTATTTACAGGGGTATATTAAACTTATACAATTCATTGGAAAATATCAGCAAAACATTCAACTGAACTTTTTCAAAATTAATACAGTATTTTAAATTAGAAAAATTAGTTTGACATACAACTAAAAATGGTACATCATTACAATAACAATGCAATACTGCATTGATATGATAATGTGCAGTATTTTTAAATCCTACAGTATTTACAAAAACCAAGCTAAACCAATAATAATAATCATTGCATTTGATATCGCGCTTTTCACGTCTTCTAGATGTCTCAAAGTGCTTTAAATAAGTGAATTGACTGCATATTTGTGGGCAAAATGCAGCAGTCAATTGCGCACAGGAGTGTCCCACGAACGGTCATGATTGAAATTATCAATTTATTTGTGTATTTTTCAAGCGGTTATTATAATATTATTATTGGTACCATGTACCAAGATATTCTAATAATAAGGTTAATAATTAGTATTGTTAATATTAAAATAGAAACAAATAATTATTGTTATAGTATTATTTGTATTATTATTAATAATAATAATGCTCACTGTCACTGTGAGATAAGAAAAGACTTCTTCACACGAAAGGTTATGAAGATGTGGACTGCAGTGCCCCAGAAAACTGGAGAGGCAGAATCAATTTGGATGTTTAAAAGGCATTAGATACTGTAGATTCTTAAGAGGTAAGGGTATTATGGAAATTGCCAATTAGTTACGATTCTCGTTGAGGAGGAGAAGCAGGGTCTCCTTGGATACTGAGCTGGATCCAAGGTGGTGTTTGGCAAAGAATGTCAGAATCACACAGAGGTAGACATTTATTTGGGGAGGACGCGTTTGCGCGGTTATGGGGAGAGAGCTGGGGTGTGGGATTGAGTTGCTCTTTTCAAAAAGTCAGCACAGACTCGACGGGCCGAATGGCCTCCTTTTGTGCCGTAAGATTCTATGATTCTATGATAACAACCCTCTGAGCCAGGTGTGTCTGAGCTCTGCTAACACGAGACTAGCAAGCCTGGCTCATTGGCAAAACCATGACTGACCAAAAAAAAGTTCGCAAACTTGGAAAGAGCTGTATTCATGAGTACACGGACATAAGGAATTTGAATCTCTAGTATCTGAATGGGACCTGTTTACTGCCCTCACTGTCACTACTATCTCAGGATCAATATATTCTCAAAATCTGTCAATTTATGGAAAACTGCTCTGCTCGTCTTACTGATTCAATAATGTCTTTCATATTTGTCATTATTAAACACTTGACTAAAGTTCCTCCATGTGGGTAATTTATCTTGTTTTACTATCAGTCTCAATTTCAAGTGCATGAATGAGCATTAACTTAGTCATTGTAGCAAGCAGTCCTCTTAGGGCTCAGTAAATTACTCCAATTAAACAAAGATCAATGTTCCCATAATTTTCAATATTAAATTGGCATTTTTAAAATATGAACGACAATATATCTATTAGACAATGCCATGTTGTGTTGCATTCCTATATAAGAGCATCATGCTGCAAACATATAGCCTTGTATCGTACATGACTCAAACAACAACAACAACAACAACATTGCACTTGTATAGTGCCTTTCAGGTCAGGAGGATGTCCTAAGGTGCTGGACAGTCACTGTGTCAAACCCGAGCTGGGAACGGGGGAAGGGAAGGGGGGAAGATTACAAGTTGCTGATGGGACCATCGAAGAGGACAGTTTTGAGGCTGGACGTGAAGGAGGCCAGGGAGGAGTTGAGGCGGACGGACCTGCAGGATGGAGTTCCAGAGGTGGGGGCCAGAGTGGCTAAAGGCTCGCCCATCAATGGTGGGGCGAATGGGTCGGGAGACGTGGAGCAGGCCAGAGCCTGCTGAGTGAAGGGGGCGGGCAGGTTGGTAAGGGCCTAGAAGGTCACGGATGTAGGGTGGGGTGAGATTCTGGAGGGCTTTGAATGTGAGGATCAGGATCTTGAATTGGGTCGTCTGGGAGCTAATGGAGTCAGGCAAGGATGGGGGAGATGGGGTTACAGAGTTTGGAACAGTAGAGGACACGGGCCGCAGAGTTCTGGATCATCTGCAACCTGTGGAAGGACGAATTGGGAAGGTCGACAAGCAGGGCATTTGAATAGTCAAGCCGGGATGTAATGAAGGGCATGAATGAGGGTTTCGGCGGCTTTGGGGGTGAGGTAGTGGCAGAGTCGGGCAATGTTGCAGAGATGGAGAAAAGCAGAGCGAGTCATTGCTTGGATGTGGGGGAGGAAAGACAGTTGAGGGTTGAACAAGACACCGAGGTTTCTGACTGGCTTGGTGAGGTTGCGTGAGCAACCATGGAGGTTGATGCTACCAGGGCCTGATTAATGAAGGCGCTGGCACGAGCCAATCAATAGACCTCTGTCTTGTTGACATTCAATTGAGAAAGTTAGGAGTGGGGCTAGGAGATAGAGCTGGGAGATGAACATATGAAAAATAAAAGGTTAGTCACAGATAGGGTGGGAGCCAATTAGGGACCAAGGAAGAAATCTTATTGTGCAGGCAGAGGGCATGGCTGCTGTACTGAACGAGTACTTTGCATCTGTCTTCACAAAAGAAGAGGATGCAGCCGATGGCACAGTATCGGAGAGGGTAGAGGAAATGGATAGGATAAGTATAAACAGAGAGGAATTACTGAAATGATTAACGGCGCTCAAAGTAGATAAGTCACCCAGTCCGGATGGGATGCAGCCTAGGTTACTAACGGAAGTACGGGAGCAAATAGCAGAGGCTCTGGCCACAATCTTTCAATCTTCCTTGGACACAGCAATGGTACCAGAGGACAGGAGGGTTGCTAATGTTACTCCACTGTACAAAAAGGGGCAGAAGGACAAACCTGGGAACTACAGGCCAGTCAGCCTGGAGGAGTAAGGAGAAAGGCCAAGGATGGACTGGAAGATGAGAGCCACATCGTCACCATGGCCAAATAAGCTGTGGGGTTTGGTGGAAGGTATAGCCAGAAGGTATGGCCTCAGTCAGGTGGGGAGAAAAATAATCCTTGCATTTGATATAGCGCTTTTCACATCTTATTGACATCCCAACGCGCTTCACAGAATATACTATAAAATGAATTGATTGTATATTTGTGGGCGAATCGCGGCAGCCAATTGCGCACAGCAGTGTCCCACAAACAGTCGTGGATTGAAATGACCAATTTTATTACTGTGATTTTTTGGACAGATTATTATTAGGCGCGTGGAGTAAGGAAACTTGCTCAAGGTTTCTCCCTGACCTGCCTGGATTCGAACACAGGTCTCCCCAGTTTGGTCTCCCCAGCTTGCAAGACAAGTGCTCTAATCACTAAGCCACAGGAACTCCACAGGAGAAGGTGGGGAGGGGAAGGTGTCGACTGGGGTAACCCAGGTTTCATTCTGGGCGAGGATGTTGATGGTTTCGTCAGTGATGAGGTCATAGATGGTGAGGGTCTTGTTAAGCAGGGAGCGGACATTTTGGAGACTGATGCAGAGGGGGGTAGTTGATAGTCGAGGATTGGGTGGGATGAGGGGGAGGGTTGACAGGGAGGGTAGGGGTTTGGATGAGGGAGGAGTGGTTGTCCCCCAGAGAAGGGGACTGATGGACTTTGTGGTGAGAGTGAGGGTGGGTGCTGTCAGGCAGCAATGTGTGCGATGGAGGATGTGACTCAAAGGTTAAGATCAGAACAAAAATGTCTGTCTGTTTCTCTGTCTGTGAGTCAATTTATATTCCATATTAGATACTTTGATTGCGAACGTAGCTGCAAAGGGTAGAGATAGTACTACTGTATATAAATCCAGTGTCTGACGCATATGGAAACCTATCACCGTGCTTTGGAGTATTTGAACCAGTCTGAGTGTTCCACATATCCATGTCACCCAAGCATAGAAAATTACTGTTATCTGAAAGGGAATACTTAGTCTATTGCTGGGGGGATGCACCCTATTTACCTAACCTTGGAAAGTTTTAAGCACAAGTTTGTGAGAGCCAAAGCCTGCAGACACCAGAGTGTGGTTGTTGGAGTTGTGCACTGTTGGAACTTAACCAACTAAAACCGCTTGGCTTTGCTGTTGAGGGCTGTCTGGTAAGCTTCCTGCTGCTTGTCCTGCCAGGACACCCTAATCTAGGGATTTGCCTCCGAGGCCATGGCGGCCCCCCCACCTCCCCCACTGCCTCAGGTACAGAATGACACAGACCACCATACACGGTCGGCTCAATTCTGACATTCCATTGCCAAGCACGTCCTCCAGACCACCACTACCTCTCCCCTCTTTATTAAATAGTGTGTTTTTTTTAAGTGAAATTGTGAAATTGAGAAAAGTGAAATTCATCTACTTTCTTATGAAGATTTACTGATTGGTGGAATCAGAGTTTTTCAATGAGAAGATATTTTTCAATAAAAATATATTTAATGCCTTCCTACTTTGTAAATATCCATATCTAAAATTGATATCAGGAGTTCCTAGCTTATCTGCTAAAATAGCATAACTCTCTTCCCTTCCCTATATACACTATGTTAATACAAAACCTCCAAGCAATTTTAAAACCCGAGAGGATTATCATTATTTATTGGCATTTTCCCAGAGGACCTTGTGCGGATCAAGACAAATCTATTCTTATCTGTGTTCAAATGCTCTCATGATGAGTATATTATCTCAGTTCTGGATATCAGAATTGTTATTTCAAAGTCTAGTGAAACAAATTAGCACCCGACGATCTATATCTCTGCAATTAAGTCATACTAATTCTCAGGGTTTTTAAAATAATAATTGTTCTTGCATTTGATATAGCACCTTATCACATCGTTGAAACATATATACTGTGAAATCAATTGGCTGAGAATTTTGTGGCAGCCAGTTAAACCCAGCAATGTCCTACAAACACCCATGCAGTGAGTGACCAATTTTAATTGGAGGATTGCCAACTAGACACCAGGAGAAGCTTTCCTCTCTTTTCGAATCATGCCAAGGGATCTTTAATGTCCACCTGAACAAACAGATGAGATCTAAGTTTAACGTCTTATCCGAAGGACGGTATATTCGACAATGCAACACACAGTGCCAGCACTGCATTGTAGTGTCATATTAGACAATGTGATTCCAATTCCTGACATGGAGCTTAAACACGCAGCCTTCTGACTCAGAGGCACGAGTTCTGCCAGGCTGAAATATCTTGTTGCATTTTTTGTGGGAGGGTTTTTCTCTACCATAAAATATGCAAACAAATATTTTTTTTAAATCTTTTTAAATCACTACATTTCATCCATCAGTGGCTGATTCATGAAAAACATATAACTCAACCTTGGTACAACCTTCATTTCTTCAGTAAGGAAAAATTTAGTATTTTACTCTACTTCGATTCTTACCTAGATCCCTTCAAATATCATTCAGTAACCTATTTAAGATTAACAACTGTTGAATTAATTGTTGAAAGTTAAGGATTGCCACAATATCCAGGCATCTCATTCCTTCAAGAGTCCTTCAATGTTTTTCTGATATCAGCTACTATTTGGAAAGATGGTTTCAAACAGAAAGTTAAACCTGTAAATGTGCTTCCTACCCAGCTATACGATTAAGATACACTATCTTGCTGTCATTTAGATTATTATTAATAATAATCCTTGCATTTGATATAGCACTTTTCATATCTTCTAGAACAACAAAAGGGATTAAGAAACTGTCTTAATCCTTATTAATTAAAAAGCGATGAATGTTCTTAGCAAACAAGTCAGGATGAAAGTAGCTGTTGAAGCTGCTGTGGGAAAAATAAACTACAAAGAAACCTCTAAGAAGTAAGTTCTGTTCCCCAGATTGAAACTATACTTTCTGTATTTGATCCTGCCAATAAAACATTTGCAACCCTTGCAAACACTATGTGAGCTTGGTTATGTAGGGTCCAAAGCCACTGACAATTTATGTTAATGCAAGGCTCAGGGTACCAGAAGGTAATCAGTGCTCATGGAACTGTACTCCAGACCAAGAGCAGAGTAGCATTAGCCGGTGGGGGAGAAAATTAGAAATAAATAATTGGTCACTAAAATGACTTGCAGAACAGCCTACTAGCACAACAACAACAACAACAAAATTGCACTTATATAGTTGACAGAACGAGGAACTACAGTACAAAGATTTCAAAAACTAGGCAAATTGCTAGCAATTTAAAGGATTCAGGGTTATTAGATTGTGAGATCGATACACCAAAGGAATATTGATAGAAATTAGATAGATAGGCTACATGGATTAATGGGCTGCTCCTTCTTAAATTGTTCATGTATAAAATCCATCTGTCATTCCTTGGCATATCTGCTTAATTAGTTGAAATCATTTTGAATGCTCTGCATCCTCATTGTATTCTTCATCTTCCCAAACAATATATTTTGCAATGTTGTAAGAAGTACTCTCTTCTTAGTCATTTATGAATCGTGTTAACACGAGGGGACCCCGAACAAAACCTTAAGGAACTATGTCGTTCACTGTTCCCCAGAGAGAGTTTTTCTCTATTTATTATCTTCTTCTGTGTTCTTCTGCTGAACGATTTTCAATCGAATCAGTTAATTTGCTATTAGTTTAATTTTTATTTAAAAGGCCTTGTCTGTCAAATCTTATATAAACCTTATAGCCTCTGAAAATATAAATGATATAACTTGCAATTGTTTAGCGCCCTCCACGCATGCCAGTGTCTCAGAGTGCTTAACCATGGTGGAGTCTGACTCCGAGCCGGCGGTGAGGTGGGTGGGGTTGGTGGATGGAGATGAGGTTGGCAAGGAAAGTTTTCAGGTGGGCCTTGAAAAGGGGGGGGGGGTGGGGGGGCAAGGCAGCGGGGTTGAGGGAGAGTGTTCCACAGTTTTAGGGTGCAGTAGCTGAAGGCGCGAACCCCAATGGTGGAGTGGAGGATGCAAGGGGCAAGCAGGACATCTCCCTACCTCTCCGACCTCCTCACTCCCCATTCCACCACCCGGCACCTCCGCCAGTCGAGGGGAGGTGCTGGGTGATGGAATGGAGAGTGAGGATGTTGGAGAGGTAGGGAGGTGCCAGGCAGTCAATGGATTTGAACGCGACTGTTAGGATCTAGAAGTCGATCCTTTTGGTGAAGTGGAGTTTGGTCCGGATCAGTATGCAGCCAGCAGAGTTCTGAATGAGCTGGATATTTTGAATAACAACAACAACAAAATTACATTCATAGAGTGCCTTTCACATCAGGAGGATGTCCCAAAGCGCTAAAATAGTGGAGCTGGAGAGACTGGCGAGGAGGGCGTTTGAATAATCCAGGAGGGAGGTGACAAAAGCATGCATGAGAGTTTCGGTTGTATTTGGGGTAAGGTAAGTGGGCAATGTGCCATAGGTGGAGAAAGGCATTCCTGGTCAGGGACTGGAAGCATAGATTCCACACTGGTTCTGTGAGTCTGAGAGAGCCCAATGGTGAGGTGGGCGAGGCAGGAGAGGTGAAGCATGCCGGAGGTGGCAGGGGCTGAGGCGGTTGCAGAGATAAGGGGGAATAAAGCCATGGAGGACTTTGAAAGTGAGGACCAGGATCATGAACTGTATCCTCTGTGATGGGAAACCAGTGGAGTCGGGTAAGGGTGGAGATAAGAAGGTCCAGGAGCCTGCTGTGACTAAACATATTGAAACCATGACTACACACATTAAAACCAAGTCTAAAAGGACTAAAAAACCATAAATTAATTTCATATCTTTACACCTCCATTTTTGGCAAAGTGAAGGGACAACTCTGAGCATCTTTGCATGTGGACAAGCAGTTGATTAAGGAGTGAATAAAGCTTGTGAATTGTATGGTGGAATACTGTACAGTACTTGACATAATTTTGCAAAACAATCAAATTTATGTTGATGTGATGACTTTCAGGTGAGAAAACATTAAAGGTCGGGAGATGTTCTGTCCCTAGTATATTTCTCCGACAAAATGTAGTCAATAAATTTTAAAGTACATTCTGTGAAGCGCTGTGAGGCATTTCAAAGACATGATAAAGCACTATATCAAATGCAAGGATTATTACTATTAATATTATTAATATCGCAACAGCTACTGGATATGTGGTGACGACTCTATACAACTAGATATGTCAAAATAGCACACAGCTATCACAGTTCACAACACTACTTTAAAAGGTGCAAGTTAGCAATGCACTGTCAATCCACAGTCTGCATACATTAAAGGAATAGAGAGAGACACACATCAACTGAAACTTATTCGATTGAACCCTTTCCAAACTATCAGCATCAAATAACTGCTTCAGTGGTAGTTGGATCTTTGCAAATTATGTGGCTCACCGTCTTCTTACCATTAAGCATGGTTATAATGCTTTGCCGTATTTTTGTACATTATGAAATTTCTTCCACATGTTTTACCAAGTGGTGGGCACTCTCTGCACGAAAAGAAAGGCAATCTCCTCCAGATCTTCCTTTTGGTCATTATAATAAGAAGTAGAAAGAAAATGCCAAAGCCAAACAACAAAGCAGACCGCATCGGCTACTCTGCAGACTATTTTGACCAACGCCGTGTTCATGAATTGGGCTGATTTAGTACCTGATCCTTAATGCCAAACCAACTGACACAAGGAAAATTTCCCCTACAGTTATTTTGGCAAAATCATACTGGTGTGCAGTCATCTTTGTAATGTCTTGTTTATACTGCTAAAGGAAACAATATCACTTTCAGCAGTACAGCGGAAAGCCTGATTTATAAGTCCATGACCGGTTCTTTAATAACATTAATAAATGGTCCCTTGAAAGTTCTTCGTCAATCTATTGGACTGCACGAAAACTTTATGGGACCATTGTGTAGTCGATTCTAATGGATTTGCATGTACTGGGTTTATGCCGTGGCAGAGTTTATCGATGTGAAGCAGAAACCGCTTTCTCAAGGTGGTTTTGGCTGCCAGGCTTCAATAAGTCCACCCTGGGATTGCACGGCTGAATCTTAAATTATACTGTGCCACTACAATTTGTCACAAAGGCGCAGTATAAACACAACATCACACACCTATAAATTAAAATTACTACCAGTAAAATTGACTGCTGCCATTCTCTTTAAGTCAGCCGTTTTAACAAATGGAAATTTTCAGATTAATTGTATCTCAAAATAGATCCATTCTCAGTGGCTTAGATGATGACTCATTTAGGAAACTACTAGTGGCTGCATTTAGAAGAGGATAAGGTTTCTATTATGGACGGATCAGATCAAACAAGCCAAACGTATCTTGCAATCATGAATTAATACAGCATTATCTTTTACATAGCTCTTCCTGGCATGCAAACCTCCCATTGAGGAGCCAGAATAGCACAATTATTGAAAGTACTGTACCATGAAGTTGGCAGTATCTCTGGAAAGGATTTACTTTGTTTTTGATTTGTGACATTCTCAAATAAATGATTAGTTTTCTTGTTTATGCCAAAACTCAACTGAATTACAGATTCAGGCTTCAACTTCGCTTCATTTTCTTATGGATTTGGTATATATTTCCAGATTCCATGAACATTCCTTCCAATTTCTATTAAGTTACTGGGCACATAATTTTCATCATATCATACACCAAGCAGAATTTATGCTGTAAAAAACTGAATCTATTTTATAAAAGCTTCAATGTTGCCTTGTGAAGATTTTGTCCAAATTAATAAAATTGTGGAGATAAATATTAGGAAGCAGGAGCATGCAAGCTACTGGTTATCTTTAATGCAGAACTGGTGAGAGAATAAAATCATGTAACCTAATTATTGCAACTACTGTACTTTTTGCACCAAAGAAAAAAATCACAAGATTACTCTTATTTCATTTTTTTCTAATAATACTTTTCATTGGACCAACTGAATTTAGTAGCTTTTTTTAAAATACTACAACAACAACAACAATTTACATTTATAGAGCGCCTTTCACGTCGGGAGGACGTCCCAAGGCGCTGAAATGCTATATTTGTATTCAGTAATCAATGCATTATTACTGTACTTTAATAGAATTTTTTGTTCTACATATGTTTCATGCAACACTAGTAATGTACATCTAAAATAATTTACATACATCCAGATTTCAATGTAAAACTTATGATAGCAACAATGAAATGTTTTGAAATTAATATCCATCTAAATCACGAGTTGTTAACATTAGGCAACATTATGTTTAAAATAAAACTCTGGCTGGCTTACTAAGTTTAATTACAAAGTACGTGCTGCCATTTACTGGTGTTTTTAGTGTTGAAAATTTTTGAATCCCAATACAGTAGTTGGATCTGCTCGCAGGATTCAAATGGAGTCAAAGTTGATATACCTGCCTAGCCGCAGAGTATATGAGGCTGGGGCACAACGTGAGAGTTATCAGCAGAAGTCTACACGCATACATACCCACAGAATTTAAAAATATATAAATTCCATTTCGAACTTGGTCTGACTGGGTCTGAATTTCAGTTACCCAGTGGCTAGACAGCTGAGGGGATTACTCTATGTTGAGATTCAGTCCCACAATCTAGTCTATGTTTAAATTCTTGCAAAATATTCCTGAATGGAACTACAGTATCTATTTTATAGATTTCCTTTCAGAAGGAAGGAATGATGCATTTTTCCAAATGCAACATTTTTAGGAGGCACATCGTAGCTACAACATGGATACACTCATTGACATATGCATACATAAACCCTTTTCCCCAAGATTCAATAAAATGCATAAATGCCAACCTGCATGCAATATGTGGGGCAGATGTCTAGGTCAATAGAGACAATGAATTTATTGGGCAGTCGTGCATACAGACAACTCCGCAATTGCCTCAGATTGGCCTATGCATGAAATCAACCCATGAGGTGTGCTTAGTTTAAGTTGATTTTAATTCAATATACATATTCTAATTAATTTATAGTGACAGAAGTCATTATAGTCTGACAATTTTTCTCGTGTTTTCACTCTATTTCAAACCATGTATTAGATATGACCAGGGCATAACCATGATGATACATTACCTCCAACAGTGCAACAACCACCTCCCCCGCACAGTGCTGCATTGGTGTGTCAGTTTAGAGTATGTGAGTTCAAGCCTCCAACTGAGATAGCGACCTACATCCTTCTGACTCCGACTCATGACACTGAGCTAAGCTGACTGCTCAAATATATTACTCTCCTCTATGGGGGAAGAACTAGTGAGTTCTCCTTTGTGCTAAACTGGCTCCAAGGTAATTTGCCTGGCAATGGAATATTGGAATTGAGTTGATCCTCCGTGGCAACTTTGGTTGCCAGGCAGCTTCGCAATGCTCCAACACACTGTGATAAGAGACCAGCCAATGTGTCTTATCAGCCTGAAATGGAAGGGCAAACGAGTCATCGAGGGCAGGGATTCTTCCCAATTAACCTTGCTAGCCAAATCGCAAAAAAATAGCTGGCTGGACAAACAACAGGAAGATTGTCACATTGTGCTCATAATGGGATGCTGTGTGAGCTTGTCTGGTTAAACTTTGGCAGCACCCAAAGCACATTCCGGCTTCTCCAACAGCAACAACAACAACTTGCGCGCATAACACCCTTCACGCAGGGTAGTGTCTCAAAGCGCTTAACAGTGGCGGAGCCTGACTCTGGGTCGGGGGGAGGATCGAAGTGGCCGTAAATATGGTCGAAGAGAAATGTTTTCAGGCAGGATTTGAAAAAGGCGAGGGGGAGGCAAGATTGAGGAATGGAGGGACAGTGTTACAGGGTTTTGGGGGCGTAGTAGCTGAAAGCGCAACCTCCAGTGGTGGGGCAGAAGGTGAGAGGAACAAGCAGGAGGCCAGTGCCAGAGGAGTGGATTAATTCATTGATTAAATCGATAGCTATTGAATGCCGTGTTTCCTTTACCAAATTACAGTATTGTTACATTTTCGAACCACTTTACTTCTTGGGTTTGGTATCAAGTACAAGGTAATAAATGATGTGAAAAGCACTATATCAAAGGATTATTATTATTATTATATGTAAAGCAACTACAGTAGGTTTCATCTTACCTGTTCATGCAGTCAAGTGAATTTTAACATCACCCTAGCATGGAAAATCTAAGGCAATTAAAGTATGCTATCACAACACTGATTCAGATCAGCTAATTGAGCTCAGACTGTGTTTAAATTAGGAACTTCACTGTCTGGTATGGCTCAGTGTAACACCAAAATATGTAATTTGCACTTGAGATGCAGTTATGAATTGTTTTGATATGGTTGGCTTTGATAAATGTAAACAGAGAAAAACCTTTTGATTGATCGATGAGTTAGTAGCAAGAAGCACACATTTGGGTAAAATAGAAGAGTTTTTTTTACTCAAATGGTTTTTAGAACAGGGATGACAAAGAGTCCATAATAACATTTTTAAAAAAATTAGAAATGAAAGAGTATGGGGAGGATTAAATTAGAGTGGATTGCTTCAATGGAGGAACTAGCACTAGCAAAACCCAGCACGCCAAATGGCTTCCTGCCGTGCTGAAACATTTCTAAAACTCACTTGAGAGTTAATACTGTGCCAAATTTAATGACCAGCGAGTTAAATGTATGAAGCCTCAATCCCTTCAGACCACCAAAAAATTCAACTTATGAGTCACATGATGAAAAAATTTCAAAGCCTAATACTGTATGTTGAATTAACACATCAATTGACAGCAAAGATACTTTACTGCCATAAAAATTATGTTTTGATTAGCAAAATTTCCAAAGTTCATTTATTTTAACTACCGTAAATGAAAAATGTAAATTTGATGAAATGCTGTAAATCATTAAATTGGAATTATTGAAGACATGGAAGAATGCTGTGACGTTGAACTGGGAAGTAGTTCATATTAAAATCATTACAGTTTTATTAGCTTTGAAAGCTAGACAGGATGAATGTATTAATTCCTGTTTGGATTCAGCAGTTACTGTTCTATTAATGATTCTGACCACAAACCTTCACATGTGATGTATTCTTCACATTGGTGTATTTTAATCAGTGTGAGATTGTTCTATACACATTACTGGCCAGAATTTATCCCATGCAGAGTTTTTTTTACTGGACTGCAGCTGTGATAGATAATGGTGGGTTAGGAAGAAGGTTGGCGTCTATTTTTAGAAGAGATCAGTGCAGGTGCAAGACAGAGCGGAATCCAATCAAAAATCGAAAGACAATAGAACAGAGCCGATGAAGAAAGCACAAGAGCAAGTGACAAAAACAAATTGAATCCACGCTGGGGGCGAAATGGAGAGAGAAAATTTAAATCGATAGAAAGAAGAGTTATAAATAAAGGATTATGACCACAACAATAAAATTACATTTGTATAGCACTTTTCATGTCAGGAGGATGTCCCGAGGTGCTGATAGAGAGTATCTCGTACCCGAGCTGGGGGTAGGGTTTGGGGAGGGTAGAGGGCAAAAGAGAAATGAAGTTGATCGAAAGCACGATTGAAGAGGAGAGTCTTGAATTGGGTCTTGAAGGAGGCAAGGGAAGGAGCGAGGTGGAGGGACTGCGGGATGGAGTTCCAGAGGGTAGGGGCAGAGTGGCTGAAGGCCTGCCCGCCAATGGTGGGGCGGGCAAAGCGGGAAACATGAAGCAGACCGGAGCCCGCTGAGCGGAGCGAGTGGGCAGTTGGTAGGGGGTTAGGGGGTCACAGAGGTAGGTGGGGTAAGGCCATAGAGGGCTTCAAAGGTGAGGACCAGGATCGTGAACTCTACCTTCTGTGTGATGAGAAGCCAATGAAATCGGGCGAGGGTGGGGGTGATATGACACATAGTTTTGTGTGGGAGAGGACTCAAGCTGCAGACTTCTGGAGGATCTGCAGCCTGTGGAGGGAATTGTTGGGGAGGCCGACAAGCAGGGAATTTGCATAGTCAAGCCTGGATGTTGTGAATGCATATATGAGAGTTTCGTCCACAAATATACAGTCAATTCACTTTACAATGTATTCTTTGAAGCACTTTGAGACATCTGAAAGAAGTGAAAAGTGCTATATCAAATGCAAGGATTATTAGGACTATTATTATTATTATTCACCCCATGTCTGCGGCCAATGTCACCAAGAGGGAACATGTAGATGTTGACGAGGATGGAGCCCTGAGGAACACTGCACAAGATGGTGCGGGGGCTGGAGGAGAAACTGTTTGTGAGGGTCCAGTGTGAGAGGTAAGAATGGAACTACTCAAGGACAAATCATAAAGATTGAGGTGAGAGGAGAGGCGGTGGATGAGGATAGTCTAATCAACGATGTTAAAGGCAGCAGAGATGTCAAGGAGGACAAGGAGGCAGAGGGAGCCCTGATCGCAGATGCCATTTGTCATGTTGACCAGAGCTGTTTCTGTGCTGTGGGTAGCATGGAGGGGTTCATGGAAAGAGTGGTGGGAGAGGAAGGAGCAAAGCTGAGAAGCAACAATTCATTCCAGGTTCTTGGAGAAGAAAAGCAGATTGGAGATGGGGGTGGTAATTTGAGTGCACAAAGGGGTCCAGGGAGGGTTTTCTTAAGGATGGAAGTGATGACAGCCATTTTCAGAGGGGGGGTGGGAACAATGCCAGTGCACAGGGAGAGGTTTATGTGGAGTCCTGTAGCTCAGTGGTTAGAGCACTCGCCTTACAAGCGTGAGACCTACGTTTCAAATCCAGGCAGGTCAGGGTGAAACCTTGGGCAAGTTTCCTTACTCTACACGCCTAATAATAATCCCTCAAAAAAAGCCAATAATAAAATTGGTCATTCAATCCATGACTGTTTGTGGAACACTGCTGTGCGCAATTGGCTGGAAACACTTCCCTTTTAAGTATTTTGAATGAAATACAGATAAGTGAATCAGATGTTGTTGAAGGTTGTGCAGATTTATAATACTTCTTGTGAATGCTGTATCGATGTGCAGTACTATATATTGAAATGAAACACTCAGCAGTTACATGTTCATAGAAGTGATTCAAACATCAACATTTAAACAATTGAAAATGATAATGTTTCCCAGAATTATTATTGATTTAATCTACAATAAATGTTACTGTTTTCAGTACAGTAAGTAATATAAAATGCAAAGTAAACAACTTCAAGTACTGTTATATAGACGAGGTGGGATAGATAACATGGGGCATCACTGGTGATTGTGATTTCTAGTGATAGAATATCCACAATAACTTGCCAAGAAAGCCATTCAGCAAGTATTAGCAGAACTATTGTTTATAAGGTTATTGTATTGTATTGTTTATAAGAACTATTGTTTATAAGGTTATTGTATTAAATGAAATTAAACAGAGTCTGTGAGAGAAGTTTTTGGAGGAACCATCAGGGACTAGAAGAGTGAAATCTTTGTTTATCATTCAATAGGAGCGGAGATCCAATTAGTTCTTATCTAGATATGTTATCCATACGTGGCCCCAAAACAAAAGCATTGAGGATATTGATAAAGGTGGAGAACACAAAAGGTTGCATGGCAATTTGAAGCTGTGAAGCTCCAATTCGCTTCATCTCTAGCTCCACTACAGTACACAAAATCCGCGCCCTCATATTCACCTACACCAAACACACTACCATACCAGTTCTTGCCAGGTTCCACTGGCTCCCTACTACCGAATGGATTGTTTTCAAGATCCTTAACTCATCTTCAAATCCTTTCATGCCCTGGCACCTCCCTACCTCTCTGACTTGCTTACTGCTCAATTCACTGCTTGTCGACTCCACTCGACTGGCTCCAGCGTTCTGCTTGTCCCTCATGTCCTCCACAGCTGCACATTCAGCTACAATGTCCTGAAAACTCTCCCTCAATCCCTCCACTTTGCTCCCTCGTTCCCCATCTTTAGGACTCGCCTGAAGACTTTCCTCTTCGACCATGATTACTGTCAGCTCCCTCTCCCTCCGGCTAGGCATTATGCTGCATTGTCAAGCACTTTGAGAAGCTACTCTGAGGGGAACTATATAATTTCTGTCAATGTTGTTGCACTTGTTTAAACCATAGCCTTAGCTATCAATATTCCAGTAAATCCTATGAAATGCTCTGAGACATGTGTGATAATGCACTATATCAACCGCAAGGATTATTATTTATCATTATTTGGAACTAGTTTAATTGTGGGTATTGCTGTTTATGATCTATGTAATTATGCAACAATAAATGGCAATAGGTCAGAGAGGCTAGAATCTCAATGAAACTGTGCCACAAAGCAACATGTTGAAGTAAATGGAGGGTAAAGCATCCTACTGTGCTCCACTATAATAATAATTTGACATGTTTCTTTTCAAGGCAAATGCAAACTGCTTGACAGTTTAGCATAGGGTGAATGAATGGGCATGAAAAGGGCTTTGATTGCAACACATATTTTGGTGTTCTTATATTATCAACTGTCCAGGTCTCTGATCTATCCAGGGCAGATATTGTTTAGGTTTATTGAAGTGGATGGTTCTAAAACAAATCAGAAGCTAAACAAATTATATTAACTATCATACAAATTATATTAACTATTATACAAATTATATTAACTATGCACCAGCTATTGACTTTGCTGTTTAATATTTAAAATTTGGGGCTTATTCAAAGTACACTGTCGGTTCTTTGAATGCCAAACAGCTTCTGAGTTGTAACTCTGTGGGAATGGGGCTATATAAATGCAACTTCTTTCAGGTTTCCAAGTATGTTCATTCATTGAATGCCAACACACTGTACTTGTCTAAATGCTTAATTATGAATGTGGCAAAGTGAAATTGGGAAACATATCAGAAATGCACAGCATTTTGGAATCCGTGTACAACAGTGAGATAGTTAGCAAACAAGCAATGGGATGTTAGGACATTTTTTTTTCCGCAGTGTTTACGATATGGAATGCCCTGCTGGAGCTGTGGTTAACTCAGAATGCATGTTAGATTTCAAAAGGAAACAGGATAAATACCCCAAAATGAGTAAACTACAGGGGTATGTTCATAAAACCATAGAGTTTTTCAGCACAAAAGGAGGCCATTCGGACCATCGAGTCTGTACTGGCTCATTGAAAAGAGCTATTTAAAGTCAATTCCATTCCCTGGTTCTCTCCCCATAACCTCGAAAACTCGTCCCCCCAAATAAATATCCACTTCTCCTTTAAAAATTGTTATTCAATTGGCCTCCACCACCCTTTCAGGCAATGCATTCCAGATTTGAACAACTCACTGCGTGAAAAAATTTCTCCTCCCCTCTACTTCTTTTAGAAGCTATTTTAAATCTGTGACCTCGAATCATTAACACATTAACACAGTGGAGACAGTTTTTCCCTGTTTACCTTATCAAATCCCCTCATAATTTTGAAAACCTCTAATAGGTCTCCTCATGACCTTCTCTACTCCCATGAGAATAATCCTAGCTCTGTAGCCTTTCCTCATAATTGAAGTCCCTCATTGCTGGTATCTAGTTCTTTGACATCTCAAAACTGAATAAATCTATTGAAGCTTTCCCTAAACCCAAATCGATGATTTGTACTTTTATTCACTTTTGTTTTTTACTGATCTCTACTTTGAAGTCTACCAATGTCATGAAACATTTAAGAACCATCTCTTTGACCATGCTTTCGTCCATCTTTCCCATCTCCTCTCCTCAATCGCTCCCAACCCCCACTTGGGGCTCCAATCAGCTGTGTGAAAGTGAGATGACCTGACAAATTGAAAGCCTCTATGTAAATTGTTGTTTTTGAACAATTCTCTGCAAACAGTGTACTGTATAATCCAATAACCAGATCCTTGTCTATGTTGTCTTTGTAAATCATTGCAAGTTGTACCAGTGTTGAAGCCTCTAAATGTTCTTTTTGCCTATCGCTTCTGCTTTAATGGTGTAAAATTACAGAAGGTAAAATTGCAAAATTCTAAGCATATTGCCACAACTTTCCTTAATATATTGTTCGGTTACTTCATTTTAAAGTCATAATTCTTCAACTTGTGGAGTCCTGTAGGTCAGCGGTTAGAGCATTCGCCTTGCAAGTGAGAGACCTGGGTTCGATTCCAGGCAGGGTGAAACCTCTGGCAAGTTTCCTTACTCCACATGCCTAACATTGTAATAATCTCTTGGAAAAAAACAACAAAGAATTGCTCACTTCAATCCACGACTGTTTGTGGGACACTGCTGTGTGCAATTAGCTGCCGTGTTTTGCCCACAAATACACAGTCAATTCACTTTACAGTGTCTTCTGTGAAACCCTTTGAGATGACTAGAAGAAGTGAAAAGCGCTATATCAAATGCAAGGATTATTATTATCCTTCTCTCAATATAAGAACACAAGCGGAGGACATACATGTTCCACTAATGGGCTCAACTAGTTGATAATTCAATATATTTCATTGTATCATTCTAAATTTGATCTTGGTGCAGGAGTGGTGTTATAGTTGCAGAGTTTTAAATCACAGAACCATAGAATTTCGCCCACAGAAACAGACCATTCGGCCCATCATGTCTGTGACAGCTCTTTCAAAAGAGCTATTCAAATCAATCACCCCTCCCTGTGCTCTCCCCATAACCCCGCAAATCTGTCCTCCCCATTCAACATAATTGGTAGCAGATATGTGTGAATAGCTGAATATGTTAAACAATGAAAGGAATGCTTGAGAATGTTTATTCACTAGTCAGATCATTTCCCCTGACTTGGAGTTACTTCATTTTAAGGTCATAATTCTCCAAATTTGATTAAAAAGATCAGCTACACTTGTAAATGACTGCAACCATATATTATATATAATATAATAATCCTTGCATTTGATATAGCGCTTTTCACGTCTTCTAGACATCTCAAAGCGCTTCACAAAATATACTGAAAAGTGAATTGGCTGTATATTTATGGGTGAAACACGGCAGCCAATTGCTCCTAGTATCCCACAAACAGTTGTGTATTTATGTAACGAATTTAGTATTTTTTTTCTTGAGGAATTACTATTAAATATGTGGAGTAAGGAAATTTGCCCAAAGTTTTACCCAACTGGGAACTGAATCTAGGTCTCTCGCTTATAAGGCAAGTGCTCTAACTACTGAGCTACAGGACTCCATTGGGTGGTAAATTGTACCATAAATCTAATTCCAAACAGAGGTACTTACTTTTGTTACCAGCCAGCCATCCTCATTACAGTTATAAATGCAACTTTTATTCTCAACAGATTTCCTTGTTTCATCTAATGTTTGAAGCCGTTAAAGAAAAATAATAAAATGTGGTCATACATAAAATATTGCAAGTAGTCTCACAAATGTAGCATATCCCTCTTAATGGCTTATCAAATTATTCATGTTTGAGGTTAACAGGCTTTGTTTTTCTTCTCTCATTTCGAGTTGGAAATGTCTGTTCAAATGTTCTCATTCTAATTGCACTTAAAATCCAAAGACTGAAAGCAACCAATCAAACACGCATTTTTAAAATATATTTATTCACTCTTAACTTTCATTGCTAAATATTTCATAAATGGTCTGGCAGTGAACTGTGATTATTGGCTGTTTTCCTGTTTTACTCAATCGGCATTAAGCCACTTTAATCCACATGGATTAAATCTAAAACCTGTCAGAGGTCAGAGCAAAACTGCTTTGAAACCCACATCAAGACTCCGCTTAGCCAAAGGATCAGGCTGATCAGAAAAACGAAATCAAATGAGAAAAAAGCAAGATACTTAACCTTTTTAAGGTTTTTTGTAACAACAATATTGCATTTGTATAGCGCCTTTCAGGTCAAGAGGTCCCAAGGCGCTGGACAGTCATTGTTTCAGACCCGAGCTGGGGATCGGGGATGGGGAGGGTGGAGGGAAAGGAGGAATTTGGGGTGATCAATGGGACCGTTGAAGAGGAAGGTCTTGAGGCAGGACTTGAAAGAGGCCAGGAAGGGGGCGAGGTGAAAGGACTACAGGATGGAGTTCCGGAGATTGGGGAGTGGCTGAAGGCTCGCTATAATTCACACAGAAATGTAAAGCATCAGGCTCCTTACATTTATATTTACATCACATCTCAGTGTGAAGATCCAACATAAAGTGAGCTTGACCAGTCTTTTACCTGTTCCAAGTCATTACCTACTAAATACACAGTCACTACACTTCACAGTAATTCCTGTGAAACGGTTTGAGTAGTTCCTCCCATGGGAATTTCAGAGTCGCTTCTGAACTTACAATTATAATTCTGGTCTTTAATTGGTTGAGGCTTGAAATAAACTATAACAAGAGACCACAGCTACCAATGGGAGATGATTCATCAAGTCTTATTATTATTGTGGCCCACAGTATAAAACAACCCACAATTTGCTACAAATTATCTGTTGTATGATGATTTTCTGTGGTTGGAACTCACATGCATCGTGGAGTCCTGTGGCTAAGTGGTTAGAGCACTCGCCTTGCAAGCGAGAGACTTGGGTTCAATTCCCAGCAGGGCAAAACCTTGGGCAAGTTTCCTTATTCCACATGCCAGATAATAATAATAACAAAATTACATTTGTAGAGCGCCTTTCCTTTCACATTGGGAAGACGTCCCAAGGCACTGAACAGTCTGGGGCCGAGACCCGAGCGCGGGGGTGGCAGGGTTGGGATGAGGGAGGGCAGAGAGGTAGGAAGGCGACTGAAGGCATGGAGGAAGAGGAGGGTCTTGAGACCAGATTTGAAAGAGGTAAGGGAGGGAGCAAAGCAAAGGATTGTAGGATAGAGTTCCGAAGTGTAGAGGCAAAAAGTCTGAAGGGTTGGCCGGTCGACATGGAGCAGGACGGAGCCTGTTGAATGGAGGGGGCGGACAGGTTGTTACGGGTTCAACAGGTCAGAGAGGTAGGAGGGGGCAAGACCATGGAGGTCCTGAAAGTGAGGACAAGGATCTTTAATTCGATCCTCTGAGGAATGGGGAGCCAGTGGAGCCAAGACAGGGCTGGGGATGATGGGGTCACAGAGCCTGGTGCGGAAGAGGACAGGAGCTGCAGAGTTTGGGATGATCTGCAGCTTGTGGAGGGAAGAGTTAAGGAAGCCAACAAAGAGGGAGTTGCCGTAGTCGATCCTAGAGGTGACAAACGCATGTGTAAAATAATCCCTCGAGAGAAAAAATGGTCACTTCAACCCACGGCTGTTTGTGGGACACAATTGGGTGCAATTGGCTGCCGCATTTTGTCCACAAATATACAATCAATTCACTTTACAGTATATTCTGTGAAGCACTTTGAGACGTCTAGAAGACATGAAAAGCACTATTTTAAATGCAAAGATTATTAATTATTGTAGCAGGAGGAGGAAAAGTTTTATTCTGCACCAGTCTGAGCTACACATGATCTGGAAATATATTATACTGATGCTCAGTCTATAGTTAATCCACTTTACATTATATTTGGTGAAGTGCTTTGAGACGTCTCAATGATAAGATGAAGTGAATTACTTTCTTCTGTTGCTGTAAATTTTTAGTACAGAGAAGCCACCAAAAATATTTAATATTATACTTCTCATTGTTTGAGTACATAGGAAATACAACAACAACAACAACTTTGATGTATATAGCGCCCTCCACGCCGGACGGTATCTCAGTAATAGTATACTGTATCAGTTATATCTGTAAAAAATAGTTGAGTCACAGCTCAGAAAAGTAGTGTCCTGGCTTAGCTCCAAAAATAACCTCCTGTTATTAATTATTGTGTAGGATTACTGGGGGCACAAGAGTATTACTTGTACACTATGTTTGAACCAAGAGCTATTAAGAATCCCTCCTGAATTTACACTTAGAATTCTGGTCTCTAATGGGTGGAGGCTTGAAATGAGCAGAGAGCTGACCCGCGTTTACAGCAGAGGCCACAGGTACCAATGGGAGATGATTCAGTCCGCTTCAATTTTTTGTTATTGAGATTTCTATCCAACTTCTTTTTGGAAACATCAGCCTCAAGTGATTTGTCACATACTTAATTCTGGTAAATCAGTCTCTCTGGAATTCTAACTTGGCATTTCCACAGCGTTTTTAATTTCATAAGATGTATTTATTCTCCAGATCTAATTTCTATTTATCGCTATACCTATGTTCCTATGTTATGATGGAACACCATACCACCATCACCTCCCACCGCCACCCCACCCCACCCCAATCTACTATTTAGGTATCTGGAATCAGATAATATATCTGAAAACAGAAATATTAAAATATATCTCCTCGGGCCCTTGTTAAGACTTCTGCCAGCCAACTCTCCTCACGCCCCACCCAGCCTCGTCTTGCTTGCTGGTGTTCAGTGGCCGGTACATTCACTTTGACTCGGTTTGAATCTTGTGAGCAGAAGACAGTTTATTCGCTAGCTTTTGATCATGGAATTCAAACAATTACAATGTCAGGACCGACATTTACCAATATAGGAAAAAGCAGATGCTGAAAAAAGCTAGTAGCATTGTAATTACACTTAGCTGGAATTTTCGGCTTGCTAGCCCAGATTAAACTCACTCCCTCCCCGGCTGGAATTTAGTATATGTATACAGTTATTTGTTAGGTCAGGGTATAAAGGGATATGGAGCAAAGGTGGATAATGACCCAAGGTGGCAGACAGTAAGGATTTGGACCTGAAATGGGAATTGGGTGGCAGGGAGGGTAGAGGCAGACGGGTGATCAAAGGCATGCCCAAAGAGGAACATCTTGAGGGGTGCCTTGAAGGAGGCAAGGGAAGAATTTAAATGAGGGGACTGTGGGATGGAGTTCCAAAGGGTGGGGGCAGAGAGGATGAAAGCCTAATCTATCAATAATGGGGTGGGGTGGGCCGGGCATGGGACATGGAGCCACTGAGCGGAGGGAGCAGACAGGTCAAAATGGAGTTAGCTGATTACAGAGACAGGGAGAAGCAAAGTTGTGGAGGGCTTTGAAGGGGAGGTCGAGGATTCTGAAAACGTTAGGATATGTTTACTAGAGTGAGATGCCTTTATTTTGTTTCTGTTGCTCATATAGTTGTAGCTATTATATTAAAAAATCCTTGTACTGCATTTGATACCATCTATCACATCAAAACGATTTACAGAATTTTACTGTAATGTGTAGTGTCTGTATTTTTGGAGTCGATAAGACTCCACAACCAGCCAGAGAGTGAATAACCACCTCCAACAACATTAATTTCCATTTATATAGTTCGAGTATTGTATACAATGCAAAATTAAAATTGTAAAATGCCCTTCACATCGGGAGAACATCCCAAGGCGTTGAACATTCAGGGATTAGGTCCCAAGCCGGGGTGGGGGGGAGGGCACAGGAAAGCGCGGTGGAAGTGTATGCCCTTGAGGTACACCTTGAAGAAGGTAAGGGAGGGAGCGAGGCAAAGGGAAGGTGGAATGGAGTTCCAGGGAGTGGGAGCAGAGAGGCTGAAAGCCCAGCCAGCGATGGTAGGGCATGCCAGACAGAGGATATGGAACAAGCCGCAGCCTGCTAAAGGTAGCCACGAGCCATGTTTTTTTCAGTAGGATTGTTGACTAGGCCACCGAGAGAATCTCCTTTCTGTTTTAAAATAATGCCGTAGGGTCTTTAACATCCACCTGAACTTGGAGATGGGATCTTATTATCTCATCTGAAGGATAGCACCTCTCGTAATGCAGCATTCCCTGGCACTCTATTGTCAGCCTAAACAATGTGTTCAAACTCCCAGTGCGGAGCTTTAATCCACAATCCTGTGAATCAGAGTTCTATTAATTGAGCCAGACTGACACAGGTCGCTACTGGTGTTTATTACTCCTGATATAGCTTGCAAAAGAAGAAAGGAAGAAATGATAGTACACTGGTACATTTCATTGTGGATATTAAATATTTCAATACCCAATTTATAAAAATAAATTCATACATTTGAAGTGGGTATGAAAAAGACCACGAAGATATCTTGCGACTGCTATGCAAAATAAAAATAAAATGTATTGCTTGGGTGCAGATGCTAATGGAGCTCCTGTGCTCAGTGGTTAGAGCACTTGTCTTGCAAGCTGGGGAGACCTGTGTTCGAATCCAGGCAGGTCAGGGCGAAACCTTGGGCAAGTTTCCTTACTCCACACGCCTAATAATAATCCCTCCCCAAAAAATCACAATAATAAAATTGGTCATTTCAATCCACGGCTGTTTGTGGGACACTGCTGTGCGCAATTGGTTGCCGCGATTCGCCCACAAACATATACAGTCAATTCACTTTACAGTATATTCTGTGAAGCGCTTTGGGACGTTGATAAAATGTGGAAAGCGCTATATCAAATGCAAGGATTATTATTATTATTATTATTAATCTTGTAAGTAATTATGGTTCTTGGCAAGTTGTTGTTGCTGTACAGAATGTGAAATATGAAAAGTACTGGATCATTGCCCTTTCTAGTCACCCAGTGTTGGCACCAACCACTTCCAGGTCAGGAGGTTGGAGTGTGGAATTCCCACTTTCTGCTAATATTCTCCAACCTCAAGCCTAATTTATCATTCATTTAAAGAATCAGAGCTCTGTTGATTGCAAAGTTTGATTTATATTTAACCACAACCAACAACTTGTGGAGTCCTGTAGCTCAGTGCTTAGAGCACTCGCCTTGCAAGTGAGAAACCAGGTCGATTTCAGGCAGGTCAGGGCAAAACTTTAGGCAAGTTTCCTTAATTCACATGCCAGATAATAACCCGCAAAAAAACATTATTTAGTCATTCAATCCACGACTGTTTGTGGGACACTGCTGTGCGCAATTGGCTGCCGTGTTTCGCCCACCAGTATAATAATAATAATCCTTAAATTTTGATATAGCGCTTTTCACGTCTTCGAGACGTCTCAAAGCGCGTCACAGAATGTACTGTAAAGTGAATTGACTGTATATTTGTGGGTGAATCGCGGCAGCCAATTGCGCACAGCAGTGTCCCACAAAAGGTCATGGATTGAAATGACCAATTTTATTATAGTGTATTTTTTTGGAGAGATTAATATCAGGTGTGTGGAGTAAGGAAACTTTCCCAAAATTTCACCCTGACCTGCCTGGTTTCGAACATAGCTCTCAGGCTTGTAAAGCGAGTGCTCTAACCTATACTCTGTGAAGCGCTTTGAGACATTAGAAACACTGACTGTCCAGAGCCTTGGGATGTCTTCCTGACGTGAAATGCACCATACAAATGTGATTTTGTTGTTATTGTTGTCAGAAGATGTGAAAAGCATTGTATCAAATGCAAGGATTACTATTATTAACTCTCAACGGGGATTTTCAGAGCTCCTCTAACTGGAGAAAAAAAAGTTGTTGTAAAAAAAATTATATTTAAAATGTGTGTATTGTGGCTGTATCCTTAGTGACATTGAAAATGTTCCATTGAAAGGTTTTAGACAGTCCTATACCTAGCTCTTTGTTGAATCAGACAGGCTGATCAACCAGCAATAATACTTTGAATAATTGCAGATCTGCATATCTTCTTAGTTAAGAACATAAAAATACTAGACGAAAAAAGACAGGTTCATCTTGTTCGCCTTCCACCTTCCTGGCGGTTGCATGCATGTATGTCCCCAAACTACCTATGCACTATATCCCTTAATGCTATTTTCTAAAAGAAAACAATCTAATCTTTGTCTTCCACTATGTCAATCATCAAAACTATCTTTATTTACACTGCGGTACAAATCACTTTCAAGGTGATTTTGATTGTCACTTTCCTAGCATGAAACAGCCATGTTTCAAACAATATTCATACTCCTGTTTTAAAGCAATCCGGTGCCATTATTGAACTGAATGGAAGAGAAAAAAACCAAATTGGGCCCCGATACAGCAATTTCTACAGTGATAGCTTGTTTCTGCTCTCCATTTACTATTGTAACCTTTCCGAGTGAGACTGTCAGTTCAGGTTGCCAATGCTCATTTCAAATTTCGACCAGTTTAGAATGAATTTAAACCCAGGTCTTGAAATGACTCAGTTCCCCCAAAATGCTCAACTTAAATCATAATTTAAATGTATTTATCACACTAGTTCCTGACTTTTACAGAATTCTTGCGAAACAGGTATTGTAGGTATTCACCTACAAAATGCAGTCATAACATTACATTTACATTACATCCTATGAAGTGCTTTGAAATATGCTGTACCAAATGAAAGGATTATATTAAATGTATCTAGTTACAATATTTATATACAAAATTCAATTATGATTGCTGTACTTAATAAGGGAAATGGTAAACCTTTGTAACATGTCAGACAGATTTTAATCAATAATCTGTAAATATCTTATGCTTAAATTGCAGTAAGGATGCCTCAGTCATTAGTCTTTGAGTATGAGGAAGAAGAAATACTGTGTCTGAAATCAGTTGAAGATTCATGCTAGTGTACTTTTCACTTTTCATAATGTTCTTGTAAAGGTAGATTTGGCAACAGGTTGTAAATGAAGTTATGTTCTGTTCAGAATTTAAAAAAACAAACAAAAACCTTTCAGGACCATCTGTTAATCACGTTAAGAAACTAGTGGAACCTTTTCCACATGTTTAGTTGAGCCTCACCAGAACTCACATCAGCCTGGCCAACATGATTAGGAGTGGGAAGTATAGAAGCAGAGTCCCGAATGAATTTCTGTTTGACTATTTTCAGCAGTATAAACAGTGTTATAAATTTCTCAGATTATCTTCCCGCAGATTTACGATTTGAACCCAGAGATTTCATGAAAATCTAGATTTTGTGCAGATCTTGTTTGCAGACTATTCACTAATTTTCTGTGAAATCTGCCACCAATTTTCTGGTGGTTCTTCCAATGGGAAATACCTTGATGTTTTGAATGTGAACTTGTGCCATAAATACAAACCCAGATTCATTTATCCCATAAGTCATTGAAATAGCTGCCATGTGTCCCACTCTGCATAAGTTTATAAGTTTTTAAACTGGTGAACAGTAATACACACTTACTCACAGATACTTAGCATTACAATTATGGTAAAGAATTTTAGATGAGGGTAGCCTTACAGTAACCCACAGCGAAAGCTTGAGGAACAGCACCTCATCTATCTACTGGGACACTACAGCCGTCTGGCCTCAACATTGATTTCAGCCATTTCAGGCCATAAGAGCTTCCCCTTCTTTCCCACCCCCCACCCCAAGCCCCTCCCCCTCCCCCATCACAATCATAACTCCAGACGTCCCTTGCCTCTCTGGTGTTTTATTTGTTCTATCACCTCTTCTCCCCCAGTTTCGTTTAAACTCATCCCCTTTTGTTTCTCCCCCTGAAGTCGTTATCACATATTCAACCCATCAGTTAACACACTCTTTTTTCTTTTTCCTTTGTCTTCTTTGTATCCTTTGTCTTCCATGTCCTGCCTCTTCCCCTTTATCGTCCTTACGAAACCTCTCCCTCCAAACAAGCCCCAGTTCTGACGAAGGGTTGTAGACACAAAACGTTGACTCTTTTTCCTTTCTCCATGGATGCTGCCTGACCTGCTGAGTTTCCCCAACAACTTCTGTTTTTGTTTCAGATTCCCAGCATCTGCAGTATTTTGTGTTTTAGCTTTACAGTAAACTGCTTTGGTTTTGTAAAGAGAACAATGCAATTAAGATAAGCTGTAATTTAAATCCAATTATTACTGTACATTTCCACTTTTTCATAACTGCCAAATTCAAATAAAAGGATTATTATTTGCATTTAAAACTGTTGGTGCATTATGATATTTCTTAAAATAAATGCTTTCAAGATGAATAGTTCAAACATTACAACTGGTGAGACTTTATATGATTAGAGGACCAATTTAATGTTTTAACATACCTTAAACGTGGTTGACTCCAGTTATGGCTAATCAGGTCAAAGACGGGTAAATTTGCTTGCAGTAACATTCTGACAAATTCTGAATGTTTTCGTTTGGCAGATTTCAAGTTAAAAAGGTTCCATGGGTCTATCACAAGTCTGATAAATCTATCACAAGCAGCAAACTTACGCAAAGTAATTTACCCACTTGAATACTACAAATTCATTTTAATGAAGTCTTCAGCAAAACATTTTCAAGACAGAAAAAATCCGCAGCTTTGAAGGAATTCTGGATATCAGCGACAAATATATTTCCACTTCAGTCAGTATACAACAGCATTCTATGAAGGGTAAGAAATTACATTTTCTTCTCCACAGTGCTTCACAAAAATACTGCATTAGAAATTAAATCAGGTACAAAATAAAACATCTTCAGTTCAACTCTGCATAATACTGTACCACAATGAAGGAAGAGTTTTTCGAGAAGTAATCCTAAATAAATACAGCCATCACCTCCTTTGGAGCAAATTAGATGTGTTGCACTTTTACAAGATTGGAAATGGAAAAGTCCAAAAAGCACAGTTGAGGATTCATAAGGATTCATGTGTGTGTTTTTTTCGTATGGCTAATAAAATGACTCCATTGCAGAACTGGCCAACATTCAGCCGAAAGAGGCTGTGAAACAGACTGTTTCCGTCTTATGGCCTCAGTCCTAGGTTTCTTCCATGCAAAATGTAAGCTATTTTGCTTGGACTACTGCCAGTTTTAAATATCTTGCTGTGTACACTATTGATTCAGCATAATTTCTAAGCTTTTTTTTTAATACAAGAAGCTAACTGCATTCGGAATAGTATATTTAATCAACAAAGATCGAAAGTTTTATAATCATGGCTTAAATAAGACTATACTTTTTCTGATGATGTAACTGTCAGTCCAGGTCACAACAATGAGTAATATTTTACCATGGACACTACAAACCACTAGCCAAAGCTCACTGCTACAATCCAGCGTTTCACATTTCAGCAGTTTATTCTCTGAGTATAGTGTTTCTAAAATCATATCACTATGACAACAGGGAATCTTAACCTAATAGTCATGCAAGAACCTAGATGTCAATCCATCACTCTCAGTGAGGCAGTGTTCCACAGTGAGAGTTACGCAGCAAGTTGGGCCAAACAGAAGAAGTCTGTTTAGGCTTGAAATAGCAGAACAAACAGTCTCAGGAGTCATCAATAGCTAAAATAAGATAGCTTCAATTTGTGTTATCTGTGAAGTAGATGTATATTAAATTGTCCAGCTTCAATTCTGGCAGCCCTTAGGCGGAGGTAATGTAATGAAGAAAGACTGACAAGCCTGTGCTGTCGAGACTCCTCAACATCAACATCTTTGAAAGGAGACCTGCTTCACTGTGGATTTGGTCTGGATTAAAATGCTTTTAAGTTTCTTTAATGACCCAAAGGACGTTAGGTGAAATTTGCTGTGTTTTATAATGCATTTGATGTGACATCGCTCCCCCATGGCCTTGGCAAAATGATTCACCCAATGATTTCTCCCTGCCCTTCGCTGCTCTTATGGTGTAAATGGGTAACTGAGTTCATCTGAGGCAGGTTCCTGACTGAATTATGCAGATAATGATGCAGCACTCAAGTTCTGCCTCCGCACTCTAAAATCAAACTCTGGATGGAGTTCCAGATAACAAAGATCACAGTGAATTTTTTAAAACAGAAAATAATACCGCTCTGATGGTGCAATGTATAGACCTGCAGTTTATAGACCAAGAGCTCATTCAATTGTTGTTGTTGTTTTGCATTCAATCCAAGTCCATGCTGAGTTTGCTCGTCTCAGTTGGTACTGAATGGAGAGATTAAATTGACCCTGGCTTTCTCAGGGTTATGTAGGGGTAAACGTGTCATGGTCCCCTCTCCTGGTCCATCTACAACACTCTCCACTGATATTGTGGCAGCCAGATATCTGGTTTACATTTGCAAATTGCAATTCAAATTTTTCTGTTGTTTTCTTTCTTAAAAATAGATTTGTGCGTCCAGTTGATTTCCCCTACAGTTCAGCAGTGTCCGATATACATTGCCAAGCCTCACACGGGAAGATGGCTGCTTGGTCGGGGAACAGTATGACAACCAGTGCATATAGAACCATATCACAGCAAGAGGACTTGAGTGGAAAGGCTTATTAATAATAATAATCATCTTTACATTTGATGTAGCGCTTTTCACATCTTCTAGACGTCTCAAAGCGATTCACAGAATATACTGTAAAGTGAATTGACTGTATATTTGTGGGAGAGACACGGCAGCCAATTGCGTACAACAGTGTCCCACCAACAAGCGTGGATTGAAATGACCAATTTATTATTGTCTTTTTTCCAAGGGATTATCATCAAGCATGTGGAGTAAGAAAACTTGTCCAAGGTTTTCCCCTACTTGGAATTGAACCCAGGTTTCTCGCATGCAAGGTGATCTGCAGGACTCCGCATAAGAAGCTTATTAAAATCTATTTTTAAAAATTGTATGCATTAATGTTCTGTTTTAGAAAAAACACCAAAATAGGAATTAAGTTGCAGAACTGTTCAATATTCAGCAATAATTTAAGAATGGCTCACCATCTGCAACAAATGACACATCAATAGTAATTGAATAAATCACTTCGAATAAATTGTGAAATGCCGCAAAGTTTTCCCCCCATTTCCCCCCCAAATATTATCCCTTCTTGAAGGTGCTGATTGTTATTTGGTCATCGTTATGCATGGTACAACTGTGCAGTAACTGACTCAAACAGTCATTCTTCATGAATAAATCTGTAGACCGATAACTACAGTGTGATAATCATTGCATGATTTTTCATTTAGAATCACTGTTCTGCATTTGATGAAGTTAAGGCATGAGAAATAGCCTCTCATGTCAGCTATGAGCTGTTTGCACCTGCAGAGCTATATGCTAATATTACTGTAGTTTTTACTATACCTTCAGGAGGGAAGGAAATGGGAAAGAAAGAGAAATACTGTAACATTACTAACAATAATAATAAATCTTAAGTTGTCAAGACATCTCAAAGTGCTTCACAGGATCTGAAAAATATTCCACTTTACGATGGTGCACTGCTAAGCCTGACACGGGAAGAATGGCTTTCTTTACCAGAAGAATACACTTCACATATTAATTTTAAAAGCAGCAATATGTAAAATAAAATAGCCTACAAGTTTTATTTTTCGTACTATAAATATTCTAAAGTAGCTGAGGCAGATGAGTATTGTCATTTCTAATTTGTTCAACAAACTATTACTTGTCTTAAACGACCTTTTTCCTCCTCTGATCCAATGTTTATTGATGGATTCATACAGTCCTATACCAAATTAAGCATTTTCTGTAGATAGGTGCACTCAAACTAAAGTAAAGTGGACATCCAGAATTGCACAAAAGCTGCACGTCGGCAATCTGACTGGAAATCAATGTCTGAGTAGTATCCTTAGCAGTGAACAGGAGCGTGACAAGGTTTTGTAAAAGATTTCATGCACTGAAAGCTATAGTGGCTTTTAGTCTGTGCTTTAGCTAATTATTGTGATTGAGTAGCTGCTTCGGGCCACTTTCAATAGTTCCAAAATCCAATTTTGGACTATTTACAGAAAGCTGTCTTTTCTATTTCATTTTTAAGCGCTTGCATGTATTTCATGATTAGTAGAACTGCAGGATTAAAGACTATCAAGTTAAGATAATTTTATATTAACTTCCTATTACAGAACTACACACTTGCTATTCAAGCAAGTACAGTCTTTTGTATACTAAATGAAACCAGTTCAGTGTTACAGTGGGACCTTTATTGCTCATCTTAATGGAGGGGACACCCTCGTTTTTATAAGTGAAATTGCAGTGAAAATTACGCTCACGGGTTAGGAATTATATTACACTATGTAGACAGTGCGATTACTAAGACTTCAACATTATATAGAAATAACTACACAATCTGTGCTCGGTTAACTTTTTAAAAAAAAATTGCACTAAATTATTCACTTTTGGAAAATAAGCAGAGTAAATTATCAAGTACAGCCTGCAAACATATCCCCAAAACTAAAAATGTCCCGTTATTTTAGCACTAAAATCATTTTTTAAATCTGTTTGTTTTCCCTTGGAAAGCCCAAATGAAAAGAGTGATATGCTTACATAGTAAATTACATATGTGCAGTAGACAACGTATTTTCTGGCATTACCATTTCCAAATGTGAAAGAATAACAAAGTTAAAAATAGGAAAAATATAAAATATTTGAGCTGTAATTTCAAGATGTAAGAGAATTAGTATTGTGCATTGGATGGCAGGATGCATTTTGATGAAAATATCTTGGGCTAAAAACACATATTCAGGCAGTATAAATAAATATTTGAGGAAATAACATTCATGGATTGTAGTAACCTTGAATGTTATTTCCTCAAATATTTATTCGTGGTTCAGGACTCAATAAAGGAACATAAGAACAGGGGTTGGCTATCGAACCCCTCAAGCCTGTTCCGCCATTCTATTAGATTGTGGTTGCTCTGTATCTCAACTCCTTTGCCCCATATCCCTTGATACCATGACTAACAAAAATCTATCAACCGTAGTCTTGAAAATTTGAATTTGAAATCCAGCATTCACAGACTTTTGGGGGAGGAGAGTACCAAATATCCAATAACTTTTGAGTGAATAAATGCTTTCTGATTTACCTCCTAAATGATCTAGTTGTAATTTTACAATTTTGCCCCATTGTTTCGAATTCCCTCACCTGAGGAAATAGTTTCTCTGTAGCTATCCTAACAAATTCCTCTATCATTCTAAGTACCTCAATCAGATTACCCCTCAACCTTCTAAACTCAAGGAACAACAACAATCTAGAGAACCATCAGCTAAAAAGACTGACATGTTTTATTTCACTAAGTTGACATGAGATCATTCAACTCATTTGCAATGCTCTTCTGTTGCAGCTTTCACTCCTGCTGGGAAGCAAAGAAAACATATAAATATGACGAAGGGTCATGGACCCAAAATGTTGACTCACTTTCCTTTCTCCATGGATGCTGCCTGACCTGCTGAGTTTTCCCAGCAACTTCTGTTTTTGTTTCAGATTTCCAGCATCTGTAGTATTTTGTTTTAGAAAGCTTATATTAATAGCACTCAATACAACAGTTTCAGGGGGAGATACTACCATCATCTCAGATCTGATGGGCTGAATGGCTTCTTTGACAATTTTTAAAACAAGTTTTCAAGCTACTATATGTATTATATATATATAGCACATAGTCAGAACAATCAACTGAAGTGTCTCTGTGATGTCTTGCAAATTTTTTATAAAGTATACTGTCTCTTAACCGACTGCTCACACTCAGATGGAAATGAATTTAGCGATAAGATGACTAAGGTTACTGTCCCAGGACATTGTCCTGTACCTCAAAAAAAAGTATGGTTTTGCAAAGCATAAAACATTTGTTAGTACTGTAAAACCATTTTTTATTGTGTTAATTCCTTTACTTGGCTCTTTTGAAATATACAGTATACATAATTATAGTTTCTTCTCCATTTGGAATTCAAAGTTTTTGTTTGAAAATTGGAAAAGGAACTGGTGAGATCATTGATATATTTCTGTTCTTATTTTGTGGAGACCAAAGAGCGAATCCCAGTGTCGTATTCTTGGCCTGGGCTAGTCTGAACTTGATCGTTTGCACCTATGTAAACAGTGCACGCAGCAGAATTGGCTTGGAATAATAATAATTATTATTATTATGCTAACTAATGCTCTCTCAGAAATATCAGTGAAACACAGGAAAGTCTTGGAAATAATATATTCTTCTGTATTACTTACTATGATCAACTTTGAAACTAAAAGTTGAACTTTTTTACATTACTTAATGGTTCCAGGATTTAAAAAATCTTTAAAAAATGATAAAACAGCTCAGTAGCTGTTTTATTATTATTATTACTTTTTCTTTTTAAGTCATTTAATCATTTACTTCACTGGAAAATAAAACTGGATTGTATTTTTGTAATAAAATAACAGCTCTATTCAGTTTATTTTATGCCGCATTATAAAATATATGTTGGTGTATTTAAATGCTCTGAGCTGGAAATTGTGATGTATGATATATACGTTAATTGAGATACAAAGTCAAATTCTGGGAATCTTAGGGGTAGAAAAATACAGTTATGGGATTTGAATCTCAATATGGAATATTCTGCTCCAGGAGCCGGTGAAATGAAGAATGCTCACATTATCAACAACCTGCATTTATATAGCACTCTATCTACGGGGTGACATCTTGGAGTGCTTGATGCATAAAGTCCTATAAACAGCCATTAAGCGAATCATCAAACAATCGGTAGAATTGTTCGCCAAGGCACTGGCGAAAAATTCCCTTTTCTTTCTAAACAAAATCATGAGATCCATTTGAAGATGCACACAGAACCTCGTCTCATTTGAAGGACATCATCTCCAACATTGCAGCACTCCAACAGAAATACATCGGTGCATCCACCTTAGACATCTCTGCCCCACACTCTGGAACTCCATCCCGCAATCCCTTCACCTCGCTTCCTCCCTTTCCTCCTTCAAGGCCGGTCTCAAGACCTTCCTCTTCAACAGTGCCTTCTGCTGCCCTCCCAACTCTCCCACCTTTCCTACTGTCCTTCCCCCCGCCCCTACCCCGACCCGTCCCCCCACCTCCGCAACGAGATGTCCCCCTGACATGAAAGGCGCTCTATAAATGTAATTTTGTTGGTGTTCTTGTGGTCCAGTGGCTTCCAAACTTTGAATAGTAGCGCATCCCCTAATTCAGCAATGTTTTTGTTGCGCTCCCCCTCCTTCACACTCGGCTCCACACACTCGGGTTCTCGGCTCCGTCTCAGCTCCACCCTTGACCACTGGGTCTGCAGGCCCCCAGGCAGCGGTGGAGCCAACTGACTGTCATTCCGACGTAAAAGGCGCTCTATGAATGTAATTTTGTTGTTGTTGTTTGTTGTGTGTTTGGGGTAAAGTGTAGTGACTGTGTGTTTGGGGAGGGTAAATTGTAGTGACTGTGTGTTTGGGTTAAAGTTAAGTGACTGTGTCTTCAGGGAAGGCTAAAGAGTGACTGTTTGTTTGGTGGAGGGTAAAGTGTAGTGACTATGTGTTTGGGAGGAGGGTAAAGAGTAATGACAGTGGTTTTGGGGGAGATTAAAAAAGTGTAGTGACTGTGTGTTTGGGGTAAACTGGAGTGACTGTGTTTGTGGTAAATTGTAGTGACATGTTTGGGGGGAGGGTAAATTCTAGTGACTGTCTGTTTGGGGTAAAGCGTAGTGACTGTGTACTCGGGGGGGAGGGTAAAGTGTAGCGAGTGTGTTTTGGGGTTGGTAACGTTTTCTGATTCTATATTTGGGGGGAGGGTAAAGTGTAGTGACTGTGTGACTAACTGACTCCAAAAAACAAAACTTGCACAATAGTTCAACAAACAAGCTCCTCCTGTGTACATTCTCTGACTCTGTACATTCACCTTCTTTACACTGTCCTGTCACATCACCAACCCCCAGCTTTATATCTGTGCTTAATTATCCCTCAGGGCTGGGGCCCAATTATCACAAACTCCAATCAAGCCGTTTGTGGTGCAGCCCCTGTTTGCTCCCTTTAACATAGGTGATCGACAATAACCATCAAAGGCAGTGAGAAGCTTTATCCCCTGGTATATAAATACTGTACAGCCATGATCAGCAGGAGGAGGAGGTGCTGCTATTTTGGGCTTTGATTTTCCCACCGAGTTCCTCCGTGACGTCACTTCCGCCCGCCAAGTTTGGATCCTTGGCAACAAGTTTGGATAACGTTCTGGGGCAGTGGCTTCCAAACTTTGAATAGTGGCGGCCCACTAACAAAGCAACGTTTTGATGAGCCTCCCACCACCTCGGCTCCGCTCAGGGCCTCGGCTCCAATCGCACTCGGGGGCTCGAGACGCTAAACCTCGGTGTCTCCCAGCCAACGGTATGCGCCCCCAAGGGAGGTGTGGCACGCAGTTTGGAAACCACTGCCTTAGACTGTGAACTCAAGTTGTTGTCAGTCAGCCTTGCCAAGCATTCAATCATCTGTTCATATTATACTGGCGCTGTGTTTGTATTTCCAACAAAAATCATCTTGAAGAGGTTTAAAGCTTTCTTTTAAAAAAAAGTGCAGATATCTGTTTTTTTATTCCCATAGATTTGGCACAATACAAGCCTTATGATGTGTATCATTCAGTGCATTCACCTAATGTTTCTATAATCTATGTCAACTTGGAATAAATTACAGATATTGTAGAATAAATGCGTATTTGTAAAATACAAAAGGCATTCAGTAAGTTCATTAATTAGTTCCATTTGTTTTACAAGCTCCCTCTTTCTACAAATGAGAAGCATTTCCACAATCCCAATAGCTTCTCAGATCCTTTGGGGCTGTTTAAAAATTCCCAGCTTCCTGATATCCAGTGGGACTAATCAGCAGGGAGATGCACTTACGTAATTTTTCTGCTTTTGTACATCTTTCCTCCCAAAGAATCCACTTATAGGGCAGGCCTTAGGCAACTAGGAGCAGTCATATGAATTAATTCATATCTTCAGCTGCACACTCAGCTTGTTAGTGCTTCAGTCCTTGTACAGCTTTAATGAGCTGGAAATTAATTGTCCACACAGACATTAAGTGGACATGGGTATGGAATGATGACCTGCCCTTAGTGAACTATCTTATACACCATGGTGTTTATTAGCCTTGTTAAATTTATTGACGTTTTAGGATTTGTAATGAAAAATTTTTGTTATATGAACATGCTGCTAAAGACAGTAAATTTTCTCCCAAGAAGTGGAAAATTATCCTCTTTGGCTATATAATGCCCTGGATTTCACCCAGTTATTTTATTACGACTATTTTGTGTTTGTAACAAATACAGAACCACCTTGAAATTTGGATTAACCCACCATCTTTGGGAGGAGTGCAGCTTGCACTTAAATTCTACCAGATGGAATATGAGCTATGCAATGAGTGCAATAATAGAAGGTTTGAAAGGCCAACATGAATTATGCCTGTCTGATTTTCCTTGTTAGATACCAGAGCTAATTCATCAAGGATAAATTAATTAACAGATAAATTAATTCATCATATCTAGGCTCAACTACGCCGGCTTTTTGCTTGATGGCCTTCTCAACTCTTCCAACAACAACAACAACAACAATTTACATTTATACAGCGCCTTTCACGTCGGGAGGACGTCCCAAGGTGCTAAACAAGAGGCGTGTGACCCGAGCTGGGAGGGGAGTGTTTGGGAAGGGGTGAAACACGAAGGGGAGGTAAAAGAGTTCGGGGTGGAACAAAAGGCACGATCGAAGAGGAAAGTCTTCAAATCGGCCTTGAAAGAGGAAAGGGAAGAGGCGAAACGGAGGGATTGAGGGATGGCATTCCATAAGGTGGGAGCGGAGAAACTGAAGGCCCGGCCTCCGATGGTGGGGCGGTTCGGGCGGGGGGCTTGGAGCAGGCCAAGTCCTGTTGAACGGAGGATCCCTTCATAAACTGCAGATCATCCAGATCTCTGCAGCTCATGTCCTCTCCTGCACCAGGCTATATGACCCCCACCCTCACCTGGTTCCAATGGCTTCTCATCCCCCAGAGGATAGAGTTTAAAATCATTGCCCTCACTTTAATGCTCTCCTCGGCCTTGACCCTCCCTACCTCTGCGATCTGCTGACCCCATTTGGACCTGCTCAGCAGCCTGCGGCCTGCTCCACGCCCCCCGCCAGGCTCATTGTACCATTGGTGGCTGGCTGAGCCTTCAGCCTCTTTGCTCCCACTCTTTGGAACTCCATCCCACATTCCCTTTGCCTCGCTCTCTCCCATGCCTCTTTCAAAGCACACCTCAAAACCCTTCTCTTCGACCATGCCTTCGGCCACCCTCCTAATCTTCTTGCCCTCCACCCTCCCTGATCAGCTTGGGTCCAAATACCAGACTGTCCAGCACCTTGGGACTCCCTCCCAATGTGAAAGACGCTTTACAGATGTCATTTTAGATTGTAGTGTATATATTCTTCATCAATTTTGAATCACATTGCTAATTAAATATAACGTTAACATGGCTATGCACACCAAGATTCAATACAGCATGAATGTAGAAGTTTAAAGAAACTTACAATTTCTGAAGTGAGGTATCCGAAGGGCTCTTTGCTTGAATTTCTTTCTCTGATGAGAAATATATTTGAAAATTAATTATATTGGAATGCGGAAAAATAATGTGGCCCTAAATAGGATACTTTACTGAAACCAATTTCTTCACCAACAAATACTATATGTATTTATATCCAACCAGAACTTTTTCAGTGTAATTTTGCCTAAGAGACAGGCAGCATTGATAACTTCAATGTAAATAAAAGGCACCACGAGAAAGCTCATACCAGGTACCTTTGTGTGGTGTATACTTGTGACAAGTATACTGGTCATAAAGTTGGTCTCCAGATTTCTTGTTTGTATCAATTTAAAAAAAAACATTTAAAAACAGAAAGAACAAATTCATAGGTTCTGATAGGCTACATCAGTTACGTACTATATACCTCTAATAGATTATGTTCTGCAGCAATCTTCAAACAAATCTTTTATTGATTAATATTAGAATAAGATACCTACTTGGATCATTGTAGCCAGTGTCTACATGCTGAGAATCCTGAAACCAAAAGAAATAGAATGATGTTTATTGTAGAAATTACAGAAATGTGGGCCACCCTAACAAATTTGAATTTAAATTACAGACATAGATTTTGTATTTCCAAACCTCAACATGTCCACAAACATCTGTTTATTTCACTACCAATTTCCATCAATCTTTGTATATTCGGTTAAATAGTAAGTAATAATGAGATACTTTGAGTTACTGGATTGAATGAGTAACTGGGCCGAAGGGAAGCTGAAATACATTAACAGATCCAGTAATAAACAGAGATGGTTCAGTATCAGTTCCCTCACACTCCTGGGCTCAGTAAATACTGCAAGCCAAAACCCGAGGATGCCATAATGTGATTAAATGATAGTTTTATAAAATGAATCATAACTCATGGCTAAGTTTATACTTTAAGATAAAATACTATAGTTTAGATTCCAGCTAGGAATTAGCAGTTTACCTGAAAACAATTTTCAATAAATAAAGCACAAGTCAAAACGTTATCCTCACGATAACATCGCCTTGCTGAAGATACTGTATATATAAACACAATTCAAATTAAGAAAAATGTTCCATTCTTTTAATGTTAATAGTGGATTAATAAAAAATGAAAAAGACTGCCAATATCATTAATGGCAGTGAGAAGCCAATTTCTTGTGTCAGCACAACCCATTCCCTTTGAGAGCATTTGTGGCTGTCCAACTAACTTCCTATGCAGATATACTATACAGGTTTATAGGGACCACGCAAATTTTTTTTACGAAGGAGACATTATGGACATTTTTAATCACTCAGTTGGTTTAAAATTAATTACACTTGAACAGTCGGTCATTCAATTAAACAAGAGGTACACCAAGTGGCAATTACACTCCAGTACTTGGCTCATAATATACTTGCTCATAGCTGTATAAATAGTTATTTTTAAGCCATTCAATTGATTTATTTGTTTCCAATGGAAACATTTTCTGCCCTCCAAAGATAGATAAAAAGATGCCATGCAACATTAATCAAGGTTACTTTTGACATTCTAGTGCCATCACTACAGACATTATTGAATTTTACATGAGATATTCCCAACTCCTGCTATTTTACACAGTCGGCTGCAATAGACTTGAAACAAGCACTGGTACTCCTTGTAAACTCGGTCCTTAATCTACTTTTATCTGAGGCAACAGGAAAGAACTGCTTCCACAAATAAAGGGAGTTAGCACTCCTTCAAATCCTAACTACCAGAACGGAAATCATGATATTTTCCCAGTATCCCTTTGTTGGTCAAACTAGAATTCTTAATTTGTCATTTAATTGGAAAAATGTTACGATATCTGTGTACCAATATTGAGAGGGGGGATGCTGGGGGATGTACACATGATTCTTTTTCAGCTTCTTTACTTAGGCATACCTGCCTTTTTTTAAAATTCCCTGGGATCCTAAATTCATGGGACTGAGAGGATGGATAAGTCAGGTACACCCTGATGTGCAGCAATGTCAGCCTCCGAGTCACTAGAGTTCGGCCTTGCAAGAGATCAGGAAGAAGGCGACTTACCCAGGATAGGCCTATGGTTACGCCTGGCTTATGGTGAAATATCCGACTTGCACTGGTACAACCCAAGAGTTCATTGGAAAATTAGGACTTCATGTTGTGATTTCAGATGAACACACAGCTGAATTTTGAATGCAATGCAAATATTAACTTTCTTTCTAATTCATTTTATAGACTTATTGAAGGATATTCACCAAACTGTTTGCCTAAAGAATGCACAGTTACTACGCCTTCCAGTAGTACTTTGAGACATCCTTCTATCATTATATCAAATGTAAGGATTGAAAAAAACTTTATGAAGTTTAATATGGTATTACCTTAGCCGGAAACAGAAACTTGCTTGGTTCCACCTTGCTTGGTGTGTGAATGGCAGTCAAAGGAGGTGGCCATGAATGGGTCATCTCCTATAAAGAAAATATAGTTAGGCATTAGAATTCACTTCGTGTGATGCACGATTAGGACACATTTTGAAATTGTAAACACAGGTTCAATACATAAAGTAGCAGCTTTGCACAACCTAGAACCAAAGCAGATTTGATTAGGCAAAGTCAGTGCACATCAATGTCAGAAAGACCGTTGCGACCAATGTTAGATTCTGAAATACATCAGCACTCCAAAAGACCCGACCTATATTTCCAACCTATTGTCTACTTTTCTAAAAGTCTTCTTCTATTACAGTAAATGTCTATTATGCTTTCAATATTTGCCTTTTTCTTTCATTGCTGGGTGAGTGGCTGAGAAATGCATGCATGGATAATCCCTATTACATAGAATTGCAAATAGATCCAGTTCATCTACTTCCTCTGTAAAAACAATCTTCAGTGAATATACTTAGTTTCAAGGCTTGAGCCGTTTAAAACTACTGTATTCCGATATTAAAGGACATTCAATTTCAAATATATTTGAATTATAAAGTTTATCCTCAGAGGTCACCAGCAAGCAAAACTGTCAGCATTTCAACACAAAACAAATCTTCAGCAAAGTCTCCTAAATTGCTCATCACAGTGGACTAGCATGGATTATTCAGTAATGTACATCTAATCCCATTTACATGTGTTGTCGAGTTTATTGATTACCAGTACATTATTGAGTGGTCACTTTCAAAAAGCAGAAACTAGAGATCTTCACATTCTAGTTTTATCCCATTTCCATATCCCATTCAGTCCAAATGCTAGAATTCTCAGTGTCTAATTGCAGCCCCAAAGCAAACTATTATATCAGTGACAAAAAATGGCTTCAGGTTCTATCCTCTATTTTATGGATTTGCTTAACACCTGTGAGGAATAAGTCAATCATGAATGATCTTGTCCTTATGAATGTTTGAAAACTTAAAACAGTCAATACAACATACAATAAAAGAGCATGAGTGAAGCTACATGCAAACTGATGCTTTGATGAATATTTTAGAAATAAGGTAATTCCATGCACACAAAAATATCTATTAAAAGTAACCCTGTTGCATAGTTCATAATTTTGAGTACCATCCCACTAAAATGAAACAACAGATTAATTGTCGCTAACGTAGTGATGACTATGTCCTTTATTTAAAGAAGCAATATTAGGAGGACGTCCCACAGTGCTGGGCAGTCAGGGAATAGGACTCAAACTGGGGATCAGAATTGGGAAGGGTGGAGGGCGAAAAGGGTTGGTGTGAGGCCGAAGGCTCGGCTGAAGAGGAGGGTTTTAAGATGTGCCTTGAAGGAGATGAGGGAGCGAGGCAAAGGGAATGTGGGATGGAGTTCCATAGGGTGGGGACAGAAAGGCTGAAGGCCCAACCGCTGATGGTGGAGTGGGCCGGTCTGGGGACGTGGAGCTGGCTGGAACCTGTGGGGTGGAGATATCTGACTGGTTGATATGGGGTCAGTAGGATGCGTTTCACCCACAAATATGCAGTCAATTTTCCTACTCTTCTTCATCCTGCCCCTCTGCCGCCCCTCCTGTCCTTATCCTTGTATTAGTTAATCTTGTCAGTTCTGCTTCTGCTTGTAACTACAGTATCCTTTTAAACATGCTTGACAGCATTAAACGCCTATTACCATAAATGTAACTGGGAAATTGGATAAGACCATAATACTCAATTATAATTCAGCAGGGTTTATTTTCATGTTTAAATATTACGTGTTTATACAATCATCAGGCAAAATATTACACTAATGGGAACAATTTGAAGAAGTTATATCTAACAAGATCAATACTGTAATTGAAGTTAAATGATCTTTTCCTCTGATCATGCCTGACATTAATTGTAGATATGCAGTTAACTTTTAATTGTAGATACAACATTATACTGTAGATAAAATCGTACTTAATCACAAAATGGGGTGCATAGAATTGGCAGCCAATAATAATAAAGAAAAGAGATAAAGATAAAATGAACACAAACACAAAGAAATTCTGAATAACAAAAATATTCTGGAACATAACACTGATTTCTTTCACTGCCAGGTAAATATTGTATTTGGAAGTATCACACACTTGATGCTGGTAGAAATTCACATGGAAAATAAAACAAAAACTCATCTCTAAACACTATTAATGCCAACAGCATCGAAGAAGCACTCTTGTAGCATCATGGTCTATGTGGCCACCAGCAAAAGCGCCTATGACATAAATGCCATTTTCTCCAGGGAATCCTCAGTATGGATCTCAGACTCAGGAGAGTTCACCTCAGGCCTAACTAGTGTCCGGCAATATATCGATATATCGGTTATATTGATATAATTTTTCATATCGATATGTCGATATTGGAAATTCAAATACATCGAAAAATCGAAAAATTCGGTATCCAAAAAAATATCGGTATATCACAAATATTGGTATATTGTGTCCAGCGATATATCGATATATGGGTTAAATCGGTATAATGCGAACTTTTTCAACTTACCTTGCTGCCAGCATTGCAAACCTCCTGGGCCTAGAGCACGGAATGCACGCGCACACCTGAATGCGCGCGCACCCCTGAATGCACGCGCACCCCCACCGAATGCACGCGCACCCCCAAATGTGCACGCACCCCCAAATGTGCACACACCCGCGAATGTGCACACACCCGCGAATGCGCGTGCATGCGCAGTATAAAAACCCCCTGAAATATCGATATATCGGTATATATTGATATGAGCCCGCCGATATATCGATATCAGGAAATTTCCATATCGATGGACCCTAGGCTTCATCAGAGCTAAAGTCTGCAAATTCAGCACTCATGTACATTAATGCCACTTGCATGCTTTCCGTTTTGCACTCTTGTTCCACATGGTTACTATAGAGTAAATAGTCATTGTTATTTCTAATTGTCAGCAAGTCACAAATAAGAGGGCACAAATTGAAGATAATTCCCAAATTAATTAAAGAACATATTTTTTAAAATAAGTATGACTGAAACACAGAATTATCTGCCACAAAAACCATTGTTGAGGCAGAGTCCATGAATCATTTTAAAGGGAATTTGATATGTGCTTGTAAAATAGGAATATTATTGAGTAGAGGGCAATGAACAACATTAGATAAGCCTAGTTGCCGTTGTGGAGAAGAACAGCAGACTTACTGAGCCAAATGGCCTGATCCAATTCAAGATCCTGGTCCCCACATTCAAAGCCCTCCACAACCTCGCCCCACCCTACATCCGTGACCTCCTACACCCTTACCAACCTGCCCGCCCCCTCCGCTCAGCAGGCTCTGGCCTGCTCCATGTCCCCCATCCCACCCTTGGCAGGCGAGCCTTCAGCCACTCTGTCCCCAACCTCCGGAACTCCATCCCGTAGTCTCTCCCCCTCGCCTCCTCCCTGGGCTCCTTCAAGTCTCACCTCAAGACTCTCCTCTTTGATGGACCTATTCAGCAACTCATAATCCCCCCCTTCCCTCCCACCCACTTGTCCTCAGCTCGGCTCTGAAGCAGAAACTGTCCAGCCCCTTGGGACGTCCTCCTGATGTGAAAGGCGCTATACAAGTGTAATTTTGTTGTTGTTGTTGTTGTTTAGGTACTTTAACATTGAGAAGCTATTGTTTGGGAATTGATACAGAATCCTCAATGTATCAGCTACTCTGACATGATCACATTACAGCATTACATAGAGGAGCAGTGAAACAAAAAATAGTCCAGGTATATATAGAAGATAAAAACAAAGAGATGCCACTTCACTAAGAATTAGTATTGGATTTGTACTGTACTACCATCACTGTATTACATCTACCTCAAGTTTCCTTTTTTTTAATGAAACCATTTGGAATTTATGAATAATCCTTTCTAAATATAATGGAATTTGCCCATTGCATCTACCACAGTATTAGCCTGGATTGGCTTTAATTCACAGCAGCCACTCATGCCAATTCCAATCTGTTTTAGCCTAATCCAGCAGTTTGTACTGATGTCCTAATTGAGTCTAACATCCAGAGCAAATGCAGTATGAATTAACTTATTTCTGTACATGATGATCTCTTACTGAATTCAAAATGAATCCAATAGATTACATCTCTTGGATGTGATCCTGCTTCAATCCAGCAACCACCATCCCCTAATGAGTTACTTGTAATAAGCCTAATAGTGAAGGATTGGATTCACTTGTTTCAGTCAGAACTCCCCAGGATAATTCCCATTGGCCTGCATGGTTGTTGGTTGGGACAGCAATTAATGATTGCAATAGATCACATCTGCATCACCAATGCTTCATAAAGATGACTTTAAAAGTGGATTCCAATATCAATAATAACTGCCGGTTACACCAATTTGGTTGTTGTTTCTCAAAAGACAGCAACCTCTAAGTTCAACATCTGAACTCACCATTTATATGCCTAATTATTGAGGTGCATACTGTATTATCTTTATTGATTGATAATACAAAGAATGCTCAGATACCAATCTTCATCCTCTTGAGTTTTTTTTTAAACTACTCTGTTCAATGACAAAGTACTGTATTTAGTTTATCACTGCTATGAAAACATATTGCTTTTTATTTCATCATCCAATCCTAGGATTCCTGGATACTTTAAATCAGATATTAAAGCAAAGCCTGAAAGATTTCTCTCCTGGACAAGAGAGAATTTTCTACAGCTCAATGTCAGCAAAACGGAGGACCTTCTGAGCGCCTCCGCACCTCAGGCATTGGCAGCATCACCATCCGCAGATACACACTCCAGTCAGGAACCTAGGAGTCTTGTTCGACCCTCACTGTTCGTTCTCCCCCATATCCATGCCATGACCAGGATTGTCTTCCACCAGCTCCACAACATTGCCCGACTCTGGCTCCTTCAGAGGATAGAATTCAAGATCCTTGTCCTCAATTTCAAGGCCCTCCATGGCCGTGCCCCCATCTACCTCTCTGACCTGCTGACTCCCTATCAACCTGTCTGCTCCCTCTGTTCAGTGGGCTCCAGACTGCTCCACGTCTCCCACCCAACCCTCCCTACCATCGATGGCCGGGCTTTCAGTCTCTCTGCTCCCCACTCTTTGGAACTCCATCCCACAATCCCTTTGCCTTGCCCCCTCCTTTGCCTTCTTCAAGGCCCAACTCAAAACTCTCCTTTTCAACCGTACCTTCAGCCACCACCCCTACCTCTCTCCCCTATCACATCCCAAACCTGCCCCACACCCCTCCCTCACGCTCGTGTCCTGACTCCTGAACGCTCAGGACCTTGGGACGTCCGCCCAATGTGAAAGGAATCTACAAGTGTAATTTTGTTGTTGTGGTGAGATTGTGAAAGTCATTCCCTGATAGTATATTCGATCAGATAGTGCTGATATATTCAAGAGGAAGCTATGAGGCAGAGAGGATAATACCAAAGTACATTTGTATAGTGCCTTTCAGGCCAGGAGGATGAATAGAAGGTCTATGGGAGGGAATAATGATTAGGTGGAGTGTAAACACTCATAGAGAGCATGTTTCTGTGCTGAACATTCTTTGTAAATAAACATTACCACACTTGCATCACAATAAGACATCCCTGCCCCACATATATAGTTACAATTCAATATACTCCTAATTGTGCAATATCCTTCTGCCCGCCCTCCACACCCCCATCGTCAATTTACATGTGATTGCTCAGCATGCGTTCTTTGGTCACACACAGAAGATAACAATAAAAATTATAATCGGGTACTTTTCTTTCCCCACTGCTGGCATCTGTAACCAGATTAACTCCTTGCAGCTCTACACGTCAATTTGGGGCTTCAAACTCCTATGATAAACAACCAATTACAGTGCCAGTCATGTCTAAAACAAAAGTGTACTTTATTCATGAGTGGGCAATTGAAATGGAGTCTCAGATGTCCATACAATATAAGAGTACAGTACTTACAATTACATCACCAGATGGTAATTTACTTGAAAAATTAACAATATAGCGACAATTTATTCATTGAGAATAATTTGTAAAAAAAAAAATCCTGAGACAACTGAGACCACCTTAGTCAAGAAAGGCCTGGAATTGAACTATAACCATATGGTCTGTTTGATCAGTGCTAATCCACCCTATATATTCACTCAGTGGGTCCTTGGGAGAACTAAAAACAAAATATATTTCATTTGAATACATCAGACTTTACTTCCATCCATTTTTAAAATTTAGTTGTGGGGGTTAGGGTGCTAAATACCCGGTGTCTATATCAAATTTCAAATTCAAACCTCCAACTGTCTGGTAATGATATTTAAATCCACTTTAAAATATATTCTGTGAATTGCTTTGAGACATCGCAATGATGTGACAAGGTGCTATCAAACGCAAAAATTATTATTGTTAATATAATAGTAATCCTTGCATTTCATTTAGCTTCTTATCACGTCTTTTAGACGTCTTAAAAGAGCTTCACACAATACTGTACATGGTAATTGACTTATGTTTCGTGGGTGAAACGTGGCAACCAATTGTACAAAACAGTGTCCCACAAACAGTCATGTTTTGAATGACCAATTTTTTTTAAGGGATTATTACCCACAGAAAAGTGATTCACCAATCGACCAACAACTAGGTTGCTACTTGCTAGGTAAACAAAGGTGTGTAGAAAGGAAACTTGCCCAATGTTTCGCCCTGCCCAGGAATCAAACCCAAGTCTTCTCACTTGTTAGGCGAGTGTTGTAACCACAAAGCTACAGGACTATTAGTACTATTACTTGGTGCAGGAAGAAGAAAATTATGTTATGTGAGTAACCGAGCACATATTGTTCTCCCTTTGACAATCAGAAAAATTTACTTTTTTTTAATATATCCTTTTCACTTTGAAATATATCAAAATGCTTTACACTCACTACTAAGAGTAATGGCTGTTTTTGTAGAAAATTAGCACCATTATTTACACACAGCAAAGTTTTACAAATAAGCATGAAGCAAATGACCAATTTATTCAGAGCTCGCTGACTGTCCCACCATGGGAAATTCCCCATGCTTTTCAAATAGTGTTGTACTATTGTATAGATCATCCAGATCTCTGCAGCCTATATCCTCTCCCACACCAGGCTCTGTGAGCCTATCACCACATGCTTGCCCATTGGCTTCCCACCACACAAGAGGTTACTGTTCAAGATCCTGTTCCTCACTTTCAAACCCCTCTATGACCTTGCTCCCCCCTACATCTGTGACCTCCTAAACCCCTAACCACCTGCCTACTCTCTGCACAGCAGGCTTCACGTCCCCGATCTCTAACCAGCAGTCCCTCCGTCTCGCCCTCTCCCTTACCTCCTTCAAGACGCGTCTCAAGAGCCTTGTCTTTGACTGTGCCTTTGGTCACTCTCCTTCCCTCCCTAGCCTCCGCTCTAACCAATCCCAAGCTTGGGTCCGAAACACTGATTGCCCAGTGCCTTGGGACGTCCTCCCAACATGAAAGGCGTTATACAAAGGTAATATTGTTGTTATTGTTGTTGTACGACCTTTAATACCCTGAAGGCGGGCATTTTTTTAATGTAATTGAACCTCTACCTAGTTGGTAAGTATTTGTTAACCATTTTTGTCTGTTCCATGCCTAATGAAGTGGAGATTTTGTTTAGAAACCCGAAGCAACACAATGCAATTAGATCTTAAATTTATCTTTTGAAGTCTGGAGGAGGTTTCAATGTGCTTGACAATGCTGGACAGGCACTCCGGCTGGGGGTGGGACCAGGAAGGAGCGGCAAGATTATGTTGTAACTTACAACGCAATAAAAAGTTGGTGTTACTGGAATATTTTGAAATATTTCCCACTGGAAATATTTCAAAACATTTTTTGTGATGGAATGCTGGAATGTAGATGGAGCACCAGGAGGAACAGCTCAAATGGTGCAGACAGTTTAAGGAAACATTTTGTTTCCAGTCAAAGGGATAAAAATAAGTTAAGATTCCAAAAGAAGGCTGCCGAGAACTCCTGACTAACCATGATCAGGACATAAGGCATATACAGTTACATACACACTCAAACAGTCTACCATTGTGGAGTGCTCAAAATGGAATGCTAGCAGGAAGTGTCTGTGGCATGCAGTTATTTTATTTCTTGTCAGAAGCGCTCATTAATTCTGCTCTGCCTTTTGCTTCACAATGGCCAAGGACAGAAATGCAGCTTCATCAATAGCCGAGAGGAAGTCTTTAAATATGCCACTGTTTGAGAGTTTTGCTAAAAGGCATTAGTGCTGCAGTCGGGGAGTAAACAGTATTGGCAACACAGTTAAAGCAATGCCGCTTTTTCTATTGATTACCAATCATATTAAAAAAACATGTCTGTCTCTTAATTGAAATGAAAAAAAGCTTATTGTATTATACAAATGCTAATTATCCTCACTCTGCAACGCTAATTACTAGCGCATTGAAAAGTGCCAGCAATACTTTTTGTAAAGAATAAATCATTTATGTCACAGCTGTCAATCAACAAAATTGAGCAATTTGTTAATTGCACACAATCTATGGTATCAATAAGAGCTTTATAACTTTATCTTCAATTTCTCATCATTCTTAGCAGGCGTTTTAGAAACATATATCCGAGCATAAGTATAAGTATAGTAGCGGTAGGATATATAGAAAAATAGCAGAAAATAAAGCAAAGAGAGAATAAACAGGAAAAGAAAGAACAGAATGAATAAAGAACATGAGGTCAGGTGAAGATAAAATGTTAAATTTTATTTCAAATCGTATTTTGAATATTTAGACTTGTGGTTCAAGGTAAATATTACTGCAAGAATAATAATAATAATCCTTACATTAGGTATAGTGCCTTCTACGTCAGGAGGACGTCCCAAAGTGCTTCACAGGATATACAAAAAAGTGCAGTGACTGTGTATTGTGGACCCACTTGATGTTTCATAATATCCTAGGTAGCTGAGCCAGATGATGTCAGTGAAGTGAGTGTTGCCGTGACCTCGTGCCACACACTGCAGAGGAGTTGATGATCTATTTCAGTAATCAGGTGAGAAATGGGAGACTCCTCCATTTTTACCCAGATCATCTTTCAATGTGGTTTGAACAGCAGCAAGTGACTCTGAAACTTGATAACTCTGCTCCCAATAGAAGGTCGCCATGGCAATTTCGGGTCAGTCAGAGTGTGCCGACTGCTGAGCCTTTGACCTTTACTAGCTTGGTTGTCTTCATCCACCATCACTGCCGTCCCTTCCCCATGAACGCTCAGTTCCTCATCCTGTGATGCTTCATCGTCACCAAAATTCAAGCAGTGAAAATACCCACTTTGGTAGTTGCACAAACAGGGATGGAAGTTTGCGCTCTCCTTTGTCCTCTCCTCCTACTGTTGATACAAGTAATTCAAATTCTTTAGTTCTTCTTGTTCTGTGAAGAGACCAGATGGTATTATTATCAGTATAAATGCATACGTATCCTTTTGGGTACTGCTATTACACTCTTAAACGATGTTGAAACAATAAAAGCATTGTTATTACATGTTCTATGATGTGCTTGTGCACAATGAATACTGCCAGTATTTGTGTACATTATAGAACATTTAATACATCTGAATGGTATGGAACCCACCTGTAATGATTCCTGTATTCCAAGGCTACATTCTCCACGTTTTCTCTGACCAACACGTTTGCTGTGGCTTCCTTGCATGGTGTCAGTTGTCTCAGAGGTGTTGCGTGCCAATTTTGCCTTTGAACATAGCAACAATGCTTATTGAATCACAGTAATACGGCCCGTACAAAATGCTTCCTGTGCCATGTATCAGCCTTGTATTTCATGTTTGATCCTATTGCATCAAAATGTGTCATTGAGTTGGTTAGACGTCCAGTGACAATTGATAAAATCATCTTCCCCTCAAGGTAAGGTCTGAACAATTTGCATAACTCTGCTATTTTCTCACCAATTATCTTGCTTTCCAAGTTATTACTAATTGTTTTTTCTATTCAATACATTTTTGTTATGTAATTTTAGTTTCCTAATCTGTATATACATTATCTCTAATTCTACTGTTCAGCAATGTTCCTCCTTTACCTTTTCTTTAAGTCGTCCCTCCCATCAGATCCTGCAAATAATGTTGATCGTGTCACTCATGTAGTTCCATATTTGGCGGTTCATATTGGGGGAGGGGGAAACGTCTCCATCAATATTGCTGTTTCCTTCAACCTTGCAACTAACGTATGTTATCCAACCTCCACCCGGCGCCTCCGCTGGACTGGCACCGGACTCCTCCTCACACCCTCCGCCCCACCATCGGAGGTTGCGCTTTCAGCTGCTACGCCCCCAAATATATATATATATGTGGGGTGAAACACAGCAGCCAACTGCACAGAGCAGTGTCCCACAAACAGTTGTGGATTGAAATGAACAATTTTATTATTTTTTTGAGGGATTATTATTAGACATGTGGAATAAGGAATTTTGTGCAAAGTTACACCCTGAACTGCCTGGATTTGAACAGAGGCCTCACGCTTGTAAGGCGAGTGCTCTAAGCACTGAGCTACAGGACTCCAGCTTGTGGAGGGAAGAGTTGGGAAGACAGGAGTAATGTCTCAGTCAGCACAAAAGAAGTTTATGTCTTGAGATAGGTACATACTGCAAAAGGAATATTGGCAAGAAGTAAATTTTCCTCTCATCTTCCAGCATCAACAGTAATAAAGTGAAGGGGCCTCGGAAAGAAAACCAAATTAAAATCATTATATTTCAATGTTTGTTTTCCTGGTTCAGCCTTTTAATTTACTGCGTACAGCAGCCATGTCAAACTCATTTTCCATTTCTGGTTCAATTTTAACTGCTAAACAAATAAAATAAATACTAATCAGAAGTATAATAAAAGGGAAGGTAGAGTCTGCACATTGCTTCCCACTCAAGAGTTATCTAAACATTGTTATATTTTTCCAGAAACTCCTTTTGAAAAAGAAAGTATGAACAAGTCACACATTTAACAGTCTTAGCAATTGGCAATCAAAACAGGACCTGTAATATATATGATGGCAAATTATTTCGCTGAGTTTGCAATTAACCATTTCAAGTTTGAGGATTTTGCTGCTCCTCAACACTTCCACATGTAAACTCATCAGTCAAGTATATTCTGACGAAGGGTCGTGGACTCAAAACATTGACTCACTTTTCCTTTCCCCGTAGATGCTGCCTGACCTGCTGAGTGTTCCCAGTTTTTGTTTCAGATTTCCAGCATCTGCAGTATTTTGCGTTTTAGTCAGATATATTGTTGCTTCACAATAATCTCATGAAACACGATGTGCACTGATGTCACATAAATGATCTGAACTATACTATTTTTGTTCTAAAGTATAACACATCTAGTCACAATTTTTATAGTTGCGAATGCAGGCTCCATTTCCCTACTGTAATTCTTGCCAGACTGTTTATCCCAATGAACTCACTGTCTAATACAATATTTGATGTGGGGGGTGGGGGGGTTGGAGGTGCAGTGGGGCTAGACTACATTTCTAGTCTTTGTAGACTACAAGACCCTCTTCTTTGACCGTAACTTCGGTCATCCTCTTACCCCTACCCTTCCTGTCCTCCACGCCTCCTGATCCCAATCACCAGCTCACGTGCGGATCCTTGACTGTCCAGTGCCTTGGGTCATTCTCCTGACATAAAAGGTGCCATACAAATGTAATTTGCTGTTGATGTTATTGCTTAACTTTGGAAAGACCACATTCAAAACGAATACTTAAAGATTGTCCATTACAAAAGGGTTTCAGAGTCAGCAAGTAGAAAAGAGCATGACTTTTGCTTCCTGTGATTTCTCTTATATTTTCCGTACTTAGTTTGTGCTTGAAACAAGATTCTACAGTAGAAAGCTATTTTTTCCACATGCCAATTATCCTCAAATGGACCTGAAAAATATCAGCAGAAAACAATTCAGTTGGGTATGGTTACAAGTAGGGTCCGTCGATATGGAAATTTTCCAATATCAATATATCGGTGGGCTCATATCGATATATACCAATATATCGATATTTCTGGGGGGTTTTATACTGCGCATGCGCGCGCATTCGGTGGGTGCGTGCACATTCCAATGTGCGCGCGCATTCAGAGGTACGCGCGCATTCGGAGATACGCGCGCATTCGGAGGTACGCGCGCATTCGGAGGTACGCGCGCATTCGGGGGTGCGCGCATTCGGGGGTGCGCGCGCATTCGGGAGTGCGCGCGCATTCGGATGCGCATTCCATGCTCTAGGCCCAGGAGGTTGCAATGCCGGCGACAAGGTAACTGGAAAAGATCGCATTATACCGATAATACCGATATATCGCTGGAAACGATATACCGATATTTACAATATACCAATATGTTTTTTCAGATTGAATTTTTTGATGTAGCTATATTTAAAATTTCAATATCGGCATATTGATATGAAAAATTATATCAATATAACCGATATATCGATATATCGCTGGACCCTAATTACAAGTGATGCAATTAATTCACACAGCTCGGGAAACCTCAGGCTGATAATCAGACTGATTATCTATTACCACCCAACTCTAAATGCAACCTCTGGTACACAGTGTTAACAATTTTAAGCAGGAGTAGGCGATGAGTCCATCTAACTACCCATCCAATTTCCCAAAAGATTCTTCTATCATCTTTCACGTTTCCTTTTTTCAATGGCTTTGAATGTCACTCCTGAAGCTACTGTCTCATCTCTTCCAATTGTTATGAATTTTCCTACCTTTAGTCTGACCAACAGAAATGTCATCTCTACTTTATTTTCTGTCACATTTCTACCAAATATTCTATCACAACAGTCATCATAGTTACAAAGGTCCTTTGTGCTGTTTTGAAAAATATAGATCCACCTCTCGTACCATCAAACCCAAATTGTCCCATTTTATATGAAGCAGAAAATCATCTTGCCTGCTTTCAAAACTATAAAACAACATTGTCTAGAGTCATTTTTCCAAACGTAGGAATGATGAACTGAAAATACTATTCAGGCTGCAAGAATTAGTTGAAGAGGACAAAAGCTTATTTGGAAGCATCACATTGTTCAAACTCTCACAACAGTTTCATCCTATGTTGAAATTGAACTGAAGTGACGTGGAATGTGAAAGAAACTCGAACAAAATTATGCTTTGTTATTCGAGACATTGTTACTAGTGGGAGGCTGTCAAGTTGATGATTGAGAGGTAAAAAGTGACAATTTTTTTTCAGACAATTTAATTGTCTGAAGACAATCAATTAATAACAATAATTCTTGCATTTGATATAGTGCCTTATCACGTCTTTGAGATTCCCCACAGCGCTTCACAGAATATACTGTAAAATGGATTGACTATATTTTGTAGGCAAAAAGCAGTAGCCAATTGTGCACAACTCTTGACAATTTCAATCATTGTCACAGATCACACCACTGAAACATTAGATATACAGAAAAGGTGTTAAGATAATCCACATTACTTTACAGACTCACTAAATCTTGTGCATAATATTCTAAGAAAGCAGAAATAATTAGGTTGCGTTATCCTCTTTGTCATTAAACTCCAAATGCCTAACAATAATACAGTACCTCCAAAAAAACAATAATACATTAGTCATTTCAATCCACGACTGTTTGTGGGACACTGCTGCTAATAATAATTTTAAAAAATCCTTGCATTTGATATAGTGCTATCCACGTCGTCTGGATGTCTCAAAGCGCTTCACATATTATACCATAAAGTTAATTGTCTGTATATTTGAGGGCGGAACGTGGCAGCCAATTGCGCATTACATTCGAACACAGGTCTCACACTTGTAAGGCGAGTGCTCTAACCACTGAGCTATAGGACTCCCTGCTGTGCGCAATTGGTGTCAAGGTGTCTTCTTTCATGTCTGAGACTCCGTCTGGCGGTGTTGTTGTTGAAGAGCCCTATCTTGTCTAATCATTACTCATTCCTCTAACACTGAGGATCATTCACACTGCTCTCCCTTGCACTGGTCCTAAAGCCTTGGCAGCCTCCTTATGTTACATCATTCAGAAATATGCAATACACTAAGTATGGGGGTTAACCAGAACACTGTAGAGCTTGAGTATGACTTCTGGAGAGCCAAATGTAACAGATTTGGTGAAACAGCCCTGCATCCTGTTTGCCTTGTTTATTGCTGCCTCATACTGTTTTGACATAGTGAGCGACGAGTCAACTAACACTCTTGGATGTCTCTCAGCTTCCCCATTGGCAAGTTGTATCCCATCCATGGTGTTCTAATTGGAAGAAGCAGGTAGTTCCCTGTGTTTCTCTCTGAAGACCAGCTGTCAGAATTGTGTTCTGTGTTCTTCTTATGTTGTCTCACAGTGGTTCCCGCATTGTGATCCCGGGGCTGGTTTGTATCCTGCAAACTCTTGTTCTTTGAACTTTAACAAACCATTGAAAATTGGCACTTCTTTGTACATTGAATTTCACATTCATGAACTTCTTCAAAGTGCTATACAATTTGTGGAAGTAGAGAGGATGCACGTCAACAATAACATTGTGTTTTGCTTACAGCAATACATCACAGGATTTACTGTACAGTGTAGTGATTGTATATTTGCAGGTGAATGCACCAGCCAATTTGTATGCTGCTGCTGGCAATATGAACACAGCAATGTCCTACAGACAGACATAACAACAACAAAATTACATTTGATTAGCTCCAAAAGTGAATAACAGATTTTATCTGGGGGATTGTTGGCTAGGATACTGGGAGGAACTGCCTTCTCTTTTCGAATAGTGCCATAGCATCTTTAATGTCAACCTAAACAAATAGGTTTGGTACTTGAATTCAGTCCTGGTTGGGTGGGGGGGGGGATTGTTGTATTGTCAGAGGTGCCATCTTTTGGATGAGATATCAAAACCCATTGTACAAACATTTACTTATTTTACAGCAACTCAACAACAACAACAAAATTACATTACAGACTACAATATTCAGGACACAAGCCAGGAGTAGGAACTGGGAGAGTGGGAGGTGGGGGGGGACGAAGGTTGATCGAAAGCACAGTAGAAGAGGAGGGCCTTGAAGGGGGTTCTTGAAGGAGGCGAGGGATGGGGCAAGCGGAGGGATTGTGAGATGGAGTTCCAGAGGGTGGGGCAGAGTTACTGAAGGCCCGCTCACCGATGGTGGGGGCGAGTAAGGCAGGGGATAAGAGCAGGTCAGAGCCCACTGAGTAGAGGGAGCGGACAGGTTCATAGGGGGTTAGGAGGTTGTAGAGGAAGTGAGGCCATGGAGGGCTTTGAAAGTGAGAACCAGGATCTTAAACTGTATTCTGTGATGGGAAAAGACTCCTTACCTGTCAAGGCTCCTTACCTCCAACAATGTACAAGCATTGACTAGAACAATGTTTATAGTGTCAATGGGTACTACTCAACTTACCTTGATTTCTCTCACTCTGTCCAACTCTTTTAAACTTTATAATATATTTTCATATCTTTGGTCTTTCACTTAGATTTCTCAATACAAATATATGCTTTTTTTTAAAAAGTGATATTTCAACACCAAATTTTGAATCAAAGGATGGAAAATAACTAATTAAGCTTACCTTAACATGTGTTAGATGACATCAGGATAATTCAATCCAAAACAATCATTTAAAATAGTGGATTATTAACCATTAGTTTGTTACAGATTCTCATTCAGTTTCAACCACTCTACACAAGATTGGTGGAACACATTCATATCTAATTTGAGTTCTGAGAACAATTTCTCTGGTATTATGGCAGGTTTCTATGGTCTATCTGGCTGAAAGGGTAAACATAAAGAAAAAGAAAACCCTAATACATGAGATTCTGCTTTTAATTATGATGAGTTTCTTTTTTGTTGAATTCTGACAATCAATAGTCTAAATGATTAACAATCTTAAAAGAACACAAGTCAATTTCTTGCTTCTAACTGACAGATGTGGCACACTGGACCAGTTGGTCAGTCCTTAATAACATGTAAAGAATGTAAAGCAACCAATAAGTCAATAGGTCAGAAAATGTGCAGCCAAAGACCTATGATTTTCTTCCAGTCGGTAAAATGAATGCCAAAAGGAGGAATATTGAATTATAGTGTTGCTGAGTTTAATTGTGGAAAATTGTGATGCTGCAGTTTTCTACACAGAAACACATGTACAATAGCTGTTTCCAAACACATTGTTAAAAAGCAATTAAGGCACTGAATTGATGCTGGAAGCCAATTAAGGGAGAAAACCGACGATTTACCTCGAAGACAAACTGAACATGGGGTATTTAATCATTGTCTAAGACGGTGCAAAAGTCCTCAATTTTTTTGCAGAGTGCCCCAGAGTTTGCTGAGTATACATAATATTTAGTGTCAGGCAAAGTTCTATGTGAATCTCATCTTTCCTGATTGTGATCTTAAAGGGTAACGATAGTGATATTAATATTACATTCTAAAGTCACAGCATCATAACAGTGAGAAGATGAATTTTACCATCCAATACATTACATGATAACTCCTTAGGATTGAAATACAATCATAGAATCAGATGTCACAGAAGGAGGCCATTCAGCCCATCGTGTCTGCACCAGCTCCAAAAAGAGCAATCCAGCTCAATCCCACTGGCCTGCTTTCTCTCAATAGCCCTGCAATCTTGTCCTCCCCAAATACCCATTTACGTCACTCTTAAAAGAACACAGTATTCCAACTGAGGCCTAACCCTGACGTGAAAAGCGCTATACAAATGTAATTTTGTTGTTGTTATAACCAGCATTTTATAAATATTCATCATAACCTCCTGACCTTTGTATTCTATGCCCCTATTTATAAATCCTAGCATCCTGCATGCCTTTCTTTAAATAAAAAAAACTGCTTTATCTACCTGTCCTGCAACCTTCAGAGATTTGCTTATATAGCTCCCCAGGTCTCTCTGTTCATTTACCCCCTTTAAAGGGAGGGAGTATTGCTCCTGGAAACTGATCCGCCAATCAACTAACAGCTGGGTTCCTAGTTATTGCTGGGTAAACAGAGGTGTGTAGATTAAGGAACCTTCTTTTAGCTTTCGCCCAGAATCTCCAACACAAAGATGCATGAGGCATTGATCAGCAATGATCATAATGTTATCACATTTCGTATTACACAGATTGGTGAGGTTATAAAAACAAAATTACCAAATTTTAAGCAGTTGAGATGTCATGGCAGAGTGGGTCTAGCAGGTTTAAACATGGCTAAGGGAGCAGAGAAACTTTGGAGCTCATTTAAGGAGGTGATTTAGATTGCAATGGACCAACGTGTACACATTCAAAGCCAAAGAACACACCTTAAGGATAATCCTGCCTGGTTGGACAGGGCCACAAAGCAAGTCATCAAGAGAATAAAATAGGCATGGCATTGAAGGCCATGAAGGAAATGGCACAGAGGAAAGATGGACTCATTACCAGAAGGCATGACAGGATTGTAAGGAAGTTATCAGAATGTCAAAGATTGTTTTGAACTGAACGTGACAAGAAATGGGAAGGGTAACAATTAAAACGTTTTTCAGTTACATTAAAAGAAAAACAAGCTATGGAATAGGGTATTTGAAGGTGGAATCGGGTGAGGATATGATAAATTATGCTACACAAACTTCACAAGTACGAAAAACATATTTTTGCCTCAGTGTTCAGGAAAGAAGAGATGGGAAATTTATTGGATCTGGAAAGAGAACTCAATATTGTTGCAGAGGCAAGTTGTAACACTATACATATCACTACCTGCATAGTTGCCAAACAACTGTGCAAACTTAAGGTAAACAAATCCCAGAGGCTGGATAAATTATAAACGAAGATCCTTTAGGAATTAAGGGAGGAAATTGTGGAAACTCTGGCACAAATCTTTCAGAAATCACTGGATATTGGAAAAGTGCCTGATGACTGGAGAAAAGCAGATGTTATTTCTATTTTCAAAAAAGGTAGCAAAAAACCACATGCAGACCAAACCAATGAATAAACAAACTACATTTTCATCTCTGGGACCTGGGTTAAGAACATAAGAAACCAAAACTGGACTGTTATGAGTGATTAGATATACTGGACACATTCACACTGGAGAAGAGAAGGTTGAGGGGCAATATGATTACAGTCTTTAAGATTTTGAAGAGGATATCTCATGTAGACCATGATAAGCTATTTTATCTTGTATTGAACAGCTGAACCAAAGAATATGATTGAAGGCGATAAATTCAGAACAAATAATATTAAAATACATCTTTGCATTTGATAAAGCACTTTTCACTTTTTTTCTGGAAGTCTCAAAGCGATTCACAGAATATACACATAATATGAATAAATATAAATGAATAGATCGCTTAACATTATAGTTGTGTTCTTGAAAAGTGCGACATCAAGCGAACACATTTTTCCTGTAAAATTTAATGTATAAACTGGAGTTAGATTGGACACTTTTCGTCAAAATTTTCTAATAAGTTGAAATACATATAAAATATAAAAATGTAAATAATATAACATTCAGATCATAAATACGGGTTAAAACATCTAATTTGATTTCGACAATAATAGTTTTCCTGGATTTTTTACTACCAGACTTACCACTGTCGCTTCCTGGGCGTTTTTGATAGAGGATTACGCAAATAAATCACAATTTAAAAAATATTACAGATCTCACACCTGCGCACAAACTTAAAATGCTGATGTTAAGACTGTGGATGGACGCAAACAGTCATGGATTGAGTGACCAAATGATTGTTGTATTTTTGAGGGATTATTATTAGACATGTAGAGTAAGGAAACTTGCCCAAGGTTTTGCCCTATGAGGAAACACTACTTCAGTGAGCGAGCAGTAAACCTATGGAACAGGCTCCTTAGGGAGTTAGTGGAAGCAGAAAATGTTTGTTTCAATAAAAACAACAAAATTACATTTGTGTAGCGCCTTTCACATCTGGAGGACGTCCCAAGGTGCTGAATAAATTAAATTCAAGAATAAATTACATTTTTACTAGAAAATATCACAGGACACAGTATACAGTTTAGGATACAACATGTCAATCAACTGCCAGGATGGTAGAAGATGAACTAGATGCACCTTGGTCTTCTTTTGCTTAGCAAATTTGTATATGCTTAATCCAAGTCCCAGAGCTGAAAATGAAGTTTGTTTATTTATTGGTTTGGTCTTCACAAGTACCTCTGATTTTCTGTTCTTCACTATGGCATAGTGCCTCTCACTGGAAGCTCCATAGCAAACAGAAACTTGCCATATTACAAAAATTGTGAGCAGGAATTTGTCTCCTACAATTGGCTGACACACTGATATTAATTCTCAACTGATGAACAATATTTTCATCCCACTTTCAAATTGTACATGAGCACTGAGTTTGTGCATTGGTTTGTTAGTGGTACTTTAGAGTTTTGACCTTTGCATCAAATGAAAATGCATGATGAACATGCAACAAGCAAGTTTGGAGTCTATACTGTTGTATTCCTCCTTGCAACCTGAGCTCAGTGACATTGTTAGTGTAATCAATCTGACGTTTAGCGTTACAGATTATTCGTATCAGAAAATAAAAATAAATAAAAATGTGACTGATTGAATGTTGGCACAGAATTATTCAAACTATGAGATAAACCACCTACTCCAGCTGAAATCACATGACAGATAATATACAGAATGGGAATCAAACCCTTGACTTGCTGCCCTACTCGGGTTGCATGAGCAGTGTCTTTAACCCTATGGATGTCAGGGAGCAAGATCAGCAATTCTGAATCTGAGCCTCAATTAGTCTCCAAAGAGGAAAACCATAATTTCAGTCTCAAATGTTCTGGATTTGCAGGATTTGCCTGTGAAATACTACATCCAGTCAAATTACAGTATTCCAAGCCAGGCAGGAAGAATATATCAGGAATTAACTAAAACTAAAGTTTATCTCCCACAAATATACAGTCAATTCATTCTACAGTATATTCTGTGATGCGCTTTGAGACATCTAGAAGAAGCGAAAAGCGCTTTATCAAATGCAAGGATTAATATTATTATAAATGGTGCACAGATGTACTTGGTGAATATGTTGAAGATCTGATCAAATTGTATTACATAACTTTACAAAATTTAAAAGGGCGTCATCCACTTTTACATTTTAAATTTAAATTGTTTAAACGACAAAAGTGCTTTGAGACGTCTCAACAATGTGATAAAGCAGTACATCAAATGCAAGAATTAATATTGGGGAAGATAAAGGGGTTGAAGAACTAACAAGATCAAAAATTTAAAGCTGTATTTGAAGCCACTAAAATAACACAGGAGGGGATTAGGAGGGTTTGAGCCTTGTGTGGCCTGGAAACCACCATCTCAGAGTAGTTGGGCTGAATGGCTGTACAGTCAATGTAATTCTGTCAGCAAAAGTTTAAAATATATTTTTTGAGACATTCAATTCCGCAGAGAATACAATGTTCTTGTAATGAGTGTCTGAGCTTCCCAGAGAACATGCTGGATGATCTCAATAGTGCAATATAAATTTAAAGACCTCACTAGCAGGTTTCAATGAGCATAGAAACAATTTATTGCAATTGGTGCCAAGCAGTTTCACAGTACAGTACTACTCTCCAGCCAGCCTAGCACAATTTATAAACCCTACGAATGATCTGCAGACTGTTCACCTCAGTGAAAATGTAAAATTGTTGCAACGGGCATATAAACAAACAATAGAATTTACCATCCAAAGATTTTTTAAATAAACCTAGAGATTGCTAAGAAATAGTTTGTTATTACTCATGAACCATCTCCCGTGTTCTTTCCGAGATGCATGATGCTGCTGTTAAGTATTTGTGGGTTATAGAGCAATATGTTAGAAAAATAAAAACTGTAATCTACTGTATTAATATTAATAATCCCTACATTCAATATACAGTATAAGCCTGTTTATCTGCCACCCTCAGGACCTGGCCAATGCCAGTTAAAGCGTCTGCCGGATATTCAGCCGAAAACACAAAAAAAACAAAAAAAATTCAATACATTTTTCTGGATAAATTCCGGTTAATCGAATGCGGACCTTTTTTTTTCAATGCCGGTTATACAGAAGTTACAGTTGATCGGGTGCCAGATAAACGGGCTTTTACTGTATTGTGTTATTGTGTCATCGAGATGTCTTAAAGTGCTTCACAGGATTTGACTGCGATTATTAATATATTTATATTTGTATATAGTATATATACATATATATTTGTAGGTAAATGCAGTAGCAAATTTGCACACAGCAATAATAATACCACTACTACTAATAATAATAGTCCTTGCATTTTATGTAGCATGTCATTATGTATAATTATAACCATCAATGTCCCACAAACAGCGATGAAGCCCCTCTACAAAGTGGGGACGAACTCTCCCACTTTGTCCTCCTGTCTCTATGTCCTCCTGGCCTCCTATTGCCACTTGACCTTCCAACAGCCTCCTTCTGCTCCATCTGGGAATACTCCACCGGGCTCACCTTGGCCTTTTGGCATTGACTGCCAAGCAGCAGCCACACTGACTGCCCCACTCCCCACTATTGTAGCAAACCCCACCGGATCCAGACCCCGGGGGCCAACCTGTCCTCGCTCATCCATATCGCCATCCTCACTGCCAACCATTCCATCACCCCTTCCCTTCTCACTACCTGTTTGACATCATGTCTGGACGAGGGACAACTTTCTACAGCTGAACGTCAGCAAAACTGAGGCCCTTCTGATTGGCTCGCACCAGCGTCTCTGCACATCAGGCACCAGCAGCTTCAGCATCCACAGCTGCACTCTCCACCTCACCAGGCCAGTGAGGAACCCGGGTGTCCTGTTTGACCCTGAGCTGTCCTTCCTCCCCCATATCTGTGCCATGACCAGCACCGCTTTACACCACATCCGCAACATCGCCCATCACATTCTCACCCTTCTGGCCGTTGAAACCCTTACACATTCATTTGTCACCTCTTGGCTCAACTACGGCAACTCCCTCCTTGTCGGCCTCCCCAACTCTTCCCTCCACAAGCTGCAGATCATCCAAAACTCTGCAGTTCCTGTCCTTTCCCGTACCAGGCTCTGCAACCCCATCATCCCCACCCTCACTTGGCTCCACAGGCTCCCCATCCTTCAGAGGATCAAATTTTTGTCCTCACTTTCAAGGCCTCCCCCCATTGCCCTTGCCCCCTCTTACCTTTGTGACCTGCTGACCCCCTATCAACCTGTCCTCTCCCTTCATTCAGCAGGTTCCGGCTTGCTCCATGTCTCCTGCTCGACCCACCCCACCATCAGCAGCTGGACCTTCAGCCTCTCTGCCCCTACACTTTGGAACTCCATCCTACAAACCCTTCACTCTTGCCTCCTTCAAGTTCAGTCTCAAGAGCCTCCTCTACAACCGTGCCTTCAGTCACCCTCCTACCTCTCTGCCCTCCCTCAACCCAACCCTGGCCCCCCACTTGCTCGGGTCCCAACCCTTCGCTCTTCAGCGCCTTGGGACGTCCTCCCGATGTGAAAATGTAATTTTGTTGTATTGTTGTTGAAGTGAGTGCTAATTTTGTTTACATCCTGAATCCTGCTTTTTCAAATACCGCAGTAATTTTTAAAAATTGTATTCTGAAATTCTTTATGAAGTTAATTATTCTTATAAGTACCAGCAGCAAGGGGAATTCTTGGTTAAAAAATGCATAAAGAAGAATTTGTGAGAAAATAAATAAAAAATATTAATCTTGCTGCATCTTATATTTCCTTTCATATTCTTAATTGCAATGAGAGTAGATATCTCAAAATCGAAGCATATTTAGGAAAGAAATTGTTCGATTGGTCTCTCAATCAGCTTTGTGAAATATATTGAGATATCCTCCCTGCATGAAAGGCACAATATAAATGTAAATTCTTGTGGTTACAATGTAAGCTAGTAACCAGAATGCGATTTTCATAAATAAAATCCGTTAAATTTTAAATTCTTGCTGGAAAACATAATATAATATCTATAATGTACTGGTTGTCCCAGCAGACGAGAAACAAATAGGATTCCGGGATGAGATTAACTTCTGATGCACCGTTTCATATCTTTGATTTATTTATCTAACAATAACAACTGCAATGTGCATTTATATAGCGGTCTTCACGTCGGACAGTATCACTGATTTCGTTTTTCAAAATTTGTTATGTTTCCACAACTGTGTATTTTATTTATCATAAATTCAGGTTACAAACTTGCGCACCAACTAAATAATCATAGCTAACTAAATTACAGATATAAATAGAAGTGGTGTCCTTATCTAATGTTGCCATATGCTGGAAAAATGAGTTGAGCCACAATTAGATCTCAGTGTCATGAAATCCTTCAGCACCATTTACCAGAAAATACAAACTGCCCATTATTCAAATTAAATTCAGCAAATATATTTCAGTTAGATAGTAACACCTGCACTTTACAAGTCAGCCCCCAAAGAAGCAGTTAATTCAAGCTAAACATATGATGTACACCAAACTAACTGTTAGCTAATCACAGCCATCTCTAGAGCGTACTGTGTTTAGGCTTAACACACCAAATCTCTCCCTGTGCTCTTCTGTTGTGATTGCTTATCAAGCACCACTAGCTCATTATTAATGATTAAACACAGTGGGTGATTCAAATATAAAATCGTGTACAGTATTGTCACAATGTCTCCAGCACCTTGAGACATCCTCCTGACATGAAATACGCTATACAAGAGTAATTTTGTTGTTGATTTTGTTATAATAGCTTCTCCTGCCTGCGCCTCCTTCCCCCTGCCTCCCCAATACCTACCCCGGCATGGCCACATGCAGCATTCCTTGGGTTTTATCCTCTGTCTTCGCCTTTGCTTCAGCTAACTGCTCTTGCTTGATGACATCATCTACAGGCATGGGGTGACTAAAGTTAAAGGAGGTGCCTTATCCAATTAATGTTAGGTGTTAGCACAGCTAAATTGGTGATTGTCATGGAGTCAATATCAAAGTACTGTAGTACTTTCCCTCTACCCCAATAAGAAAGAAGTTAAACCAATTCATCACCCTGCTGAGAAAGTCTTGAAATGTACAGTGGATATAAAACATCATAAGGTGAATATGGTGATTGTTATGAAAGTGACGGACAACTTTGGCAAAGCCATTTGTGAACAATTCTTAAGTTGCGAGCAGATCTTTGTACTAATACAGTGTGGTAGCGTGACAACTCAAGTTAGTGTGTTCCATGAAGCTAAGGACCTATGAGTGAGTCCATCTGAGAGCTACATCTGTTCCACATTATAATACTGTACCAGGTCCTTAACCCCTACATTTTAAGAAAAATTCTGGTGCTGAAAGGTGTGGAATTAAATCTACATAGTCTTTCGAAAGCTTTGAGATATAGGAAATATGAATTGGAAAACTGGATTTGGATCAACACCTATTATTTGTGCAATCTACACTGCACTAAACAAGGGTTAGTTTCCACAATATTCATTTTAGATCGAGGTGAATCTTTGTGCTGGCAACGTGAGTGATGTAACTGCTGAGATAATGGCGTACATACTTTAATATTTAGCACAATATTTAGTTCAACAACAACCACTTGAGATTAAATACACAGAAGGATGTTACAAAGAAAGGATCTATCTGCTCTGCCTAAGCAATGTGCCTTAATCCTTCGAACATGGCAAGTTTTAAATATAGTTTCCACAAGAGCTACAGTAAACAAAACGGCTATTTTTGTGGGCATTCCCCTTTGGCTCTCCAAATTGATTTTACGATATCAACCCTCAGAATTTAGACACAAAGAAGTATTGTCAACTCTCTCCACAAGCTGCAGATTATTCAGAACTCTGCAGCTCAAGTCCTCTCCCGCAACAGGCTCCAGGAACCTATCACCTCTGTTTTTGCCCAGCTTCATTGTCTCCCCATTTCACAGAGAATCAAGTACTAAACACTCATACTTACCTTCAAGGCCCTCCAGGGTCTTGCTTCTCCTACCTCTCCAACCTCATGACCTGTCCTCTACTTCTGCTTGGCAGTCAGCTTCAGTTCCCCCGCACTTCCTGCCCCACCATTTTCAGTCAGCCATTCAAAATCTCTGACCCCATACTCTGAAACGCTACCCCACAATCCCTCCGCCTCACCCCCTCTTTTGCCGCTTTCAAAACCTTCTCCTTCGACTGTGCCTTAGGCCACCAACCCACCTTCACTGTCCTCCTCCCCTTCTATCTTAACTCCCAACTTGGGTCCACAACCCCTGATTGCCCAATGCCCCAGAACATCTTTTAATGTGAAGGGTTCTATACAGGAGTAATTAGTTGTTGTTGTCCAGCTAGATTCAAACCCCCAAAAAACACAAAAATAAAATTGGTCATTTCAATCCATGACAGTTTGTAGGACACTGCTGTACCCAATTGGCTGCCATTTCGCCCACAAATATACAGTCAATTCACTTTACAGTATATTCTGTGAAGCGCTTTGAGGTGTCTAGAAGATGTGAAAAGCGTTATATCAAATGCAAGGATAATTATTATTATATCCTAGAGGTGAAAGTGTAATAAGTTATCTTACATATGCTTTTAATATAATAATAATATTGCATTGATGTCCCCTTTTAGTCGACTACTTGGAAAGTAGGTAGTATATCATTGGATTGCATCATTGCTGAACCTCATCCTGTGCCCACCATTATTCACAGCTTCAGCAGTGCCCCTGGATGGCAATAAAGAATGGGAAACTTGCTTGATTTTCCCCCTCTCTAATCTCTAATCTGAAACCAATGTAGTGCTCCACCTAATATCACAGCTGAGATCAGCTAACTCAACACAAAGTGATGATCACTAAGGCATCCATACTGGATAGCTACTCTGCTCACTATTAAACTTGCTATGCTATCATATTAATAACCAAGTCCAAGTATTATCAAATCTTTCCTGGAGGTATAAAGGGCATAAGAAAATTACAATCTGGTAGGAAACAATTTGGTACCTTAACACAATATTTTTATCAGTGGTAGAAGTGAGAAAGTAGAAATCCCCAAGTAAAGTAATATTTGCATTTTGCTGCAGTAATGATTGTTAGTCTTGGTGGGATAAAATATCCTGAAGCAATGCTTCAAAAATACGCCAGAGGCAAGAAAAATTATGAAAATATTAAATGCACAAAATATTAAATGCACAAATTAAATGCACGAAATAAGTCACATATCTACAATTGAAATTCTGAGCATCTACAAGTCCCTAAGATGCACAACTTCAAACTCGCAGTGGACTATAGCCAGCCAAATTTTTATTTAATTTTAACATTGAATTACAGAGATACTTCAATCAAATTACTTATGAGCCTAATGAAACATCTACACTTGCCAGAATATCTGGTCACTGCTGCAAATATATGACATTGCATAATCTTCTCTTGATTTTTGTGTTTTAATGGGTTCTTATTTGTATGTATGTATGCATGTATGTACATATCCATACATGCATGTGTGAATTCAATTCCACTGCCCAGCTCTATCCCCAAATCCCTTCAAGCCTTTATCTTTTATGTACCTGTGTACTTCCTCCTTGAAATACAGAATGGAATGTGCAAAACCATTTGGATTTTCCAATTACTGTAACACAAAATAGCAGGGAATATTTCAACCAAACAAATGTAAAATATCTACTGCAACTAAAACTGGGATTGCTGATTTATTCTTTGAGAACTTGAGCAGGAAAAGCCATGGATCTAAAGGAATGTATGATGAATATGGAACATAATAAATAAGATGACTAACTGAAAGATCAAAGAAAGAATAGATGTCTCTGATTTGTGATGGTAGCTGCCAGAGAGAAATTCCACCTCAGTTTAGATTCATTCTGATAATGTAGCATTTCATATTGTGCAGAATTTAAAAAATTATTGAATTCAAATTTAAAGAATCTACAGAAACACTTTCAAAACTAAGATTGTATTTAAGAATTTACCAAATTCTGGATACTTTGAAATGTTACATGATCGGGTAAATGTAGTCCTTTGGTGGAATTTCTCCTCCTAATATAATATGGTCTTTAATCAAGTGGTGCTGACTACTTAGCCAATAAATATCCAATTGGACTCATTGAAACCTCTTTGATAATCTACTTGTAGAATAGTTATTTCTGATGTATTGTGACTTCATATTTTTATATGTTAAGTTTTAATACAGCATTTTCCTGTTAAGATGGTTGTAATTTATAGTGTAGATAATCAGTTTTCTCTCTACATCAAACTCAAGAAGAAAAGAATGTCAACATTTACCAGGCCGAGCTAATATACATCTGACTGCCTCAGCAACTAATGCAGCCCAGATCCAGCCACAGAATGTCTTTAGAACTCAAAAAGACTTTCATTTTTTGAAGGCTCCCATCCCAGCACATAGCAACATCTCAAGACACTTCACGGATAATTATTGTTGATTATACCGACAGCTTTATGAAAACAATTACAGAAGCTCCAGCAAATTCTCATGAATACCCATGAGGTAAATGACCAATTGAGGTAGAGGATTAATTGGACTCATGCCTAATTAATGCTACGAGCCCTTGCCTTTCAGGAACAGAGTTGAAACTTGCAAACTTTCTTTTGTCAGTTTCAACTCTGTTCCTGAAAGGAATGCAAATCTTGCAACTGGCAGAGAGAGAGAAAAAGATTTGCATTCCATTATTTTGGGTGGATTCAAATCCAGATCCCAAAAGGAAATTAAGTCATCTTGGTGACTCGCCCAAGTAGATGTCAGACTGTCTTAATTGGTACACCACTTGCCTCAGACGTTTATGGGTTGTAAGTTCACATAAGGACATAGGTACTTTGAGTGAAACTTTATGGACATCGAAATTTGTCTGACACTATAGATGTTGGGATGATACGGCATTGTTGTTCTTTCAATAAGATATTAAGATAAAGTCCCATCTGCCTGTTCAAGTGGGCATGACACTCTTTGAAAAGAGTCACTTTGTGGCTGTTTGTGAGTCACTGTTGTGTATAATGACATTAGCATCCTCATTATAGCATCTATTTATCGAAAGTCACTTTAAAATTGAAACAGTTCACAACATAATCTTAAATATCAAACTCACCTATAGGTTTTGTCACTATGTTGTATCTAAATTAACAACAACAAAATTACATTTGTATAGCGCCTTTCACGTCGGGAGGACGTCCCAAGGCGCTGAACAAGAGGCGTGTGACCTGAGCTGGGAGGGGAGTGTTTGGGAAGGGGTGAAACAAGAAGGGGAGGTAAAAGAGTTTGGGGTGGAACATAAGGCACGATCGAAGAGGAAAGTCTTCAGACCGGCCTTGAAAGAGGAAAGGGAAGAGGCGAAACAGAGGGATTGAGGGATGGCATTCCATAAGGTGGGAGCGGAGAAACTGAAGGCCCGGCCTCCGATGGTGGGGCGGTTCGGGCGGGGGGCTTGGAGCAGGCCAAGTCCTGTTGAACGGAGGGTCCGGGTGGGCGTGTAGGGGGAGAGTAGATCGGTTAGGTAGGATGGGACAAGGCCGTGTAAGGCCTTGTAGGTGAGGACGAGGATCGTAAACTCGATCCTCTGGAGGATGGGGAGCCAGTGGAGACGGGCGAGGGTGGGGGTTATGTGGTCACGGAGGCGGGTGCGGGATAGTACACGGGCTGCAGAGTTTTGGATGGCCTGCAGCCTATGAATGGAGGAACTGGGGAGGCCGACTAGGAGAGAATTTCCGTAATCCAGCCGTGAGGTGATGTATGCGTGCACAAGTGTTTCGGCAGCGCGGGGGTTAAGTTGCGGAGCCTGGCAATGTTGCGCAGATGGAAATAGGCGGTGCCGGTCAAGGCGCGGATGTGGGGGAGGAAGGAAAGTTTTTGATCGAACATGATGCCGAGGTTCCTGATTGGCTTTGTGAGGTGGAGAGAGCAACCTTGGATGTTGAGGCTGGCAGCGCCCGATGTGCGGAGGCGCTGGCTTGAGCCAATCAGGAGGGCCTCGGTCTTATTCACGTTCAATTGCAAAAAGTTGTCCCTCGTCCACAATTCGATGTCGGACAGACATGCTGTCAGAACATCGATCGTCTGGGGGTTGAGGGATGAGGCAGAAAGGTACAACTGGGTGTCATCCGCATACATGTGGAAATTTAACCCATGTCTGCGGATGATGTCGCCCAGAGGGAGCGTGTAAAGGGTGAAAAGAAGGAGACCGAGGACAGAGCCTTGAGGAACGCCGTGAGAAACTGTGCGGGGGTTTGAAGAAAAGCCATTGGAAGAAACAAAATGTAAACGGTGGGTCAAATAAGAATGGAACCATTCAAGGACTGTGCCTTGAAGGTTGAGGTGGGAGGAAAGACGTTGAAGGAGGATGGTGTGATCGACTGTGTCGATTAAGTATTCAGAATAAGGAAGACAGGAAATATTTAATGTTCTTAACAGTAGCAGAGAGACCTAGCAGTAGGTATTTTAAAAGGTGTTAGTACAAGTCAGCCAATTTCAGTTATTCAGTAGCATTAAGTGCTGTTATTTTATTAGACCACTACAGGTTTATAAAAATAAGACACACACTTGAAAAGTTTCTTCCAGGCTGGCAGAGCTGTCTGAGATTATTTGCTCATACCAGTATAATTTTAGTAATCTTTATCAAATGAACTATTAGAAAACCAATAGCTTGACTAATTCTTACTATACTGCATCACTTCTATGATCTGAAAAGAAACATTGTTAGGTGTAATCACTGAACATTCTTTAAAAATTAAACTTAGAAGCCGAAGATGATTGTATATAAAGCAAGGCAAATATTATGATGAATTTAATCAGATGTGTTCAATTTAGTTAATTAATTTGTAAGATAAATGTATAATGTTGTATTGTAAACACTTTGCAAAATCAATATTTTGCACAATTTTATGAACTGAAACGAAAAGCAGCTTGGACTATAGTTTCATTTGTGTTATTCTCTGGAGAAACTGAAATGTCAAATTTAGGTAATTCTAAGGATTTTTTTTATTAGAATAAACTTCTCAAATCATTGTGTAGCTTAGAATTGATGAGGCCTTATTTTGGCAGTTAGATTTCCTTTATGTCTGCATTTGGAAAGCCATCATAAAGTATTAGGACTGCAATGATGGGTAAAAAAAAAAGAGATTTGTATGCAATTTTAGGTCAACCATGAAATGCTTGCAAGGTATTTATTTTGTTAGGGGTAGAGTGTACTATTCGAGTGGGAGAGAAACTCAGTCAGAAGAGCGAGTCAAGCAAAAGAAAGTCGAGAGTGAGACAGAGACGGGCAGAGACAGAGAATGAAAGAAACAGATAATATACAGACTGGAGTGAAAGAGACAGACAGAAGAAACACAAGCAGAGAGTGAGAGAAACCATAACAGAGAGTTAGGGAAAGAAAAGCAGAGACACAAAGTCTAACTGATAACATCATGATAACTGTGCTTTTATTTCTTGCACTGAATCCTCAAAGAGTTAAGATACTTTAGGTTTTCTGCCTTTGGCAGCACAGCAGTTTGCAATCATTGAAGGTTGACACCAGATTCTCTAGAGTCTAAGGAACTAGGAGTTGCTCTGCTCTACTGGCCCTGTCAGTTCCACAACAGACATATTAAATATTTAATGCAATTAGTCAAAAAGAGGTCCACAGACCTTCGTTTGTTTGTTATGCTCACAAGGGACTGTCAAACAACATCCAAGAAGCTGTCAGAATTCAGTAAGTACAACTCTGTGATGAGTGAACAGATTCACATTTCATAGTTAAGGAACAGATTTTAAAGCATGCATCTTATGCTTGTTTGCATTGGAAAGTTCACCCCTCGTTATCCTAGCCTGCCTTAGAAAGAAGGTAATATTCACCAAGTTGTTTCCAACTGTGCAGAGAGGAGTTGGATCATGAAATATATATGCTGTAATGCACACTAGGCACAATTCATTTAAAAACAATAAAAAGTTAAACAAAAATGTCTTGTAAATGGCATTTAAAAAATACACAAAATACAGTATTGAATTTTTTTAAAATATAGAAGAGCCTTTAAAAGTTCTTGGAACATCTATACACCATTCCTGAGAGGGAGTCTGAATTGATTTCAGACCTATTTCATTTGTGGAGTCCTGTAGCTCAGTGGTTTCTTGCCTCACAAGCGAGAGATCTGGGTTTGATCTTGGACAAGTTTCCTTATTCCACCCACCTGATAATAATCCCTCAACAAAAAATAATTTAAAAATTGGTTATTTCAATCCACGACTGTTTGTGGGACACTGCTGTGACACTTATAGTAGCACTGGTGTTAAAAGCCTCAGAAAAGGCAAATTATTGCTCTGGATGTGATGATGTGGAACATTTTATGTCAGAAAAAAAGGCCTATGGAATTTTACTAGGAATTTAACATGGGGTTGCCATGTTTCACCCAAAAATATACACTCAATTCACTTCATAGTTTATTGTGTGAAGCACCTTGAGACATCTAGAAGACGTGAAAAGGCCTTATATCAAATACAGCGATTATTATTACTATAGTGGTGGGTATCAATGTGTTGCCAAAACCACTCCCACAAGGTGGTCTCAGCAACTGGACTGCAGCACAATTCCCATTTAAAATCCAATTTAAACTATACTTTTTGTAGCAAATTGCTGGAAAGATTCAGCACGAAAAGGATAGTATCAACTAGTCATAACTTAACTTCCACATTTTGCATTGATAGAGGTAATGTGAGTTGACGTACCAATTAAAGGAATTAGTTGAGACACACTGTAGAAATCCTCGGCTCTGGTTCCAAAGTGACGTTTGACAATGGAATGTTGGAATCAAGCCAGCCTTCTGTGGTGGTCTCAATAGCCCAATTCCTCCGCCAGGCAGGTCTGCCAGTATTCCAGGGCACTCCTGATAAGTGCACACCCAGGCTGGCTCATCAACAACAACAACTTCGATTTATCAGGACCTAGTTCATCAGCAGGACCTGGAAGGGCAGATCAGTCACTGAGGGCAAACTCTTCCCTCTCAGCTTCCTCTAACCTTGCAAGCCAAAGCCCTAATGGGTTTATTTTCCATAATTTGCCAGCTGAACAAGCGGCGGGAAAGCTTGCAAGACAGTGTTCTCAATGGAGAGCTATGCAGTTTTAGCTCGTTAAGACTACAGCAATACCTCAACACACACTCCGGAGTGCCCAAACCTTGGCTCTTGCCAAACTGCACCTAATACAGTACTTCCCAGAATTAGGTAAGCAGGATGTGTCCCTCTGGGGAGAGAGAGTGAATTCATTCCAATAAACATGTATGTAATTTCCAGGTATAGGTGGGACTCATGGAGCTCTGTTTGGATTGGGATAGCATGTGTCAGCCATCTGACAGAAAAAAGGCAGAATATTGTGAGTTGAAACGCCATATTGAACAATAAAATGTCTGCATATTTGGAGGCCCAATCCCCATCTGCCTATTTGGGTGGATGTTAAAGATTCCTGGCACCATTTAAAAAGGGAAGGGATTTTCTCCCAGTGACCAGGACAACAACTCCAGACAAAACTGGTCATTCATTTCATTTCATGAATGGATCCACGGTTCACTTACAAGGCATTTGGCATTACCTTGTCATAACTTAACTTCCACATTATGCATTGGTAGAAGTAATGTGAGTTAATGCAGACACGGCACTTTGCAGAAAATCCTGTGAAGCACTTTGAGACATCTTCCCGACATGAAATGCGCTACATTGAATGCAAGATTTATTGAACTAAAATGGTGTTGAATGAATGCAAGAAAAATGAAAAGCACGTAAAATGGAGGTTGGAATGTTTCAGTCAAAAATTGAGATGTTAAAAAACTAACCAAAGAAAGGCTGAAGTACCAGACATACATTGTATATTAAATGGAGTACCTGACAAACTGTGAAAATAAAACAGATACAAAACAATCAAAACATAAGAAAAATTAGATAATTGAAAGATATTAATGAAAAATGCAATGATTCAAATGGCAGAAAACATATCTCTGTGGGTAAGAATGTGAATCATCCTGATTGTATTACTAATATTCAAAAAATGTTGTAATACCATACTTTATCAATAAATATACTCTGAAGTTGGAATATTGCAATAGCTCTAAGGAACAAAATTTAGTCACTTCACAGTGTCCCAAGCAGTTTTGAGATTTTCATTAATGAACAGATGGCAATAGTGATTGACATCAATATTAACTGTGCGGTTAATTATATGTCAAAGGGTATAAACAAGAGGGCTCAATTTAATCAAAATGCAGCTGTTAAAACCTTGTGTGTCTTATTAACGTGGACATAACATAAATTATCTTTATTCCTGTAAAATAAGTAATTGTATTCGCCACAAAATTGTTGATCAAACAACATGCTATATACATGTAAATTTTGTATTGTATTAATGCACATGTATGTAAAACATTGTTAATCGTAGATTTAGATCAATCGGTGCAGCTACTATATAGTGAGTGCAACAAATCCGTTCAAGTTTATCATTTCGCCCACAAATATAGAGTCAATTCTTCTACTCTCCTTCATCCTGCCCTGACCCCCTCCCACCCTGCTCTTGTGCCTACCTGACTGTACAGCGCCTTGGGATATCCTCTCGACGTGAAAGGCGGTATATATATGTAAGTTTTGATTAATTGATTTGATTGATTTCATCCATGACGACTTAGTTGTAGATAAGCTCAAGGGACTGAAAACCAACAAATTCTCTAGGAAGGATAGACTGTATCCCAGGATGAGAACAATGCAGGAGATTTGAGCAGAACTGACAGACATTTTGAGAAAATCGATCACTTCTGGGAGATACAACAGACTAGAAGCAAGCAAATATGGTTAGCATATTCAAAAAAGGATGAGAGAGGTAAACCTGTAGACTGTAGACCAGTCAACCTGACATCAATAATTTAAAATCAATGGAATCAATCATGAGAGGGAAAACAGCTGATTACCTGTATGAATATAATCTAATGAATGAAAGCAAGCAAGATTTCAGATCTTGATGACAAATTTCATAAGACATACTTTGCAGTGCTCACATCCCAATTTGACAGTGGGAAGCCATACGACAAATGTTGAAAGAGCTAATATCAGTGTACAGGGTAAGTTTGCCTGTTCAATAGTGTTAAAATATTCTGGGTTAAGATGTAAATTTTCCTAAAAAAAAAACTTCCAGCAAGTGAGAAGTGGCACAGCTTGGTTTACAAGATGAACTAATTCCTGTCACCTAACAGACACACAATGGGGTGGAGCTACCCAAGCTCGGAGTGATTCAATCCACCTTGTCGCAAATTATTTGAATTTTGGCATCCTCTGTAGCCATAGCTTCTTCCATATAGCCGGAGAACTTGCCTGCTGCCCCCATGCACTTTTGAGAGAAGCCTGCCCATCTTGAATGCCAATATCGAAAGCTGCCATCTGCCCCTGGGTTTTGGGAAAGTGTCATTGCTCCGAGCACTTGGAGATGGCATAGGAAGAGCTGGGAGGGAAACCTTTCCCATCACTGGAGTCTGACAGCCGAGTTGGGGGTGGAATGTCAGCAGATGTGAAGCTGGTTCCACGAGGAACATCAGCAGGAATGTGTGCTACAAGACTGAGAATGTGGATCATCAAAGAGATGCTGGGGGACATTCAAAGTGGTTCACACAGGTCCATTGTATAGCAGAGTAGGGAGTAGGGAACAGCGATATGGGAATTTTCCGGATATGGATATATCGGTTGGCTCATATCGAGATATACCGAAATATTGATATTTTCAGTTTTTTCATACTGCGCATGCGCGCGCGCGCATCGGAGTGCGCGCGCATTCGGGGCTTATCTTCTCAGGAGGTAAATATATTTCTCTCTCTGTGTCTCTCACTCTCTCCATCTCTGTGTTTTTTCTGTCTGTGTCTCTCTATGTCTTTCTCCCTCTCTCCTCTCTCACATCCCCCCCCATCTCTATCTATCTGTATATTATCACATCCACCCCGTCGCCCCCCCGTCCCCACCCGCCGTCCCTCTCTCGCACCCCCCACCCCCGTCGTCTCTCTCCCCCACCACCCTCCCAGCCGTCTCTTTCTCTCTCCCCCCCCCGCCGTCTCTCTCTCCCTCCCCCCAGCCGTCTCTCTCCCCCTCTCCTCCCCCCCCCCCGCCGTCTCTCTCTCCCTCACCCCCCAGCCGTCTCACTCCCCCTCCCCCCAGCCGTCTCGCTCCCCCTCTCCTCCCACCCCCCCAGCCATCTCTCTCCGCCTCTCCCCCACAGCCATCTCTCTCCCCCTCTCCCCCCACCCCAGCCGTCTCTCTCCCCTCTCCCCCCCCCCCAGCCGTCTATCTCCCCCTCCCCCCAGCCGTCTCTCTCCCCCTCTCCTCCTCCCCCCAGCCATCTCTCTCTCCCTCTGCTCTCCCCCCCCCAGCCGTCTCTCCCCCTCTCCTCCCCCCCCCCAGCCGTCTCTCTCCCCCTCTCCCACCCCCAGCCGTCTATCTCCCCCTCCCCCCAGCCGTCTCTCTCCCCCTCCCCCCCTCCGCCCCCAGCCGTCTCTCTCCCCCTCCCCCCCAACCCCCCCAGCCGTCTTTCTCCCCCTCACCCCCCCACCCCCCCACCAGCCGTCTCTCTCCCCCCACCCCTTGCATACCTGTATATTGTATTCGAGGACTATGATTACAAGATGGCGGCTTTGCACCTCGGTCTGTGCATTGTGTATAGAGATGAGCATTCTGGGTCTTGTAGTTGATTGTGCTCGCATCCCGATTTTTTACCTCGATATATCGTTTTTCAATATACCGATATTTTAAAAATGTCTATATCGGCATATCGATATGAAAATCATATCGGGTTTTAGCGATATACCGATATATCGCCGTTCCCTAGTAGAGAGCGCAATATACCTATAAATGCCCAAGTGACTCAAATATTTTGAAGCAAATATGAGACAAGATCATGCGTGGTAATTATTCTTTCTTTTGCCTCTAACAAAAAGATCAACAAAAGCATTACTTTCCATTGAAAAAGCTTCTTAATACTGGTAGAAAATGTGAGATGAAAGAATCGTCTGTGTTCAATTGTGTAAAACCTCTGAGAACAAAAGCCACTTCTAGCTACGCAGACTATTACATTTAATCCAAGAGACACATATTTATAGGTGAAAGCTTTACAGTGGCTGAAAAAACACACAATTCATTTAAAGTAATAGGTTTGTCATCCTACCCACTGTATAATTCTCCGTTATGGCTCCTTGGGACTGGAATCTGTAGCTTGTCAACTTCAAGAAACACGAGCTGTGTAGTGGCACTGGCATTAAAAGCCTCAGAAAAGGCAAAATGCTGCTTTGGATTTGATAATGTGGAACATTTTACGTCAGAAAAAAAGGCCTATAGAATTTTACTAGGAATTTTACATGGGGTTGTATTAATTTTCCATCCAAATACCATCAGTAACGCTTCAAATCCTAAAAACAGAATTTTGGGCCTAGTGTACCTTGACTCCCAAAAGCTTTTTGACAAAGTATCACACTAAAGACTCCTTTACAATCTGATGTCTCTGAAAATAAGGGCTAAAACACAATGTGGATTGAGCCAATTTTCTTTCTTTGCCTCTACTTTAGGCGCATCCATAGGCTGGAATATTCATCAGTGGTTGGGCGAAGAGATCCATCCCATGAGGCAGACAATGCTGCTTTCAGAGAAGAGAAGCTTGAGGTCTCTCATAAATGCATCTTCTCTTTCTATGGGGAAGTTCTTATCTCTGTGCCTCAATCTAATGCTGAAATTTAGAATTTGCTTTGTGACCCAAGCTTGGATACAATCACCATATTTGGTGATTTACACATCAGGACACCATTTGTGGCGGAGCTCCCACTGTTGCAGCTTCAAAATGTATACCTACTAAATACATCTCAGTTTCTGTGCAATATTTTTCACCGAAAAGAGTTAACAGTTAGGCAAATGGTTCAGAATGATGATTTACATGATGTAAAATTATAGCAGGTATCAAAGGAGGGAGATCTTTCAAAATAAACCATTCAATTTTAAGGGCAGAATTTGTATTTAATTAATAACTGACCCAAGGTGGTAACATTGTTAAAGAGGTAATTTAATTGCACTAACATACTGATGATTTATTTTTATGTCAGAACGGAACATTCAGTGACAGGAAAAAGTGTTTTTTTTAATCAAAGTTGTATACAAGTTAAAGGGCATAAGTTGTTTGGGAAACGTGACTGGTTAATTTCTACCCCTGTCAACTTTTATTTGAAAAGCGTGAAAGGCGCTCTACAAATGTAATGTTGTTGTTGTTTATGAATCGAATGGGGGACAGCAATATTGTGAAGTAGAAAAAATACATTTTCCCTGCTGTTCCTTAGTTCTAGAATCATATTCTTAAAGGGAACAATCAAATGACACAAGATACTTTTCAGCAAAAGAAAAAAATATGACTTTTCCTGAAACACTTCACTTCAAAGTCTCACTTGAACACCACTGAAGGTACCAGTGGAATATTGACATAAACATCCTGTGCCGTGACTCAATCAATTCACACATATTTGAATAAAGATCCTTTCTATAAATGAATTTGCAGGCCCTATAAGAAGGATTTTATTACAAGAACTTGTCAAGACTGGTTTACATAGTTTCACTGATGAAGGTCATAAACAACATGTGTTACATCAAAGGTGGTGGGAGGCCAGACTGTTACAGTGAATGTATACTAAATTATAAAAGTGTTTTTCACAGCAGGTACTGTATATTTTGAACTAATTAAGTGAATCACGATTCATTAGCCCAAGATGCTCAGTTCTGACCCATAACCATGCCATTGCTAGAATTGGACAATGAAGAAAATGTTTTCAATGTTTGATGAATTAATTTGCAGTTTTCTGAAATCCATTGTGGAATACAAGAAAATCATTAATTTGGGAATTTACCATGACGTTTGTAGCCCTCCTTAAGCCCACTCCTTATCCCGAGGAGGAAATTATCAAAAATAATTAATTTAATTGTCTAAAATGTTTGCATACCTCACGTACTCAAAATGGTTTGTTTAGACGACTATACTTTCAGTGTAGAAATGTGTAGGCATTATACATCTTCACGTTATTTTAAGCATTTTTAAACAATAAATAGTGGGATGTCTTCTTATTTATTTGTGCTTGTTATATGGTACCAATGGTGGGCACTATTATGCAATTCCATTTTCTTGGTTCACACAGTTCAATATTTTAGAATGTATTATACTGTTCACTAGGGTCTGTCGATATGGAAATTTTCCGATTTAGATATATCGATGGGCTCATATCGAGATATACTGAAATATTGATATTTTCAGGTTTTTCGTATTGTGCATGCATTCGGGGGGGAACGCACATTCGGGGTGCACATGCATTCGGGGCCTATCTCCTCAGGAGGTAAATATATTTATCACTCTGTGTCTCTCACACTCACTCTCTCCATCTCTGTGTTTTTCTGTCTGTGTCTGTGTCTCTCTTCTCTCTCACATCCCTCCAATCTCTATCTATCTGTATATTACTGTATATTATCACATCCACCCCATCTCCCCCCTCCCCCCCCCCGCTGCCGTCCCTCTCTCCTCCCCCCCCCCGCCACCGTCCCTCTCTCCCACCCACCCCCCACGCCCCCCAGCCGTCTCTTTCCCCCTTCCCGCCGTTTCTCTCTCCCTCCCCCCACTCCAGCCGTCCCTCTCTCCCTCCCCCCCCCAGCCGTCTCTCTCCCCCTCCCCCCCTCCGCCCCCAGCCGTCTCTCTCCCCCTCCCCCCCAACCCCCCCTCCCCCCCAGCCCCCCCTCCCCCCCAACCCCCTCAGCCCTCTTTCTCCCCCTCACTCCCCCACCAGCCGTCTCTCTCCCCTCACCCCTTGCATACCTGTATATTGTATTCGAGGACTATGAATACAATATGGCGGCTTTGCACCTCGGTCTGTGCATTGTGTATAGAGATGAGCATTCTGGGTCTTGTAGTTCAGTGTGCGGCATTCCGATTTTTTCCCTCGATATATCGATTTTTCGATATATCAATATTTTTTAAATGCCTATATCGGCGTATCGATATTAAAATTATATCGGGTTATATCGCCGGACCCTACTGTTCACACTAAATGGCGAATGGGAAGTGAGCACTGGTCACAGGCATAGTTGAAGAGGTTGGTTTTAAGACAGGACTTGAAGACAGAGATAGGGAGTTCGACGGAGATGATCGAGGGAGGGAGGTTCAGAGATGATCGAAATCAATGGAATATTATTAGAATAATTTTTTGAAAAATTTTTCAATAATATTTTTTGAAGTATGAAAACAGCTAAGTCAAGCTGTTACAGTAAAAGCCAGTTTATCCGGCACACTCAGGACCTGGCCAATGCCGGTTAAAGCGCAAGCCGGATATTCAGCCAAAAACACACACCCTCAATTAAAAAAAAAATCTGGCATTTTTCCGGATAAATTCTGGTTAATTGAATGCAGACCTTTTTTTTTGCGGTGCCGGTTATACGGAAGTTACGGTTGATCCAGTCACGGATAAACGGACTTTTACTGTACATAATTTTTCAATTTAGTAGTTATGGCTGTGTGCAAATTGAGCATACTTGCAATTGCTGGAATGGGGAATTGCCCCGGGAGGGGGTTGAGCAATCAGGTTAATCTGGTCACGGATAAACGGGCTTCTACTGTATATGGTTCTGGTTGTTGTGCTCTCGACTGAGTGTTGTACAAACACACAAGTTCACTACAGCTTAGCCTCTGTTCTTTTATAGCTGCCAACTAAGTGAAATCTCTGTAGTTGGCTAGGAAGTGAGTGAGGCTGCTGATTTTGCAACTTCTCCAGGATTGCTGCGACATTTTTCCCCTCAGTAACATAACATTTGGATATTTTAGCAAGTGCCAGACTAAGTCAAAGCCATTATAGGTTTGATGCAACCCCAAATCCCTGGTTAACAAAGTTAATTATGTTGTATGCGCAAAGGAGACAGACAAGGCGTGTATAGGCTTTTAAAGGAGCAGAATATTCTGAAGAATAATAATAAAAACACAAGACACCAATATTCTGCTCCTTTTTACCGACAAGCACCTATAATCACAAGCTATGTTAATTATTGCATCCCAAATATATTGTTATCCAATGACTGTTTTAGGAGAACTAATCTTTGATTGTTCAACTGGAAAATGTTGAAGTTAATAAGATGCAAAATCAAATACAAAACTGTAATTGCTTAATTCACAAATGACTATGACACTATAACTTGCACCAATTCTAAAGAAAAGACAAACTGACAATTTCAGATCAGTTCTCTGGAAACCAGTGTTACAAACATTAAAAGAACTAAAGATGCAATGCAAGTTTACTTCAATTTGCATAAAATTGTGACATTATGTTTAAAAACAAGACTAGTTTTATGCCTTCAATTAGGTTTAGGTATCACACTTCACGTTGTTGAATAGAGAAGTCGAAACAAATATTGTACTGACCCGTAATATTTCTTCAACACAGTTGTTGTCACTGCTACCACCAACCTATAAAACAGACAAAGTTATTAATTAATATTGTGGTCTGCAGTGATTTAATTGTACACAGAGCAAACTTTGTTCCATTTAAAAATGTCACACAAAGAGTCAATTGCTATCCAAACTACTGGAAACAGTCAGCAGGTCAGGTTTGCAGGTTTTGACCTGCTGAGTGTTCCCAGTGACTTCTCTTTTTTCAGCATCTGCAGTACAGTATTTTGCATTTTGTTTACAAGAACTAATATTTTACTTCTTGAAAATCCCGAGTCTAACTTGTGTGACAAAACAATGCTTGGCACCCAATATTTTTTATCAAATAAAAAAAATAGTTTGGGAGATTTGGAAACACTTGGTTGAGAACAAATGAGCTGAAGAGCTTTCGTGTAACAGACTTCTGTGTTGATGTTTTGGTCATGAATCTATGAGGGTGAGAAAGTTTACTTATATTAAATTGGGTAATTTTATATGAATTGCTTTTCACAGAATTGATCTCCACATGTCTATGATTCATGACTGTTGGTAATTTATTTAACTGCTGGGTCAAAACAGCCAAACCAAATTCAGTTCTCATCTGATATCTCTATGTATGTGTCTTCCAGATAGGGTGCCTGGCTATTAATTAAAAGCAGGAATCCTGACAAATTATTCCCTCTCAAACCAGAGTGCAGAGAAGCCAAATGTAGTGGTCTGATTTGCTGCTCTAACTTGGCTAATTCAGCAAAGACCAGAGATTGAACCTGAGATGGTGCCTATCTAAAAGGGGTCTGTGATCCACCATATGAACTCACTTAGGCATTGAGCAAGATTGTTGTTAACAATGTTTCTGCCTGGTTATGAAGGGTTGGAATTTCATTAGCAGTTGCTGAACAATTTGTTGTTACTACCCCTGGACATTCCACTCTGCACATCTCCTTTTTTGGCCAAGATTGTTGAGGAATTTAGCTTCTTAATGCATGTTGAATTTCGAAATAACAGCTTTTTATTCAGGGCAGTTGGTAACAGGTTGGGATGACTGCTGCTTCAATTACTGGTTGTCAAGGTTACAAGACATGTTCTAGTTGAGAGATGCCAATTCCCTACACTATCAGCAGTTTGATAATGTCTTTTCATGCACATAAACATCACTATGATGGGTCAGAAATAGCATAATGATTTATAGTGCAACCTTACAATGCCAAGAGGCATAATTTTACACATAAATGTGATTGTTTTGCAACCCATTCAAGTTCTTAATAAACAGTTACATGGGATGCTTCAACTGTTGCAAGAGCTAATTATTTTAAATGAATGTAGCAGCTCAATATTTTTAGTCTCTGCCTTTCTGTAATTGTGAGCAGATTCTTTAAATTGGAATCGGGTAAATCTGTTCACATTTAGAAAAGTTCCACCAAGACAAACAAAGCAACGACTGCCTGCATCATGTGTTTCAATAAGATATGCTCCCAATCATTCCATCTTGATACAGAGGAGTGAAAAGCTGGGCCTCTCAATGTATGATCAGAATAAATATTTTCTACTAATTTTAAAATTTTTGTCAATTCCAGATTGCTTACATTGATTAATATAGTTTCTAAAACAAAAAATTAAAGATACCTGAAAATATGCATTGGTATTTTCAACATGATTAAGATATAATGTCCAATAATAATATTCCTTGCAGTTGATATAGTGTCTTTCAAATTATCGAGATATCTCAAAGCGATTCACAGGAATATCCAGTATTATACAGTGGTTTTGATCTTGTGTTTTGTGGGCAAAATGCTGCACAGCTGTGTCCCATAAATGTTTTTTTAAACAGCCATGAAGTGACTGACAATGTTATTTTATTTTCATTATATAATTGTTGATGAGTTTGTGATATCTATTTCACTTCAATTTTTTTTAAATGAACAATTAAAAAATTGTTTACCAATTGTTGCTAAATTCTGAATTTTTCTCCCTGTCAATTTACCCCTAGTCTCCAAAAGCCCTTATTTCTCCCTAAAATACAGTTTCCGAATTGCTGGTTGGCCTCTGGTACCAGAGGAAATAGGGAGGTGCCTGTGGGAACAGTGGGAGAAGTAAGGTTTTAGGCAGGTTTAAATATGGGGGTGAGATGGTAGGTTTGAGGGAGCCAGTTCCAGACATTGGGGGGCACATTTCAACAGAGCTCAATGGATAATGATCAGGAAACAGAACTGGTATAAGTTTACTCTTCACTAACCACTTTTGGTATATACTGTAAAGGTCTTTAAGACACCTTAACTGTGACTGTTTATTTTGCAAGGGGATATAGTGGCAAGGCATGGGTTAATATGATTTACTATGAGGTCAATCAAATAACATTCTTCTGCATGAACAGCCTGTGCACAAATACAATGCTATAATATACACATTTTTAACATTTTTTGAAAGCTTTTCTTACCACTGTTTTGCACTTACTTGTCAATCTTATGAACCGTTAACTAAATAAACATTTGTTCAGTTGGGGTTTTATTTCTCACACGAAAAAATGTACTGTATTATGGGATGAAAATTGCAGATGGTGAAGTATGAATAAATACAATGTTAAAAATTCTGCTATGTTCATAATTAATGACAATAAATAATAATGTTAATACTGTGGTAATCTTTAATTTTAATACAGAGCTTTTACGAAGGATGTAACAAAATGCTTCACGGATAATACTGTAAAATAGAACGACTGTATGTTTTCTGGGTGGCAAGGACTGATTTGGATGCATGAGCCTCCGCGACTCTGTTACAATGGTTGAGCCTGAATCAGCTTCTGACAAGCTTTGAACTCATGCGGTTGGAGCACGATAGCTGTTGTACCCTAATTTTCTTTGAGTGAAGGAGCAGTGATCAGCAGTGCTCTGATCCACAATCAAGCTTGACATCCAACCATTGTGATGAGGTTGAGGATGGAGATCAAATCTATACACCAATCTTCAATAATGTATTTACACATTCACGGTTTTCACCCCATAAATACAATACTTATAATACTTATCAGCCTTCCATAAATTACTCTTCTGTAAATTAACTTGTTTTCAATAACATTCCTAAAGTAAAAATTCCTAGACTTTGCACAATTGCAATGTAAGGCGACAAAATATTGTCATAAACTAACATATCTGTAACATTTTGATCGACTGTGTTTTTGCTAAATTAATCCTAATTCAGCATCATTTTCCACTTGGAAAAAAATCCCAACACAGAGAAGCATTTAAATGTCAAAATCTAATTTAAAAGTGAAGTGTGACATGTGATTTACTGATACTGAATGTTCCTTCAGCTGCTAATAACTTTACAACCAGGATGACATCGGTCGAGAAAATGTCTTTAAATCGTTAAATTGTTGAAACAGTTTCCTATCATCTCCTCACCAATATTACAAATAAATATCTGCTGGAGGCAGCTCCAATGGTAAAAAAAAATTGGTTTGTGTAACATCTCAGGGTACTTTATTCCGCTGTTGTGCTAAACTGATTTTACATTCTTTGATTTAGTTTCATAATTCCAAAATGATCCCGACTTGCATATGTAATAATGGTGTTTGCATTTGACATTTACTCTATTTGCAAATGCACTGGTATGCTGCTTTTATCTTCTTTATGAACTAATCATGTTTGATTAATCACTCAGTGCAGATGCTTGATGCACACATGCACAAGGTTAAAGGAAAAGAGGGATATTGGAGAGGGGATTAGGAGAGGAAGCTTGTGTGGAGTATAAATACCAGCATTGACTAACTGGGGTAAATGGCCTATTTGGGGTGCTGTAATTTTCAATGTACAGTAAAAGCCTGTTTATCCGGCACCGTCGGGACCTGGCCAATGTCGCTGTAAGCATATACTGGATATTCGGCTGAAAACAACCCAAAAAGTTTTTTTTTAAAAGTTCAGGCATTTTTCTGGATACATTCTGGTTAATCAAATGCGGACCTTCTTTTTTTGCGATGCCGGTTATACGGAAGTTACAGTTGATCGGGTGCCGGATTAACGGGCTTTTACTGTATTACACATTCATTTGTATTTCAGCCGGTCTCAAGAGAAGCGCCTCTGAATCAGAAGGATATGCAGTCAAGCAGTTCATATCATGACTTGAACTCATATAGTCTAAGATGACATTCCCTTGCAATGCCGGGGTGGAGGTGGGGGGAGGGTATTGCATTGTAGAGGTGCCATCTTTCGGAGAAGGAATTAAAATGAGGTCCCGTTTACCTGTTTAGATGGATGTTAAAGATCCTATGGAATTAGTTGAAATAATTTTCTGGCAAACAATCCCGCAAATAAAAAAACTGGCTGTTGGTGGGACACTGTTCTGCACAACTCGGTTCCTGCATTCATCAATAAATACACGGGCAATCTATTTCACATGTGGGATGTAACATGATTATTATGATATAATACTGTACAGACAGTGTTGATTAAAATTACATGAGTAGATGCTTACTCTAAAGTAATTTAAATGAATCCACAAAGCTATTCCTATTCAAATATTCAAAAACTCAAGTGTAAAGTGTTCAACGTTGCCAAAATGCAAATTTGAAACCACAGATAATAATCACTCCTTTCTACTTCTTATGTTTAAATGACTACTTTTCTTGTGCTGATTGGAATTGAACTGCAATGATTTGAAACACTTGATTACAGTTGTGTTTATTCCCAGACTCCAAACAATGGCAATAGCACCTCAGCCAGGACTCCACTAACGTGTGTGGCTGATGTGCAAAAGTCTGTCAGATTCCATCCCCCAATCAGCCTTTTAATCTGCCATCCTGAGAACCCAGTAACTATGTCATATAATTGGTAATTTAGAGTTTTGGACAAACCAAGAACTGTAGCATCTAACAACAGATTTCATGAGTAGTCTTTTTAGCAAAACATTGATTATTTTAAAATATCTAGAAATAAACATTCATGATTAATGCAGTACTCCAACACAAATCAATTAATCATACCCTAGAAATTTTCACCCTTTCTGGTTATTTACAGACTCCAAAGACCCTGACACAGAAGAATGAATCAAAAGAATGATGTTCAATTAAAAACGTTGAGGTTACTTGGCAGATTTTATACTGAACTGAGCATAGAATTGCCATCCCCCTGATTTTGGTTCAGACACTGATTTTTCGAGTGGATATTCTGGAACATTTAAATTTTTTTCAACTATTTTGTGGAATTCTAACACCTGCGGTATAGGAATAAGATCCTTCTTGCCAGGAGATAATGAAGTTCCTTCTCAGTGCTTTGGGGCGTCCTCCCGATGTGAAAGGCGCTGTATAAGTGCAATTTTGTTGTTGTTGTTGTTGTTGTTCCTTCCAATCACTTGCCGTTTTGTGATGATGCTATCTGGGATTATTTGCCATAGAGCTGAAATTGGTGGGCATTGTTATATTCCAGGGTATTCCTGGTCATCTTTTGCAGCACAGTATGTTGTTCAGAGAAGGGACATGGTAAAATGTAAATAAGAATGCCAGAGATGACAAGGGTTAATGGGTAACGAAAATTAATCTGCAATGGTTGATGTTTAATATTGCCAAGTGTATTCAGAAATATGATAGTTCATATAAACAGCAGCTCATGCACTCAGTATTAAACAGGAATGACTTGTCTACATTTGGGGAAATTTGTGAATAGCTGGGAAAATTTATCTTTGAGATTTCATCGTGCAATCCACAACTATGTCAACAGTGTGGGATTGAAGATTGCATTCCGTACCGAGATTTAAGGGAAATTCTTGGTACTTGCTTCTGAAGGACAGTTGTATTTATTCTGTTAATAAACAGTTTATTAAGGCTTCACAGACATGGGTTTCTTCACAACGCGAACAAGTGAATAAGGATTAACACTTGAGAGCTGCACTTTGCTGTTCCAGTCACTGACACATTAGGTATACGTTACATTTGATGGCAGCAATTAGACAGGCAATGCATCAGTGCCTTAATCGCTCTTTGATCAAGTAGCACATTTGCAGTACAATAGGTCCTTGTTAAAAGGGACTGCTTAGGAGACAAATTATAATGAGAAAAGAGATGCCAGTGGAGAGAAGTTTATGCTGTAGGGAACAGATTTCGAATGAAAGAAAAACGTCTACAGTATATCTTTGTTCTGAGTGAAATTAGATTGAAAGGCTCTGGGCAACCATTATAAAAATTATAAAAGCAGCAAACAACAGTGGTGAAACTTAAGTAAAGGAAGTGTCTACACAATCAATTTAAAGAGGGCAATCAAATCAAATTTTAATCTATATTAGAAATCAAAGATCAGATAGAGAAGTTGCGGTTGAACATTCACAGTCTATTTATCCTGATACTATATGATTATACCATTGATGTGTAATCTATTAAACAAGAAACTGAAGTAATAGCATTGCACAATAAAGAAACATTGATGTATAATAATGTTAGCTCAGGGAGGATAAGCTGGTTACACCATGGTACACATCATTAATGGAATAATGTTTGCTGCTAACAAGTAGACTTTGGAAATAATAATAATAATAATAATCCTTGCATTTCTTGCATTTGCTTTTCACATCTGCTAGACAAGTCAAAGTGCTTCATAGAATGTACTGTAGAGTGAATTGACTGTATATTTGTGGGAGAAATGTCGGCTGAGTCTATATGTGGCCAATGTCTCAAAATGTACCAATGGGAATTCTATTGACCCAAGCAGTTAATTGAGCTACTTACTTTGACAGCATCATCGCACAGTGTTTTTTTTCACATATACTCTAATATAATTGCTATCTCCCACATAATTGGGGGATTATTTCAACATTCAAACAAATTTTGCTCAGTATTTGGCCTCACTGAATTAAATTTACTCCAAAAAGTGGGGAAAAGTATGATCTGGACATGTCCCTAACACAATTATCCAAATAAAAATACAGGTCGTGTTTGTGCCATTTATGCACAGCAAACAGTCATAGATTGAGTGACCGAATTATTATTTATTTCATTTTCTTTTAGGGGATTATTATTTCCCGGAAAGACGATTCACCAATTGATTAACAACCGGGTTTCTACTTACTGTTAAGTAAACAGAGGACTGTGGAGTATGGAAACTTGCCTAAGGTTTCGCCTTCCTTGGGAATCGAACCCGAGCCCTCTTGCTTGCGAGGCAAGTGCTCTTACCAATATGCTGTAGGACTCCAAAAAATACACACTTCACCTTTAATTCTATCTGTGAAGCACTTTGAGAAGTCTTGACGTCATGCTAAGATTGTATATCAAATGCAAGGAATATTTAATTGACTGTGTTTGCCATATTATTGGATTAGTGAACACATCAAAGATCACAATTTTCACCTAAATGGATGAAAACTATGTTAAGCAAAGAATTTCTATGAGAGAATCGTTAATGCATCCTTTTCATCAGCTCAAATTTCTATAGTTTAAATTTTTTTTGAATCCAGCATTTTTAATTTTCCCAATCCAATTCTAATCGCTAAAACTTCGAATGAGAAACATGAATCTATTTAATGGTGTGTTATATTAGCGATCGGCTATACAAGAGAGCCCTATAACAAAGGACAACTGCATACTAATTATCAGCATATTTATGATAAGTACTATGATTTCTAGTTCATTAACAACAGCCTACCAAAGAGATGGCATTGTAGCTGAGCCCATAAAATAAACTGAAAATTGTGTGGAGAGTTTGAAGTATGCAAACCTGTCAGGATATACAGTAATAAACAAATATGAGAAAACAGAGTACAGTAATCTACATTGTTTCCTTTTTATTAGCTAAGAATGAATGGGTTTACCTGTCATTCATCCAGACATAAAATAGCAGAGTCATTGGGAATCTGTCACAAAGGATAAGAAATTCTTCTCCTTGCTAAACGTGTGAACTCAGACAATTTAAATTTATAATGCAAATAACACCTCCACAATGCCTCATTTAATTTTTCTGTGCCAATACAAACTCAACTAACTGCCGTGCTTCTAATTTTATTTTCAATTCTCTGTTTAAAGGTGATGCCTCATACTCCTCAACCTCCCAGGACTATCCCGAAGATTTTGACGCAACCTTGGCATCAGATTCGATCCCCAGTTTTCCTTATCCCCCACATCCACTCCCTAACCAGGACTGCTTTCCTCCATCTTCATCACATTGCCCACCCTCAGCTGTACCTCACACCCAATGCAGAATCCCTTGTCCATGCCTTTGTCACCTCCCGCCTCAATGCCTTTCTCCCCAGCTCCACTATCCACAAAATCCAAGTGCTCAAAAATGTTGGCGCCCATGTACATATCTGCTCTAAACTCTGAAACCCCATCGTGCTCGTCTTCGCCAGGCTCCAGAGGTTCCCTATCACATACCGGATTGACTGCAAAGTCCTCACACTCGCCTACAAATCCCTTCATTTGCAGCGCCTTGGGACGTCCTCCCGATGTGAAAGGCGCTCTATAAATGTAATTTGTTGTTGTTGTTGTTCATGCTCAGCATCTACCTATTTCTCTGACATGCTATTCCCCTCCCGCCATCTCCGCTGGACTCGCTCCGGCCTCCCACACACCCCTCATCCCCTCCATTCCACCATCGGCAGCCATTCATTCAGCCACTACGCCCCAAAAGTCTTGAACTCTTTCGCTCAATCCCTTCGCATTGTCCCCTCTTACCCTATTTTCAGATCACGCCGTAAGACCTTTCCCCTCCACTGAGCCTACAGTCACTTCCCCCCTCGCCCTGGCTTGGTGTCAGTCACTGCCACAGTTAAACGTTCCTAGATGCTATCTTGTGTGAAGGGCGCTATGTAAATGAAAGTTATTGTTTCATTTTGATTCTTTGGGTGCATAGTACATTGTCATGTGGCATTCTTTAGAATTGAGCCAAGTCAGCATGTTGCTCAATTGCATGAACCATATCCAGTAAAAGCCCATTTATCCGTGACCCAATCAACTATAACTTCTGTATAACCGGTACCTCAAAAAAAAGTCCCCATTCAATTAACCGGAATTTATCTGGTACAATGTATTTTTTTTGTTTTTGTTTTTTCGGCTGAATATCCAGCACGCGCTTTAACCGGCATTGGCCAGGCCAGGAGAGGGCTTTTACTGTACTTGAAACTAAACACACCCGTCCAAACTTCCCAATCTAGGTCTCAGTGGATGGTGATCAGGAACTGGAAAACTGTCTGACCATCCCCTCCCTTGCCATTTTCTATCCACTGAGAAAACTGGAGATACCTAACACCCACCACTTCAGTCAATTCAACAAAGATTGAAATAGAAACTGGGAATCACTTTAGTAAATGTTTTTTCATTATATTGTAAGTGATCCAAAGGTGGATGTTAATCATCCAACATTTACTGTCTATACCATTGTTTCTGAAATGGTCAGAATATGCAAACGGGGAGAAAGACGGGCATTATTCACACATTTATTTATTGCAAAGCAACATCCAATGAAAGGTTTTAATAACTGTCTCGTTTTAGGGCAGGTATCTAGTTCAAAAAAATTAATTTTGCTTTGAAAAAATAAATCTGGCGTAACACCACCCAAGCCCTACTTTACAAGCGATTCGCATCGACAAACTGGTCAATACTATATTGACCCAAAGGTTTTGAGTCCCAAATCTGACAGACACATATTTTTTAAGGAGCTCATCGGTAATAAAGAATTACCAATCAGCAGAAATAAAGCACTTTCTGAGTAATCATAATCCTTGCATTTGATACAGACTTTTATGTTCACAACAACTTCATTTATACAGCATCCCTCATGCAGTGCAGTGTCCCAGAGCTCCAGTTGACAGTGGCATAGCACAATGCCAAGGTGAGGGGGGTATGTGGGGGGGGAAGCGGGAGGTGACCCTAGCCATGGTCTGAAGATAGGGAAAGCAGGGCAAGGCGGAGGGATACAGGAAGAGCACAGTTTCAGAGTTTCAGAGCTTAGTGGCTGAAAGTGCGGTCACCGATGGTACAGTGAAGGATGTGAGGGACAAGCAGTAGGCCAGAGCCAGTTGAGCAGAAGCAGAGGGTAGTGGGTTGGGATGTAAGCAGGTTGGACAGACAGGGAGGTGCCAAGTTATGAAAGGATTTGAAGTAAAGTGTGAGGATCTTGACATCGATCTGTTTGGCAATAGGGAACCTGTGGTGCCCTAGCTAGAATTGGTGTGATAGGGGGTACAGAGTTTAGTGTGGGTGAGTATTGCTGGCAGTGGTATTTAGCTGTATTTTGTGGATAGTGGAGCTGCAGAGATCAGCAAAGACTGCATTTGAATAGTTGAGGCAGCAAACACGCTGACAAATGTTTTGGCTGCGTGCTGGATAAGGTGCGGTCGGAGGCGGGGAATATGTTGGAGGTGAAGGAAGCTCATCCTGGTCAGGAACCAGATGTGGGGTAGTAGGCACAGCTGTGGGTCGAACCTGATACCTAGGTTGCGCACTGGTTTCGTGAGTCTGAGGGTCAGGCTGGAGATGGTAAGGAGGTCAGAGTCGCACGGCTTGAAGCACTTCATAGAACTTACTCTAAAGTATGGTGACTGCGTATTATGTAGATAGGCAATAATATGATAGGCAATTTTTACACAGCATTGTCCAATAAACAATCATAAAGTTGATAATCAATTTTATCTGGAAGTCTATTGTCTAGGTCACCGGAGAGACTCTTTTTAAAATAATGCCATGGGATCTTTTAACATTCACCTGAATAGTCGGATAAGACCTTGGTTTAGCGTATTATCTGATTCACCTCTAAGAATACAGCACTTCTCCAGCATGACACTGAAGCATTCGTTCAAAGTCCTGACACGGTGCTTGAATCCATAACTTTCACACTCAGAGATGGGAGTGCTACCAGTTTGATACTATTTATATCAGCACAAAATGCAACTAATATGTCATTGGTTAAAGCTAATAATAAAAGTGAGTCATTGTTATCTCAGTTAATGCAAACAAGAACAAGCAAAATATGAATTCAGAGTACGTTGGAAGCAATATAATTTTGATAAATCTTTATAGGTTGACAGATATTATTTCTGACCGAAGGTTCACTTTCCTAATTGAATCAAACTTTTTTTGTGCGTGCGTGCATGCATGGTTTATTATTGAAATCTCACTGCTGCATTATCCTTTTATCTGACATATTTATTCCTTCACTACAAAAGCAACAAAGACATCTACATCTGTTGTTAATGCTGCCCTTATATTAGCCAACAGGAGGCAATATTTATAAGGCAGGATGTATTCTGTTTTCTGAGATAAAGCGCTGAAACCAACAACATTGCCAAGAACTGGCAAACTTATCCACTGATGGCAGCCAATTCTGAATTATATTTGAAATTGGGATTTCAACTGAGCACCTTATGCATGGGGGTCTAACATTCTGCCAACTATTAATGTTACTAGGTGTTTTGATTTATATTTTTCATACATAATAATGCTTATAGTTTCCCTCATATTATTCATAACAATGGAGGCAAATGCAGACATCTACATTAGCATTGCTTGATTTCTGTTGCAGCATCCAAAAGCTGTACATCTATTAAAAAAGCAAAAGGTTATCAATATATTGCAAGTTAATGAGCTGCATTGTAAATTACACATAAAAGGTGAATTTAATTTAAACTGCATTAAATTTTACACTGCCAAATACACCCAGTGAGCTGCAGAGTCCCAATGAATCAAATTCAGGTGGTTCTATGCACATTTTCCTGCAGAAATCAGAATACTCTGTTGAATGATACTTGACACATTGCATATAACTACAATTTATTTTTTAACAAATATTCTTTCAGCACCTTTTTAGTTTCTATTATTTTAAACTGCATTATTCGCACGTACACTCAAAAGTTCATTAAGAATATGGCTTAATAGTCTCACCTCACTATTCAAATGTACCATCAAGGAAGTATTGGCAAGTTTTGTCCTCTTTTCAAAGATGGTGGGCATGATTCCCTTTAGTCCTTTGATTTCTTGCCCATCACCTTTATTTCTCAGTTATGCAGTAGATCAGAACAAGTAGCACAGTCCCTTAACACCACTTGTATAAAGAAGAGATTTGAACATCAGCAGATGAGGCAAGCGGCAATGACAGCTGAGGAAATAGCCAGGAGCAGCACATCATTGATAATAAAAGGAGCTAATTATCATGCCAAGCACAGAGAGCCTTTGGGAAGCTGTAAGAGGTAGGACTGGATAAAGGCTGCATCTGGTACTTGGAAAATGGGGTGTCAATTTAAAATGTGGTCAGCCAAGCAAATCATTTTATTTAATAGCAATACTGCATTAGACTGTAAAGCATCTTCCTTTCTCTATTTCAGCACAGCCTTCTTTTGGGCACAAAGGATTTCATTCTCTTTTGCTTTTAGGTAAGCCTTCCTACACATTAATAAGCTAAATCTATTTAACCCTTTAAACAAATGCACACCATTGGTATAGAAAAGTATTCTAAAAGGAAGTATATTTCACGATTTTCATTCGTCTTCAAGCATAGTTTCAAATATTCAACAAATTTAATTGATTTACCCCCATTTTTTCAAAAAGGTACTGTGAATTAAATATTTACAGAATTGACTACTTTGCACTGGTAGTGGTGGAACCATTGAGCATGAATTCATTTTTATGAAGAGTTAAATTTACAGTAATAATTATCATTGCATTTGATATAGTGCCTTTCAGATTGGAAGGATATCTCAACGTGCTTCACAGGATTTTTACCCCAAAATGTAAAAATGAATTGTATTATTTGTCAAACATAAGAAACATATTTGTTTCTCAGATATATATATTTTTTAAATAGTACTTTACTAGTTAATATTAGTCGAAGAAGCTCCAACTGATGTTGCGACAGACATTATTTTCCTATCCTGTTGATTTTTTTCAGTTAGCTTATTCTGCATTGATACTACATATTTTCCAATGAGGTTGCACAATTTTGGCAGCAATTCCCTGCAAAAAGAGCACTATAAATGTGAGTTAGGAGAATGTAAATCAAACTGGAGCTGTGCTCCTGAAACAGCCTGGTGGTTTGAGGACAATTCTTATTCACGACCTGATAAAGAGTCAGAAATTCTGTATTTAATAATAATAATCCTTGCATTTGGTGTAGCACATTTCACATGTTCTAGATGTCTCAAAGCGCTCCACAGAATATACTGTAAAGTGAATTGACTGTATATTTGTGGGCGAAACATGGCAGCCAATTGCGCACAGTGGTTTGAGTGACCGAATTCTTATTTTTTTGAGGGATTATAATATTTGTAGAGCTAATGATAGAATTTGGAGAATAAAATATTGCAACCAGTGTTAAAATTGTTGCAAAATATTATATAGGCCTGTTTTGTGGAGTTATAAATTGTCACTGTAAAAAAAACATTAACTGGACCTAATTAACGGATGAAGTTTACACCATTATTTCACTCTGTGAATTCTATTGTTATTGACTGATTTGCAGCTAGTAGAATGTTACAATCAACTGTCGAAAAGACCAACCTGGTGGGTTGCAAAGCAAGTAAGATTGCTTCCGTTTCAATTGCTGTCTGGAGCAATAAATAAAGAAGTTTCACTGTTTCGACACCATAATAGCATTTCTTTAGTACGCCAGCACAACACTCTAGATGTTGTGACCTTATTAAGAAACTTTAGAAAGAATGCTTGGATCTCATGATAGGGAAGCATTTCTTTAAAATAGTTGGAGTAATTTCGCTGCTAGATGTTGTACCGTGATCCCAGTTGAATCCTATCCTATTATGTGTTGGACTTAGGAAACCACTTTGAAAGTATCCCAACTTCTCTTGGATGATCAAAAATCTGGGGATGTCAGCTGTTCTCTAGGAAATCATTTCACTCTATGATCCAGCTATTTACGTGATCTACAGTGCACCAAAATGTTCCCCTTCTTGTCATCTCCGAGATCTCAAGTCAAAGCAGCCCCCTCCTCCACACCACCCCCAAATAGTATTTAATCTGACAACCGGCTTCACAGTTCAGACACTTCCCCATTGGTTTAAGGCTCTCGTGGTATTCTGGCAGCCAGTTTGCTGAAAGAAGTGGAAGGAAACTTTCACTTGTGTGCAGGACAACTTTCTTGATCAGTATGTTTCCAGTCCAACGAGGAAAGAAGCATTGCTGGATCTAGTTTTGGGAAATGAGGTAGGGCAAGTTCAACAGGTTTCTGTAGGTGAGCATCTAGGGAATAGTGACCACAATATCGTTAGATTCAGAATAATTATGGAAAGGGATAAGGAACGATCACAGGTGAGGACACTCAACTGGAAAAGGGCTAATTTCAATGAGTTGAGGTGGGACCTAGCCAAGGTGGATTGGAAAGAAAAATTGGCAGGTAAGACAACTAATGAGCAGTGGGCAGCGTTCAAAGAGGAGATAGTTCAGGCACAGGTCAAAAGCATCCCCACAAAGGTGAAATGTAAGGCATCCAAACCTCCCTGGATGACTAAGGAAATCGGGGCCAAAATAAAACAAAAAAAAGAGGCTTATGATAAGTGTCAGGCTCAAAATTCAGAAGGGAACCAAGCAGAATATAGGAAGTGTAGGATAGAACTAAAAAAGGAAGTTAGAGGGGCAAAGAGACTGCATGAAAAACAATTAGCGAGTAAGATTAAGGGGAACCCTAAGGTTTTTTACCAACATATTAAGAGTAAAAGGTTGGTCAAGGATAGGGTGGGGCGAATTAGGGACCTAGGAGGAAATCTCATTGTGGAGGCAGAGGGCATGGCTGATGTACTGAATGAGTACTTCGCCTCTGTCTTCACAAAAGAAAAGGATACAGCCAATGCCATGGTATTGGAGGAAACGGTAGGAGAAATGGATAGAATAATTATAACCAGAGAGGAAATTCTGAAAAGGTTGACGTCGTTCAAGGTGGATAAGTCACCTGGTCCGGATGGGATGCACCCTAGGTTACTAAGTGAGGCACGGGAGCAAATAGCAGGGACTCTGGCCACGATCTTTCAATCTTCCTTGGACACAGGGGTCGTGCCAGAGGACTGGAGGATAGCTAATGTTACTCCCTTGTATAAAAAGGGGCAGAAGGACAAGCCTGGTAACTACAGACCAGTCAGTCTAACGTCGGTAGTGGGCAAACTTCTAGAGTCCATAATCAGGGACAAGGTAGATCTTCACTTAGAAAGATATAGGCTAATAAAGGACAGTCAACATGGATTTGTTAAAGGCAAATCTTGCCTTACAAATCTGATAGAATTTTTTGATAAGGTAACGGAATGGGTGCATAATAGTAGCGCAGTTGATGTAGTTTACATGGACTTTCAAAAGGCATTTGACAAAGTACCACATGAGAGACTTATTAGGAAATTAAAGGCCCATGGCGTAAAAGGGACAGTGGCAGCGTGGATCCACAACTGGCTGCGAGACAGAAAGCAGAGAGTTGTAGTGAGCGGCTGTTTTTCAGATTGGAGGGAAGTGAGCAGTGGTGTGCCACAGGGATCAGTTTTGGGACCATTGCTGTTTGTAATCTACATCAATGATCTGGACTTGGGTGTACGGAGTACAGTTTCCAAGTTTGCAGATGACACTAAGTTAGGGAGAATAGTAAATAGTGAGGAGGATAGTAGCCATCTGCAAGAGGATATAGACAAATTGGTAAAGTGGGCAGACACATGGCAGATGAAGTTTAATGCAGAGAAGTGTGAGGTGATGCATTTTGGGAGAAGAAATGAAGGGAGGCAATATAGGCTAGATAGTACAATTTTAAATGGTGTAAAGGAACAGAGAGACCTGGGGATTTGTGTTAGTGACTCGTTGAAGGTGGCAGGACAGGTAGACAAGGCTGTTAAGAAGGCATATGGGATACTAGGCTTTATAAATAGGGGTATAGAGTACAAAAGGCAGGAAGTGCTGACTAGCCTCTATAAGACTTTGGTGAGGCCTCAGCTGGAATACTGTGTTCAATTCTGGTCACCACACTACAGAGAGGATGTGAAGGCATTGGAAAGGGTACAACGAAGATTTACTAGGATGGTGCCAGGATTGAGGGACTTCAGCTATGAGGAGAGGCTAGATAGGCTAGGGTTATTCTCTCTGGAGCAGAGAAGATTGAGGGGAGACCTAATAGAGGTTTATAAGATCATGAGGGGTTTCGACAGGGCAAATAGAGAAAAACTATTTCCACTCGTGGGTGAATCTGTGACTCGTGGTCACAGATTTAAAATAGTTTCAAGGCGCAGTAAAGGGGAGCTGAGGAGAATTTTTTTCACTCAGCGAGTTGTTCGAATCTGGAATGCATTGCCTGAAAAGGTGGTGGAGGCTGATTCGATAACAACTTTTAAAAGGGAATTAGATCTTTATTTAGGGAGAACAGGTCTATTAGGCTATGGGGAGCGGGCAGGGCAGTGGGATTGAATCGCTCTTTTCAAAGAGCCGGCACAGACTAGATGGGCCGAATGGCCTCCTTTTGTGCCGTAAAATTCTATGAATCTATGAATCTATGAAAGCATTCAAAGTCAGCTCTGGTTTCCTTTTGGACTGATAGTGACAGAGATTATTATAAGCCTACTATTACATCACACTTTCAATGTCAGGTCACTAATTATAGTGGAAAAAAATAGGGAATGGAGCATAAAGTAAATGTGGAACGCCCAAAGGAATGGAGTATAAACTAAACGTAGAATGCCCTGCTGAATGGGATACAATGAAGATGGAAGTAGACAGGCATACAAAGGGGAATGGAGGATAAGGCAGGCAACGGGATTGAAGCAATATCCTTGCTCTGTGAGTCGATACAGGCTTGATGGCCAAATGACCTCCTGCTGTGTTGTAGATTTGTCTTCTGTGCTTGCAGTAATTTTTTGGAACACGTTTATGTTTTTGTGTATGTTTAACGTCTACTAAGTCGGTTATGCTTTGTGTGTGACATAGGCAGGCACTCTGGGACGCTGTCCGGCATGAAGGGTGCAATAAAAATGCTCTTATTGTTGGTGTAGACATGAGATACACTGATTTGCATGGCAATATTTACTCTTGCTTTGTCAACAATTTAAAGTTTGCAAGAATCTTTCAAGTTTAAAGCCCTCTTTAATGAAAACAGATATCAAAATATACAATAATTTTTTTTTAGGCATGCAAGTTCTTTCTTTCAGTGCCTTGGGACATCCTCCCGACATGAAAGCCGCTCTATAAATGTAATTTTTTTGTTGTTATTGTTTCTTAGTGTTAATATTTTTCTTTCTGTATTTCTCACTAACGAAACTGGAGGAATAGCTTCATCTTTAAGAGATCCTTCTGTACCGTAGGCTCACATTTAATAACAATTATTAACGCTTTCCCAACTGTTTTTTAAAATTGTTTTGCCTATAGTTTAGAGCTATTGTGTGGAAGATTTATAGGGATGGTAGGGTTTTGAGGATGCATGACGTAGCATTAAGGAGGTTGAGCCAGAAAACATGATGCTTTAAATGAACAGCACATGATCAATTCTAGTTGAATGCTATTTACTGGCAGTGTAGCTACGCCCTCGGCATGCTACCTAGGTGGCTTGACCTCAATGACCTCACTAAATTGACTGTCAGAGACTTGTGCGTGCTGAGTTGTGATTAAACACTTTCTCCTTGCTGGAAGTTTCCAAGAAAATATCTGGGTACAACTGAGAATCAGTGCAAAAATATCCCACAAACCAATATCACCTCTTTCCCTGTTTGTTTCAGGGAGTGGGAAGTCTAAACCAAGTTTCTCACTTCACATCACCACAACGCTGAGCCCAGCAGTGTGTGAACAACATAAATTTACAGCGGAAATCACTCTAGGAAAGAAAACAGTGAAAGGATAATTATAGAAAAAATTTACTTTAGTTAAATAGGGCAAAACTAATTCTATGGAATGTAATGTGAAATAATTTTCATTAAAAAAAATGTAATTATCAGATTCCTAATGATGAGTGTGAGTTGTACGTGTGATGACATATGGCACACCAATTACATTGTGTGAAGTTTCAATTGCCATCTTCTTTCAAAATGTGCAACCATAATGGTAGATTAAAAGAAAAGAAAAACAGATTTTGTTTTAATGAATGTGGTTAATTTAGAGGAATATGAATCATTTCTGACATGTGTCATGTCTACCTTCCTCGACCATATTCTTATTCAGACCTGAAATTGAATCACTTTAGATTATCAGCATCCAAGTAGACCCATGAAAGATCAGAAGGAAAATTGGTAGCTTTGGCTTTAATCTTTCCAAATTATTCTTCTGTCTGACAAAACTGTTTTTTTTCTGCCACCCTGTGGTTTACCTTAATTGGTGTTAAGGAGGTAGAAATTACTTTAGAAAAGAGGTATTCAAGAGTGTTTAGCAAATTACATCCACACTAATGAGAAAATGACACAACAGCATATTGCTGATGCTCAAACACTGGTTGTAGGCTCACACCAACAGCTGTGCACAAAACTGCTACTCAACTAGAGTCAATCTCCAAAATGATCACAGTAGAATACTAGAGAGAAACAGATGCATTCAGAAGTAGATTTCACATTTTTGTCAATGATTGTTGCAAAGATTTATTGGATTATGATGAATCTAGCTTTCTAGCTTTGCAACATGATTGGCAAGAGATGCAGATCATGTTGTAAGGCTAGCGTTCTGACGAAGGGTCGTGGACCCGAAACGTTGACTCACTTTCCTTTCTCCATGGATGCTGCCTGACCCGCTGAGTTTTCCCAGCAACTTCTGTTTTTGTTTCAGATTTCCAGCATCTGTAGTATTTTGTGTTTTGTTGGCAAGAGATCTTGTTATCCTTTAGGAAATTCCATACGAATGATACTTACTTTTTCCACATTCTGACCTCCTAGATAAACTAATGCAAAGACGTAAACCACAGTAATATAAGGTGTTACATTTGAGTAATTTATGTGTTTTTTGAATCGCAGTTTAGCACTCTGTGCATGCAGATACAGGGAAACCAAGTTATTAGCAGCCTTTTTAAGAGTGAACTGCACAAACAAATTACCATCTTATAGTTCCCAGGTTGATACTGACATCACTTTCTGCATGTCGTGCACAGAAAGTACTTTGAATGCCTCAAAGTGAAGTCCTGTCACGTAGTAGTTGCTTCACTGATTCGCAAGGAATGAGAGGACCTAGGTTCAATTCCTAGGTAGAGTAAAACCTTTGGCAAGTTTCCTTACTGCACATATCTCTGCTTACCTCGCAGTAACTAGAAACCCGGCTATTAGTTGATTGGCAAATTGCTTTCTGGTGGTAATAATCCCTCCCAAATAATATTTGGTGACTCAATCCACCACTGTTGTGGGACACTGCTGCGAACAATTGGCTGCCGCCTTTCGCACATGAAATAAAGTAACTATTCTGTGAAGCGCTTTCAGATGTCTCAGAAGATACAGTTCAAGATCCTGGTCCTCATCTACAAAGCCTTCCAAGGCCTTGCTTCTCACTACCTCTCTGACCTCATAAACCCCAGCAAGCTGCCAATACCTCAGCTCAGCAGGCTCAGCCTGCTTCATGACCCCCTCTTTCAAGATCCATCTCAAGACCCTCCTCTTCAACTGTGCCTCCTGACATAAAAAGCGCTATACAAATTTAATTTGTTATTACTGTCTCAACTAAATGATAAGATGCTATATCAAATGCAAGATTATTAATATATATATAAAGTGCTTCACAGAGAATTAATGTAAAGTGTAGTGAATGTGTAGGTAAACACAGCAGCTAATTTTCACATAACAATGTCCCACCAACAAGCAGTTCATATGGTGGATTGTTGATAATGACAACCTGAAAAAGCAGAGAAGACTTTGATTTAACATCTCACTGAATGCCAACGCCCCCAAACAGTTCCCCACCACCCCCCACTGCAATGAGCAATGCAACACTCCTCCATACTGTGCAGAAATGCCAGCTGACACTAAAAGCTCAAAGTCCTAATTTGCTGAAGTGTATAAAAACAACGACAGCAACAAAATTACATTTGTATCGTGCCTTTCACTCTGAGAGGACATCCTAAGGCGCTGAACAGTCAGTGTTTCGGACCCGAGCTGGGGTCGGGACTGGGGTGGGTGGAGGGTAGGGAGGTGACCAATGGCACGGTCTTGAGGTGGGACTTGAAGGAGGCTAGGGAGGGGGCGAAGTGGAAGGATTACGGTAATAATTCCAAAGGATGGGGGCAAAGTGGCTGAAGGCATGTCCACCGATGGTGGGGTGGGTGGGTCGGGGGACATGGAGCAGGCCGGAGCTCGCTGAGTGGAGGGAGCAGACAGATTGGTAGGGGGTTAGGAAACTGCAGAGTTAGGGTGGGGCAAGGTCATGGAGGGTTTTAAAGGTGAGAACCAGGATCTTGAATTGAATCTTCTGAATGATGGAAACCAAAGGAGTTCGGTGAGATTGGGGAAGATAAAGTTGTGGAATTTGGTGTGGGAGAGGACACAGGCTGAGAGGATGGAAGGAGCTAATGGAAGGAGCTGTTGGGACGGCCAACAAGCAGGATATTGGCATAGTTGAGCCTTGAAGTGATGAAGGCATAAATGAGAGTTTCAGGGGCCTGAGGGGTGAGTTGGTCAATATTGCTGAGGTGAGCGAAGGCAGAGTAGTTCATGGCATGGATGTGGGGAGAAAAAACAGTTGAGAAAGTTTATTGCTTTGCAATTTCAGCAGTGAAATTTGCAGATGATGATGACAGGAAGTCTGCTGGGGATCATCCAAATTTATCAAGTTTTCACAAATGGAAGGGGATACGGATGCAAAGCAATACAATTTTTTCTGTCAAGAAAAAAATTGTTGCCTGCTGCGAATGCAAACTATTTACAAATTTAAACCTCTATTTGTCAGACAGCTCAGGACGCCCTACGTTTGATTGAAATTGTCACTGTAGCCAGACTGCCAAGATTGCTGGCTGCAAAGTTTCAATATATTATGGAAGCACTGGGAATTGGTGACAATGATCTATGAGACTATCACTGATTGCTGCAGTGTTAATGTGATGTACTGGAAAAACATAAACACTATTCCTGTATCCTGAAGTCCTCCCGAGGTTACAGAAAAATTGGAAAATGTTATTATAATCCTTGTATTTGATATAGCGCTTTTCACATCTTCTAGACCAGCGGTTCTCAACCAGGGGTACCTGTACCCCAGGGGGTAGAAAATTACTTCCAGGGGGTACAGGTGGCAGTAACATTGATTTATTTAGCTCGCTTATTTAGAGTTTTATAGCCTTCCAAATTGTATATTTAATTGTTATTCCCCTCGTTTTGTATGTGCTAGTTATTTTGTTGTATGAGAAAAGCTTGGTCATAAAATGCAAATGGAATGAGGGTGGTGATGTGTGTGTGTATGTGGTTGGGTGCAGGTACACGATAATGTTGAAATTTAACATTACTGAAAAAGGTTGAGAACCACTGCTCTAGACATCTCAAAGAGCTTCACAGAATACTGTATACTGTAAAATGAATTGGATGTATATTTGTAGGCGAAATGCAGCAGCCAATTGCGCACAGCAGTGTCCCACAAACAGTGTTGGATTGAAATAATAATAATAATAATAATCCTTGCATTTGATATAGCGCTTTTCACATCCAATCAACGTCTCAAAACGCTTCACAGAATATACTGTAAAGTGAATTGACTGTATATTTGTGGGTGAAATGCGGCAGTCAATTGCGCATAACAGTGTCCCATAAACAGTCGTGGATTGAAATGATCGATTGTATCATTGTGGGGGGTTTTGGACTAAGTATTATTAGGCATTTGGAGTAAGGAAACTAGCCCAAGGTTTCGCCCTGATCTGTCTGGATTCGAACAGAGGTCTCATGCTTGTAAGGGGAGTGCTCTAACCACTGAGCTACAGGACTCCACATTATTGGGAACTTGTTCCACTTGCTAACCTCTCACAATATTATACTTGCACTTAAAACAGTAACAAAATTACATGTAGATTGCCTTTCACGTCGGGAGGACAGTAGCATCAATGGCACTGGTTTGGGATAGCATTACAAACACAAAGTCTTAGGGAAGATTAAGAGGATTTTTTTGTTACACAGAGTTGTTTGGATGCGGATTGCCCTGCTGGGTGCAGTGGTTGAGACAGGATCCATATTAGCTTTCAAAAGGAAACTAACAACAACAGCCACAACTTTGATTTATATAGTGCCCTCCACGCCGGATGGCGTCTCAGAGCGCTTCACAGTAACGGATCCTGGGACCGAGCCAGGGGCAGGGGGAGAAAGGTGACTAAAAGCTCGGTCGAAGAGAAAGGTCTTCAACTGTGATCTGAAACTGGGAAGAGAGGGGGCGAGGCGAAGGGAGTGAGGAAGGGAGTTCCAGAGCCTTGAGGCCAGACCCAGAGGAGCGAAGGCAGCGGGTGCTGGGTTGTGGGGAGAGGAGATCAGAGAGATAGGGGGGTGCAGAGGAGTGGAGGGATTTGAAAACAGGGGTGAGGATCTTGAAGTCGATCCTCTCTGGGGTAGGGAGCCAGTGAAGTCTGGCAAGGACTGGGGTGATAGGGGAGCGAAGCTTAGAGCGGGTGAGTATGCGGGTGGCAGAGTTTTGGATAAGATGGATTTTGTGGATTGTGGTGGAGGGGAGACCGTCGAGGAGGGCATTGCAATAGTCCAGCCATGAGGTGACGAAGGCGTGTGGACCAAGGTTTCGGTGGCTTTTGTGGTGAGGTATTACCGGAGACGGGCGATCCATTGGAGGTGATAGAAGGCAGTGCTGGTGACGGACCGGATGTGGGGGAGGAAGGACAGTTGGGGGTCGAACCTAATGCCAAGGTTGCGGACAGGTTCGGAGAGTTTTAGGGGCCAGGCCGGGAAGGTGGAGGAGGTGAGAGCCGTGCGAATGGAGACGTTGACGAGAGCCAAGGAGTATGGCCTCCGTCTTGTCAACTAGATACAACAACAACAAAATGACACTTGTACAGGGCCTTTCAGATAGATATCTAAAGAGCAATAAATGGCAGGAGAATAAAGAAAGGTGAAAGGGCTGAAAGGATTGTTCTTTCAAAGAAACAATAGAAACATAATAGACCGAATGGTGTTCTTCTGGGTTGTAAATTTCTATGGTACTGGGTGAAATTTGGCTAATTGAAATTGCTGCTGTCGTGGATGTACAAATGAGATGTTTGTGCATCCACAGAGAGAAGCTGCAAAGTCACAAAATGAAGAATTTATATCAAGAAGGAGGAGGCATGACAATATCTATAAGAGAATTTACTGAACAGAAGCAGATGAAGAAAAGAGAGAAAGTAAAGGGCAACAGAAATCGTGCATGAAATAGAAAAGGAAGTACTGTAATGGGCAGTGGAAAATACATAAAATTGCAAGGGAATAGGTAAATAAACTAATGGCAAAAGAGGAGATAGAAACAGAAAGAGAATTAAGAAAAATGATTGTATTTTAAAATATTAAAGAGGCAAACAATTTCACACGTATATTTGGCGCAGTAATTTAGACAGAACACAATTGCTGGCCAATATTACCTTAAATTTCTTGTTTTATGTCAGTAACCCTGAATACAGAATTAAATACTGTTTAAAAGGGATGAAAGCTGAAACCTATGTTTGACCTGAATTAATATATAAGCTTGCAATTTTCCTACAGTGACTAGCACCAAGAGATTTCTGGTTTCAATCCAGAACAAACTGCCTCTCTAAATGGGTCTAATGCTAAAGAAAATAACATCAGTAGCCTATCTCACCTCAGCCTGACTGGCCTTCTCTTGACCATCGCCATAAATCATTATCACCTCTTGATGGAAATTAAAGATACAAATAGGAGTCTGAGTAGGAAAGTGAACCAGAGAATGCAAGAACGCAATATCGAACTTTTTTTTAAATGAAAGGAATTAAAGAAAAATAATACTCTGTTTGTATGAGCAGAAAATAGAAATAAAACATGAATCATGTTATAGTGGAAAATCATTGAACTCTTTTTTTCATATTCATTGCAATCCCAGCTGGCCAGACCAACGGTAGAGAAGAATGAACTGGAGTTTCGGGTTTAGTGTAATTACAGTACAATGGCGTTGTAATTGTTTGAATCCAGTGAGTGGAAGATAGTGAATAAGCTATCTTCTGCTCACGGTATTCAAACTGAGTCCAAGTCGATATCCCTGGCCGCCAAGGCAGCAAGCATGGTGAGGTGGGGGCACGCATTGAGAGAGTGGCTGGTCGGAATCTACACGCTCAATGACCCACAGAAATGTTTATTTGATTTTCCATTTCAGCCCCAGTCCAGCTTCGTCCGAATTCCAGACACCTGGTAAACCGAGGATTACCTGTGATATGTGTCAGTCTGCCTCATCTGGTACCATTCCCGTCTCTGGCTCAACATATCATGTGTTGAAGTCTGACCTCTGGACTTTGAGTTTGTAGGCTAGCTCGACTCTCCAATGCTGAGCTCTGCATTGTCAAAGTTCTTATCAATCTGATGAAATATTACACTGAAGACCTGTTTGCCTGTTCAGGTAATGTCAAATATCCCATGGCACTATTCAAAAAGGAAGGAGTTCATTCCATCATCTTAGACAACACTCCCGCATCTTAACTTTTTTTTACTTCAAAGCTGTTTGTGGGGCATTGGTTTGCACAAATTGGCTGCTGCATTTTCCAACCAAATAAATAATCACTACATTTTATAGTAAAATCCTGGGAAGGGCTTTGAACATTTTAACTTGATAAGGCGTTTTATCAAATGCAAGGATTATGATAATATAAATCGAACAAGATGGATAATAAAACTTATTGTATGCACTATTTCTGTGGAGACATATGAATGACCCTTTGAATAATTCATGGACAAGCAGTAAATCAAAAAGCACCAACTGCATTGAAAAAATTAAAACATGGCACGTAGAACTTACTATATTGTTTCAAGGAGAAAACTTCCAAATTTCGTATCCACTTTTCCGAGCAGTTGAAGAGGCAATGAATAGTTTCAACATTTTACAGCTGACATTTATATATGTTTTTCCAGTCCATAAAGGTGGCGTTTCCCCCAACTTTTTTAATGTGTGTTCATACTACACTTTTCACAGCAGTTTATTTCTTTCTTATGTGGCTCAACCCAGTGTTTTACTCACTCAGTGCACTGAAAAATGCAGCATAAATCTCGGTTGATCAGTGAGTCAATATCAGATTGCGCTGGTGCCCTGTTGCCGAGACAGAAGTCATTCTCAATCTGTACAGTGGTCAGAGACTGCACAGAGGGGAAACAATAAAACAGATCCACAATGTTAAAGGGATGAGCTATGAGGAATAATGAGACAAGCTAGTTTTCAGCCTGAAAACAACACATCTCAGAATGGCTTTCATAGAGCTTTAAGAAATTATAAATGGGATAGGGGAAGTAAACCCAAAACATTAAATTAATATACCAAGGAAACAGGACTGCAGCGCAATATATAAACATATATTTCTTGCTGCAAAAGGTAATTGGTTAGTGCAATATTTAATGTAATTTAATAATACAGAATTAATATCCTTGCATTTGATATAACACCGTTTCACGTTGTTGAGATGTCTCAAAGCGCTTCATGGAATATACTATAAAATGAATTGACGGTATATTTTGTGGGCAAATCGTGGCAGTCACTTGTGCACAGCACTGTCTCGTAAACAGTTGTAGATTGAGTGACCAAATTATTATTCAACAGTCAGTAGCACATAAATGTCAGTTATCAATATTCACTTTCAACATTGTTTCTGTAAATATTCAATGTAAGTCACAGAGGTCAGAAAATACAAGCCATGTTGGTTAAGAGTTTCACTTAATGACATTTTAAAGAGCTGTAGCAGTGGAAATGGAGTTTCTCACACATCCATTTGCAACTTGATAGAATTAGTTCTGGTTAAAATGCCTACAGCTGTGGGATATGGGTTACAGAATTAACAGAATATTTTCATCAGTGTATATTGGTGTGGAATGGAGTGTTCCTATAATACTTGCAGTTTGCCAGACCTATATTTGGATTACTATGGCACCCAAATATGCAAGTTGTGCTATTTCATATGACTTGGTTCCAACCCAGTTCTTCATACATTACTTTTAAAAGTCAAGTGCTACACAAGAGAAAACGATTACGTGTGAGAGATGCATTATATCCTTGTTCACTCCTTTAAAGCTCTCCAAGGCCTTGCTCCTCCCTACCTCAGTGTCTGCTAACTCCTTATAGACCTGTCCATTCCCTCCACTCAGCGGGCTCTAGCCTGCTCCAGGACCCCCGGCCCGGCCTCCTCCACCATCTGCGCTCAGGCCTTCTGTCTCTCTCTGTCCGCACTCTTTAGAACACCATCCCACAGGCCCTTCATCTTGCTCCCTCCTCCTCAAGGCCCGTCTCTAGACCCTCCTCTTTGATAGTGCTTTCGGTCACCCTCCTCCCCCTATCCTCCCAGCTCTCCACCCCTCCTGATGCTAAATCCCAGCAACAGTCCAAATCCCTGGCTGCCTAGCACCTTGGGACGTATTTCCAAAGGGAAAGGTGCTATACAAATGTAATTTGTTGTTGTATACTCTTACATAACCAATATGTAGACCCAATAAATTTATGCTTGTGAAATCTCACATGGTGGATTAGACATAGAAAATGTCAGCACAGATGAAGGCTTTTTGTTCATCAGTCTATGTGATGCAAATTTCTTAGATGAAGCGTTACACTCTAATTTCAACGTGTTTCTTTTTCCCCATTCCATTTAGATTGTTTCTCTTCAAACGATTGTACAATTCCATTCTGAAGGTTGTTCAGGTCGTAGTTTTAAAAACTACTCACAGCAAAATGTTCTGTGTTATAATAACCGTCTGAGTGAAAATAAACCTGCCTTTAATTTGATGGCCAGGCCAACAATCATCCAGATAAAATGGGTCATTCACTTCTTCATGGGTGTTTGCGAGAGACTGCTGTGTGAAAATTGGCTGTCATGTTCACTAAAAATTCAGGCTCATGTTATGCTTATATTCTGTTTATGGTAAAGTCCTGTTAAGCGCTTTAAGATTTTTCAATTATGTGATAAGGCGCTGCATCAAATGCAATGATTGTTTTTATTTATTCTTCCAGTGCTCCTCCAGATCCTATTCTTGCCTCTTGCTGAACTGCATAATCAGTAGGGAGAATCTTTCACTAGTTATCCGCTAGAAATCTTTCAAAGTGCGAGGAATTGCATTAACCTACCCTCCTAACCTTCATACTCCTACTAAAAACAATCTAAATTTTACATGCCAATCCTTATAACTATAACCTCCCTTCCTTATGAATTTACAGTGCACCATTTCTATAATTATCCAGCAGTAAATAGGAACCTAGGTGTTAGTCCATCGGCGGATCGTTTTCCAGGAGTTACAAATCCCTAATTTAACTTCACTTTCTCACTTTCGCAATTACTGCGCCTATTTAGAAATCCAGTTCTACTTCATATAATTCTGTTATATTCTGTCTGTGAAAAGTAATTGCAGTTCACAATGTTTGGAACATTTGCAAGGCAAGGTGTAACATCTCACTAACTCAGAACAGTTGATAAGGTAGTTTTCAAAACTTTTTATACAGTAAGTAACTAAGTGATCCAAGATGCTGTCCGCGTGAAGAGCTCTAGACAAATGCAAGTCCTTGCTGTATAATCTAACTCCTGTATTTAGTAACAAATACAATTGATTTTAAATGATCTTAGTTTTTTGCTGTGATTGGAATTTGTGATTATATTGATCAAGATTTACAAGTATTAAATAAAGCCGATACGTGCCAATTTTCAGAACTAATCCTAAAATTAATTAACCTTATCCTGCTGACTTAATAATAATAATCCTTGCATTTGAATGAGTGCTTTTCACATCTTCTGGACATCTCAAAACGCTTCACAGAATATAATGTAAAGTGAATTTACTTTATTTTTGTGGACGAAATGCAGCACAGCAGTGTCCCACAAACAGTCATGGATTTAAATGACTATTTTTTTACTGTTGTTTTTTTTCCGAGGATTATCAGGCATGTGGAGTAAGGGAACTTGCACAAGGTTTCACTCTGCCTGGAATCGAAACCAGGTCTCTCACTTGCAAGCCATGTGCTCTAACCACTCAGCTACAGGACTCCACAAATTATGGCCATTGACAGGAGGACGAATTGATCATAAAAATAAATATTTATAAATTAACCAGCGATGTAAAGAAACTGTTGGACAGCTTATTCCTGGACAAGTTTTATCTCTTGAAACCTCACTAAATTACTAAATTCACAGAGGGGAAGTGGGAGAATGGCAGAATCATTTAACACTGGGGATAATGTGATTGAAAATACTTGCACTGGAATGGAAAGTACTTGTAAGAAGACTGGGGTAGATTAGCAAGGGAAAGTTATTGGTGTTAGAACAAGCCAATATCTTGTGAATAAGTGCAATATAATCAATTGGGATGCTTACATATAAAAATTGCCACCCATTTATTCCCTGATTTTGCAACTATGTTTCATAGAATCATAGAATCATAGAATCATAGATTCTATGATTCCTAGAGATTGTGCTTTGGGATGACCACCCGACGTGAAAGGCGCTCTATAAATGTAATTTTGATTGTTGTTGTTGTTGTAGAGATTGGCCAATTTGGTCCTTCACAAAAAAAAATGATGACTTGTTGCGCGGTTGTGCACTGAAAAATAGTTGATACTGATAGGCTTGAGGATCAGATGGGGAAAGTTGCCTATTAGCACGCAGTCACTTTAAACACCTCCAAAACATTGGACAATTACTGGTGTAATTACATACACCCCACTCTATTTTCCAGCAGACTGAATAGTAAGCTTGATTCACCAGAGGTCAGCTCACTTCAAAGAGTTCTGAACACAGCCAACTGTTCCCATAATGTTGGCAGCACACTTAAAAAGTTAACAGCTCAGTGCACCACACAATACTCTTCCTATTTCTTACTGGAGGAATGAAGATTCAAGTCTTTACTGCCTAGAATGCATTTCTCTCATAAATTCTTATAATATGTTGAGAAGCAAGTGTCACTGGTTTTGTGTCACGCAATAGAATCAGTATCATGAGTTCAAATCAGTATCAAACAGGGAGCCTTACATCTTGAATGATCATTTAGAGACGACAGAAATTTACTGTTACATAAGTTTAGTGAAAGCTTCCTTCGTTAAAAAAAATTCAGAGAGTCAATGGTTTTGACAGTCAATAGAGAGCTGTTATTTCCAACTGTCAGTTAGCCACTAACGAAACAAAATCAATTAAGATATCAAGCAAACAAGCAAATGGGAGATAAGGCAACATTTTTTCACACAAAGGATGGTAAGGCACTGCCAAGAGCATTGAGTAGAATTCATATTAGTTTTCCAAACAGGAACTACTGTACACAGATATCTAAAAAAAAGAGGAGTGTGGGAAACAGGAATATAGAAAAAGATAAGTAAATTGGACTGAAAGAATTGCTCTTGAAATGAACCGGAACAGACACGATAAGATAAATTGCCACAAATTTCTATGTTTCTATATCATAAAGCTACTCTACTAGGGAGAAAAATCACATGCTTTTGGTCAATAAATCCAGTTGTATTATTTTCATTATGATGTAACATTTATTTTAATACAGTAGTTTGTAATTGTCATGAATTTACACCAAAACACCCTCACACAACACACAAAATAATCTATTTAATTGGTGTAACTAACGGGTAATAAATGGTTAATATCTGTTAATCAATTGCGTCCAACTCTTAAAAATATTTTACCAAAAATATTAGTACTTGTTGAATTATTCCATATACATTTTGAATTTTAATTATTTTCAAAACAGACTATACCCTAGAATACTACTTTTAACATGCATAGAGACATAAAAAATCATACCACTTTATACAAAAGGTGTTAATGAGTAATATGAGGTGCAAATGGGGTAACACACATATGGACAAAATCATTTTTGAATTTACAGTTAATGGTGTTCAATTAACTGGAGCGAATAGAATGTTTGTAGACACAAATGGTTTGATTTTGAATATCTATTAATTTTTCAAATATCTTCACTTTGAGTGCAATTAACTTTAGTAGATCAAATATGTTTTTTCCAATTAAGAAAGTTACGTGAAATATGATAATCAATTCTAAATGTAGGTGCTAATTGATAGATAGGTGCAAAGAAAAAACATCATGTGGAAACGACTTTGCAATAACTTGCTGACTGTCACACTAGTAAAACTCAACAATTGACATAGCGCCCTCTACGCCAGATGCACTACATTTCCCTGAATGTTTTTGTGAATCTCAAGGGTCCTGAGCTGTTTATCCCACTTCAATTAACTGATTTTTTTTCACAAGTGGTAATTTTGAAAATGATTCATTAATAAGGACTCCAAGTTATAAATGGGAACACCTTATGGAAATTAGAGGAGCAGCGAAAACAAATTTGCATTTATATAGTACCTTTGACATCAGGAGTCACTGATTGCACTCTACAATAGTTTCCCACAGGTCAGGATTGTATATTCCTGATGATTAGGAATCTCCATTCCTCCATTTGTGACTTGAGGTCTTTACTGTGGTATTCTATCAGAAATCTCCACATTTCTCCTCATTATCCTCAATGACACTCCATTTTCTTTGGTTCATAAATTGGGACCTGCAGTTCCACTTGGAAGCATGGTCGCATGCTATAACTTTCATATTCATTGTTAAATTAAAACAAAATTGTAGAAAAAATTAATTAGCTCAATGGAAAAAATCTAATACTCTTCATGAACCATATAAGTAGCAATTAGAATGTAGCTAGTAGTCTTATTACCCCCTTTTCAGAGGCTTTGTGGTGGTGTTCCTCTAAGGGCTGGGATCCATTTAACATTTGCTTCACGTTGTCCAATAATCTGATTGAAATTAATCCTAATAAATTGTGACTTTAGTAATTCCTCAGTCATTATATTAGCAGAGGCTTCAGAACTGAATACACAATTTGGGTACTGTGCAAGTACAGTAACATAATAATATATAATAATAATCATCCTTGCTTTTGATATAGCGCTTTTTAAGTCTTCTAGATATCTCAAAGCGCTTCACAGAATATACTGTAAAGTGAATTGACTGTATATTTGTGGGAAAAACATGGCAGCTAATTGCACACAGCAGTGTCCCACAAACAGTCGTGGATTTAAATGACCAATTTTTTTTGAGGGATTATTATGAGGTGTGTGGAGTAAGGAAATATACCAAAGGTTTTGCCCTGCCTGGATTTGAACACAGGTCTCGCACTTGTAAGATGAGTGCTCTAACCACTGCGCTACAGGACTCTTCCAGTCACAATAATTATAGCAACAAATAATTTCATTTAAGAAATGGCCAAATTCAACGCATTCATTTATTACTTATTAAGGTGAGGGATGGTGATGATGATGATGAAGCAGAATCATTGAATTAATTGTAAACTAATTTAAAGGATGCTTGAAGAAGAGGAATATTAAAAGGTAGCGAGAGTAAACTGAAGAATCTGATTTGACAAGGTTTCCCCATGTGGAGAAATGCATCAGAATAGGCTTGATGGACCAAATAGCTTATACCTGTGCTGTAACATTCTATGATTCTATGGAAAAATCATTCTGAATCCACCATTGGAGAGCAACCTTAAACCACTTTGGTCCTCTTTGAACCCTCCTACCTCTTTGACTAAGCTTTGTCTCCACTCGATATGGCAAACGATGCAGTGGAAGTATCACTTAAAGCGTACCGATTATGTTTTTGTAAAATACTCAAATATAAATAAATCAAGCTACAAGCCGGTATGTCCAGTCAGCAAAAGCACTGGCTACTGTGCATTTCAGACCCACAATTTCCCAAATTTGATCCCTAATCTGTACTGAGGTCGTTTATTTCATCTGCGACAGACTACAAATAGAACTAAAATCCTGAAGCTGGAGGTGGTGACTTGGATCCTGTGGCTGTAACCTAGCCAATGACCCATGCCAGAAGGTCTGTGTGGACATTAGATGAGGGCAGGTTGTGCTCAGCTATGATTTTCCTCCCACAGTAGCTCATTAGTCTCACACAAAGAATGGCTCACTAGCACAAGAGATGTCGAGGTCTGAGAAACTTCACCTCAGCAAGGACAGAAAATAAAGGGGAGGAAGCTTGTTTTTTATAAAAACCAAACTTTAAACATTGCAGTTATAGATTAGCGAAATGCCAACAGATGCCCTGCAATTTACAGATGAAATTTGACCACTAAATTTGTGATTCTACGACATAATAATGATTCCAGCACAGGAAATATCAGGTGTAAGTAAATTTTCTGCCTCATAGAAACCCGAAATTGTATAATGGGTGGAAAGCTAAGTTTTGGCTTAATTTTCACAAAGCTGAAGTGTAACGTCAAACTGGGAAAAAATATTTTCCACACTTGTGAAATCCATCAACTTAGCCAATTATAATTTTTTGTTGTTTCGTCGTTGTATTAGGGAGGATTTCATACCTACTTAGAACACAGTCTAATTGTCAGCCACATTGATGTGTGGATTATACCAGGTTCATTAATACCTAATAACCTGTAAGGGTGATGAAATGTTTTTTTCTTGACAGCATAATATATCAATAAAATATAACATAAAGCAGTGTATATCTTATTTTAAAATGAATCACCAGATATATTTAATTTAAACTATGTCAGCCCTATTCTATTCTTGTATTGCATGTAAAAAATATTACTCCAATAATGCAGCTGGGAAAATGTATGGTTACGACAATGTATAAATATTAATGAAATGATATAACATAGATATTGGTAAAAAGAAAGGGGAGATAAACAGAGCAAAAAAGGACTACAGTTTGTGGAATAATTGATTCAAGTGTTTTCTTCAAGGATGACAGCTCATTTTCATAATCATTTCTCAATTTTAACACAATGTTAGCAGATATGCTTCTGGCTATCTTTCCTGCTGGTGGCTTCTAGAATTTTTACGCCTGCCTCCCTCCATAGAGCTTCTTATTGACTTGCTAATTATAAGGTCTGGAGTTCTTCCTTCCCAGTATAGCAGAGATGAAAATCCAATTCTAATTTGCCTGCATCAGTAACAAACTGTAACAAAATTCCCTGCCCTAGTCCAATTCAGATTTAGTGAACCAAGACAAATCACAGTGTTTCTGTCAAGCAGAAATAACTAGAGAATCTATGGAATGCAAAAAGATCTTTCATCCATCAAGCCACTTCTTTCTTCAGAAAATAAACAATCCACACTCATGAACACGACCCAACTCATTTAATCTCCAAAAGAAAAGTTCTGCAAAGATTCCCCTTGTAAACTGCAGAATATCTGAATTTACATCTTACATTATTCATCCATGACATTTTAGATTTATAGTTATGGCAGTTCAGGAACTCGTGTCACAAGTGTTCCATCATCTTTATTTCTATTTATCGTTTCAACTCTCAATCTCATCATAACTGCAGGCCGCTCTTTCAGCCACTACACACCCAATCTCTGATACACTTTTCCTCTATCACTCCGCCTTACCCTTCCTTCCCCATCTTCAGGTCGCGCTTGGAGATCTTGCTCTTCTACCATGTCTACAGTCACCTCCGCTTTCCCCCGGTTTGGTATTGTGCTCTGCCACTGCCAAGCGCGCTGGGACACTACCTGTTTGCGGGGTACTACATAAATGCAGGTTGTTGTAACCAAATAATAATCAAGTTTAGTTTTAACTGTGCTATTAGACATAGAATTGCCTGTTTTCCCTGGAAATCTATTCCAGATTGGGGAGGGGGTGGAGGTGGAATCTTCTCATCTCAAGTCACTGGAGGCTTGTTAATTATTTCTCATGTCCTCTAGTTAAGGTCACAATAACTTGTTTTGACTTAGTCAAATGTCATTGGCATGCATCCCAATGCACGATTAGTTTTGTTGATAAGAACATAATTTGGAGAAGTTTCAATGAACAATGATTACACCCAAATCTTTTTCCTTTTCCACCTTCGTTGCCATTTCCAATCATATCCCCATTTCACGTTTCCTATTCCAAAGTGCATCACTTTACATTTATTTGTATTAAAGAACTCACCAGCAATTCTTTAGCACATCCTCTTAATTAATGCTGAATATTTGAAGGTTATCAGTCTCATTTATACTCAATCACCTGTTTTCATCAAATTGTGTGAAGTATTACAAGAAATACCCCTTTCCACCACAATTGATAAACTGCACGTACATAGCACCTTCATGCCAGTAAGTATCTCAGAGCACTTAATAAATATTGTGAATAACATTCAGAAAAGATCAACACTAATCAGTGTTCCAAAATAACTTTTTCCATTTATTTTGATGTAATGAAGGCAGTTTCCTATCCAATTAACAACTTTATAACGACACCTACAGCAACAAATTGTATTTATACAGCGCCTTTAACGCCGGGAGGACTTCCCACGGTACCAGATAGCCAAGGGTTTGCCTCTGGGCTGGTGGCTGGATTCAACAGAGATAGAGTTCAAGGAGGACAATAATAATAATCATCCTTGCATTTAATATCGTGCCTTATCACATCTTCAAGACATCTCAAAGCGCTTCACCAAATATACTATAAAGTGAATTGGGCGTATATTTTTGTGGGCAAAACACAGTAGTAAATTGCGCACGGCAATCTCCCACCAACAGTCGTGCCCCCGGACACTGAAGCTGGCACTCCAGAGGTTTGGGGCAGAAAGATTGAAGGTCTGACCACCAATGGTGGGTTGGGCAGGCTGAGGGATATGGAGCAGGCCAGTGAGTGTTGAACAAGGGAGTGGGCAGGTTGATAAGCTTTTGTGGGTCACAGAGGTAGGGAGGAAGGATTCTCACAGAATATACTGTAAAATGGATTGACTATATTTTGTGGGAAAAACGCAACAGTCGCGGTTTGAGGGTCAAAATTATTACTTTTTTAAAGAGATTATTACCCGTGGAAAACGATCGCCAATCGACTAACAACCAGGTTCCTACTTACTGCTCGGTAAACGAATGTGTGTGGAGTAAGGAAAATTGCCTAATGTTTTGCCCTGCACTTGTTGGAAAATTTAAATGGAAATAACATGTCTTTGCCAGGTAATACATCTTGTGTTGTGTGAGGAGATATAAGACTCATGTGTTACTCATAATGGTTAGATTTAATTAATTTTGATAGAATGCTGAGTGTTTTTATGGGGTTGACACCTCACCAATTACCAACATCTGACTTCATCTCAATACTTTGAAGGATTGTTGGCAATCATTGTTAGCGCCTTAATTTGCCTACAAAGCAATATTCACTTCAGTAAAAACTTAAGCGGTTTGAGAGGTTTTTGGATCAGGTGCTATGTTAAATGCAAGTAGGAGAATTATTTAACTCTTTGTACAACACAGGATGTATTACCTGGCAAAGATATGTTATTTCCATTTCAATTTTTCCAACAAGTTACATTTTCATTCCCGATGAGTAACTTGGTACTGTAATGCATCAGTGTAGTTCAGTTGATAACACTCTGTGCCCTTACACATGCGTTTGTCACCTCTAGGCTCGACTACTGCAACTTGTGGACCTCTCCAACTCTTCCCTCCACAAGCTGCAGATCATCAAAAACTCTGCAGCTTGTGTTCTCTCCTGTACCAGGCTCCGTGGACCATCACGCCCATCCTCACCAAGCTCCACTGGCTCCCCATTCCTCAAAGTATCAAATTCCTTGTCCTCACTTTCGGAGCCTTGCCTCCTCTTACCTCTTTGACCCTCTATCAACTTGTCCGTTTCCTTCACTTAGCAGGCTCCGGCCTGCTCCATGTCTCCCGCCCTACCATCGGTGGTCTGGCTTTCAGCCTCTCTGCCCCGACACTTTGGCACTCCATCCCACAATTCCTTTCCCTTGCTTCTTCCCTTGCCTCTTTCAAGTCCGGTCTCAAGATCCTCCTCTTTGACTGTGCCTTCAGTCGCCATCCTACCTCTCTGCCCACCTTCATCCCAAGTCTCCACCCCACCCCGTGCTCAGGTCCTGACCCCTGACAGTTCAGAGCCTTGGGACATCCTCCTAATGCGAAAGACACTTTACACATGTAATTTTGTTGTAGGTCAGAAGGTTGGAGGTGCAGGGCAGTGAGGGGTTCAAGTTCTACTTTGAGATTCAAGTTTCTTGTCTAAGATGAAACTCCACAACAGTACTGAAGGAGTACAACATTGTCAGCGGTGCCATCTTTAAGATGAGGCATCAAGTCAATGTCCCATCTGCTTGTTTAATTGCATGTTAAACATTCTGTGAAACTGTTTGAAAACAGAAGGATCTTTCCTCCAAATCAATTTCTAACTTGTAGGATCTCACAGGGACAGTGGCTGCCTGGAAAACAGTAATTACCTGCAAAGTGCTTAGAGATGTTTCCACAAGACAACACTCCAAAAATACAAGTTCTTTACTTTTCATTTCTGCTGTGAAAGGATTGACAGAATTAATAGTTGCAGGCACTGCAAAGCTACTAATTTTCCATTTTCCACTTCTCAATAAAAACAACAGCAGCATTACTGTAAAGCATTGAGAGGTATTTTTGGTAGTGGAATCGTGTAGCTCAGTGGTTAGAGCACTCGCCTTACAAGCATGAGATGTTTGTTCGAATCCAGGCAGGTCAGGGCGAAACCTTGGGCAAGTTTCTTTACTCCACACACCTAATAATAATCCCTCAAAAAATCAATAATAAATTGTCATTTCAATCCACGACTGTTTGTGGGACACTGCTGTGCACAATTGGCTGCTGCGTTTAGCCCACAAATATACAGTCAATTCACTTTACAGTATATTCTGTGAAGCGCTTTGAGATGTCTAGAAGATGTAAAAAGCACTACATCAAATGCAAGGATTATTATTATTACTAGTACAGTATTGTAGTTCAGTAATAGGATAGGAAAAATGATTTCCTCAGTAAAAGTGTGAAGATATGTTACCTTATCTGAAAAGAGCCATGAAGGAACTTGAAGGTCGTGTTTGGTTTGTGGCACTTTGAATGCATTGAGTATACAAAGAAGATAGGAGCGAGATAAGGAGTGAGATATTCAGGATGAGGCTGAGTACAAAGAATGAAATCTCATAAAAGTGGGACAAATTCTTCTTAGTAAAAATATTCCCTGCATTTGATATAACACCTATAAAAATAATAATAGTATATTGTACTTGTGTTTGATATCTTATCAGATATGAGACTCTTCAAACACTTCATGGAATATACACTCTAAAGTGGATTGAGGTGTATTTTTGTGTGGACAGAACGTGGCAGCCAATTGCACACAGCAATTTCCCACAAACAGCTATGGATTGAGTGACAAACTTTATTTGGATTGTTGGCCAGGACACTCGGAAAAACTCCTTTCTCTTTTTGAATGGCGCTATTCAAAAAGGTTCATCAACATCAAACAGGTAGATGGGACCTCGGTTTAATGTCTCATCTCAAGGATGAAACGCTGATATGTTATAACATTAAAATGTTGCAAAGTCCTTTTGCGAGGAATTGCTTTAAAATGAAGTGGCAATGTATTTATATGCAACCTCACAGCAAACAGCCATGAAGTGAATGAATATCTGGATATTGTTGGCCAAGATATGAGGAAAAACTCCCTTTTCTTTTTGAATACTGCAATTTGTCATGACATCTTCAACGTCAACCTGCACAGGCAAAGAGGACCATGATTTAACTTCTCATTGGTAGGGCAGCATTTGCAACAATGGATCACTTCACTGTGTGTTGGGGGTCCTGTTGGGAGTTTAAACAGTCACACTGTTGGGAGTTTAACCAGCACTGTCTGGTAAATTTTCACTAGTTGCCCAGGTAAGATCACCAGCTAGGGATTTGGCTTGCAGGATTAACGAAGTCTGAGTGGGAAACAGGAGCTACCCCCAGTAACTAGTCCGCCCCTCCAAGCTCCACAAATAAGGCAGGCTGCCTAATCTCCAACAACAACAACTTGCATTTATATAGCACCTCCCCCCAATCCTCGCCTCCCCACTTCACACCCTGAACTTCCCTGACTACAGAGATCACTGCAGAAGACTGACTCAAAATCGACATTCTGCTAAAAAAAACACACATCACTTTGGAATTATTACTGTTCCAATAAGATTTGAATGTGAGGAATAGAAATTATGTGTGAGATTATAAAAATCACTCCAGATGTACAGTACTGAGAGCAATAATAATGGGACCAGTGTAATAATCCAGGATCAGTACACAAATTTGTCAATTAAATTTAAAATTAGGCCTGTATCTGGGTTGAACTCATTGTGACTCAGATTTAAAAAGGGCACTTGGGATAATGTGACCTTTCAAGTAATCCACATTCATTATTTCCATTCATGGATCCTGGATTATAGCACTGGTCTCAGTCTAACTGGAGCAGTTTTAGTAAATCACTAACTATATCCCCGCGTAACATACTTGGTGTTTTTGAACACGTTTATTCATATATTTCGAAACTTTTTAAAATAATGTATTTGTTATTTACAAAAAAAAGGGTGAGCTTTAATCACTGGGGTGTTTTTATTTGTTGTTGTTTTTTGTTTGTTTTTAAGCTGTATTGGTTTTTGCTTTCCTTTCAGAAGTTCATTGTTACAATTGCGGAAACATACCTAAGGCTTTTATCTATATATAAATTCTGCGAAGTGCTTTGAGACGTTCAACGACACTGATCCTGGAATATAGCACTGGCTCAGTATAACTAAAACAGTTTTAGTAATCCTCATTCATCATTTCTATTCATTAATCCTAGATTTATAGCACTGGTCTCAGTATAATTAGGGTAGTTTGAGGAACCCACATTTAACTTTTACTGAGCGTAGATTATAGCATTAGGTTTTCGTACAATGGCTATCTGCATGTAAAACATTTCACACAAAGTTTCTATCTATATATTCAACACAAAATTGTAATTATAGAACAATTAAATTACATCATGATTAAGCAGCACTGCCATCATTGAGATGCATGAAATATACGGCTCAACAGAAAAATATTATGTTGGGTGCAGAACAGCTAACTGCCCCAGTGCCCCAAAATTCCAATACACTCCATGATATGCATTTAAACTAACTTGAGTGTGACCCTTTGGCTAGTTAGCATGTGCCTGTAAATAGATAAAATAGATATAATATATGTGTAGCCAGGTGAATAAAGCAATGGGCAATGGCTGCTCCAATTACCTTCTAACTCAGAACAGCACAATGGATGTGCATATCAAGGCAGGTGTATGTGATTTATGATGCAGTATATTTGTAGCACTACTAAATATCTTGGAGAGAAGGGATGCTAAAACCCAATCCCTGGGTTCACATAACATTCATAAAACACTTGAGTTTCAGTCTCACAATTCACACTGCTATTGAATCCCCTCCATTGGTTTATAGCCTTCTGACATTTACCATCGTAACCTTTTCTCTTTTGTTAATAAGCAACACTCAATCCAAAGGGGATGGAAGCGGTTAAAACATCTGCTATTTGTTTACCATTTCTCTATAGCCTGAACAAAAAGGCTGAAGTGAAATATTCTACTAATGTGGTCATTAAAAAGCATAAACGCTAAAACATTTCAACCATAATGTTGACTTGGCAGACTTGAAGTATTATATAAGTTTCAAGCTATAAAGTATTGTAATTTTATGGTCATTAAATTCACAATTACAGTATTTACTGCTGCTGATATAATTAAGAAGACAAAAAATAGTATGAGATTGACAGTATATAGGAACTGTAAAAAACAGATAGTTAAGATAAAGAGAAGGCCAAGTAGAAAGAGGTCAACTGAATGCCAATCCTTTACCGTGAAGGGATGGGAGACATTAGCATTGTACAAGCCTTTTAATAGGAATGGCCTGGGGCAAGTACAATTTTTCCTTCATTAAAATCATTTCAAATTAGGGCAATGTGAAGAAATACTCGCTTGAAAAAGATTCATTTGGTTCTCTTGTATTATTTTATTTTGTTGGAAAGAAATATTACGGTTACTGAAATTAACAATCCAACAAATAAATTATCCTCTCTCCCTGTAAAACTGCTGCAAAATATGGAACAGAGCCAAAATTTGTTTTTAATTCCTATGCTTTACTGGTAACATCTGCAAAACTGGCAAAGTGTTTACACCATGAGTAATGTATGTAATTTTCCAGTCTCGAATTGATTAAATTAGGCTTTACTTGAACTACAACTCCAAAGGGATTCAGGGATGATAAGAACTATTTACCTTGATCAAAACATGGCCTAATCTATCAAATGAATTGCACAGCCTAATTCATTCATTCAATTATGATATGTAACCAGTGTGTTATGGGTTTTGGGGTTTTGCCATTGGCAACCCAGAATTCAGATATTTATCAAGTCAAAGACCGATCCCAATTATCCAGACTAGTGTTCAAATTTCCAATGAGTGCCAGGAAACACTGACACAACTCCCGTCCCAAAGAATGATCAGTGATTAGGATTGTACAAACCCTTCCTATTTCCTGGGTGGTTTCAAGAGAACATGGGTGAACCCTCATGAGAACAACAGAGATTGAAATGTATGTCCCCAACTATATTAACTAAAAATATAGAGATATAAAAATAACATTTTACATCCTTTTACCTTCATTACAGATGGCATTCTACTAATTATTGTGGTGATAAAATACTCATGTCAGACAAAAATATCTACAGAAACAGATTACTTTTCAGTCTACTGTATACATAATATGCATGTGGCATGCAAAAACTAAACTGTGCATTCAGAGCAGAAATTTATATTCCTGCATATGTTTGACCTTACTTTTACTTAAAAGAATATGATTGATTCTGAAAACAGATGGTCTGCGATTGAATCACATTTGAGAATACGGAAGCAAAGAAGGATTAGTAATAGAGTTCTAGACAAACAAGCAGCAAAAAGCTGCGAGTGCTTTCAATGGGTATTAGCTGGTTAGACTCCAGAAGTACTCCAACACACACTTTGGAATCTTCAAGCCATGTATCTTGCCATCTAGGGTGCATCCATCGAGGGAGGGAGTGCTCTTTCCATTCCAAATAAGGGAATTTCCATCCATGCGCATCTCAGTTTGGTTTGGACATTCTTAAGCATGGTAATGAATTTCCACACGTGTCAGACACTTGGCTGACCAAAACGTAGATACATTTTTCAAGGAAAAGCATTCATTATTATGTTAAACCCAAGTTACCAATGAAGAGAATCCTAAATGGAACTTCAACAATTGGAGACATAACACCACTATCATTGGTCCCTGCTGCACTCCACTCTTGCTTATCATTAGATCTTTGCACAAACAAAGCAAGGCAACACATACTGAAGTATACCAATGAATAAGACAAAATAACTTTTGAAGAATATAAACAACCAATTTAACATTGAATATGCTGATGTTTATGAAGCCAGGTTGTGCATTCTATTTTTGGTTCACAAATGCTTTTGACTGTTGGGTAGTGGGAAAGTGGATTATTTTCTAACGAAAAAACGAAGTTGTTGGGGGAACAAGTAAAAAATATCAGGAGGTTTTGGAAGACGTGCCTCAGGGTTTTATGCTGGGTGTAACTTAGTATGCACTAATCATTGACAACTGTCGTTCAATGCAGATCGAGTGGAGTCCTGTAGGGTATTGGTTAGAGCCCTCATCCCTCAATCCATAACTGTGCGTGGGACACCGCTGTGCGCAATTGGCTACTGCATTTTGCTCAACAAAATACAGTAAAAGCCCATTTATCCGGCACCCTCTGGGGGGGTCGACTAATTGACTGTGCCGGATAATCGGGTAGCAGGTTGCCGAAAACCCAACACAAAACATTATTTATTTTAAAACATACTATATTAATAATATACTAAATAGTAACAGAATATTGTATGGATACTTACCAATAAAGATTCCAGCACACTCGGTAAAAAGATCGGTAAAAAATGCTTTTTTACCGATCGGTAAAAACCTCCAAGTTTGTAACTTTAATAAGTGTGCATGTGCAGGGATTGCATGCATGCGCAAAGTAAGCATGCTCGCGATTGCTGGAATGGGGAATTGCCCCGGGAGGGGGGGGTCGAGCAATCCGGCTGATCGAGTCACGGATAAACGGGCTTTTACTGTACTGTATATGGTTAATTCACTTTACAGTACAGTATATACTGCGAAGCGTTTTGAAATCTTGTGAAGATGTGATGAGGATCTATATCAAATGCAAGAATTATTATTATTAATAATAAGTACCAAACATGGGAAGCAAAAACTGGAGGCCCAGGTTCATTTTAGGACAGATACCAGTTCATCAAGGTCCACTTTAGGACAGAGACCAGGACGCATTTTCTTACACAGAGGATAATCAATAATTGATGTTAGCAATAAGAGTAATTGAGACAAGGATGTTTAAATCTTTCAAAGAACAGCTTGTTGCTACATTAGGAAGTGAATCGGTTCAGTATTCTGGAAGGATAAGATCAACTGCTTCCAAACTTCTTTTGTGATCTGGTGAAGGTAAGATACCCTTTCTTTTTAAAAAAAAAATCAGTGTATTGCAGGGGAGAGAAGATCTGAGAAAGCTAATGGGATAATTGAAACAAGGAACAATTCAATAAATTTAAATCGGAAAATACTTGAATGCGTTCAATATGTAGATGACTATCACCCTTGCACAAAATTCATCTTGCATACTTATTAAATTCTTACAAAGCCTAAATAGCTTAGTATTGGTATACTCATTAATCATCTTTGATTACATGATACACACATGGCTTCATTCTACAAAGCTGAATTAGCCCTGCAGCTCATGAAGACTGCAACAGCTCCTTACTGTGCAAGAATGTGACTTTGGTGCCAGAATATTTGTGGCTTCCTTTTCTTGGGTACTAGTGGATGTTTAATTTTCTTTTGATATAGATTCACATGATACCAGACTGTGTCACCGCAATAAGTGTGACAATGACCATCATGTCTAAGGTATATAGCTATACATCAAATAAATTCTGTTTATCAACAGTATTAAAACTGTTGCATGTCTCATGCATGAGTTTATCATCTCCCACCTGGATTACTCCAACGCACTTCCTCGTCAGTCTACCTAGCTCCATTATTGAAAAGATCCAGCTCATTCAAAACTCAGCCACCCACATACTGATCCAGATCAAACACCATACCCACATCTCACCAATTACGGCCAGGCTCCACTGGAATGGATCGACTTCACGATCCTCACACTTGTGTTCAAATCCAGTCACTCCCTGGCACCTCCTTACCTCCAACATCCTCACTTCCCAATCCACCACCCAGCACCTTCACTCGGCTGGCAACAGCCTCCTGCTCATCCCTCTCACCCTCCACTTCACCATCAGAGGTTGAGCTTTCAGCCACAAAACTCTGCAAAATTCTCCCTCAATCCCTCCGCCTTGCCCCTTCTCTCCCCCTTTTCAAGTCCTGCCTGAAAACTTTCCTCTTCGACTGAGCCTATGGCCACCTTCACCCATCCCCCGGCTTGGAGTCAGGCTCCGCCACTGTTAAGCTGTCTGAGATGCTACGCTGCATGAAGGTGCTATATAAGTACAAGTTGTTGTTGGAAACGTAAACATTGCAATTATTTCTATATACAATATGTTGCTTTACCAACAAGATTTTTTAAAAAATGCCCCCTTTTCTAATAATAATTACAAGATTAATATTACAAACAACAGTCAAGAATCGCAATTGAAATTTTAAGAAAAGATAAAAATTCTGCAAAATATTAAAATGCATGACCAAAAATTATTAATTTATTAAAAAATTTCAACTTCAACTTTCAAAGGGAGCATCAATGACATGTTTCAAAGCAAAATATACAAACCAAATTTTAAAATAAATCACCTACACGATAGGGTCCGGCGATATATCAATATATCGCTAAAACCCGATATCATTTTCATATTGATACGCCGATATAGGCATTTCAAAAATATCGATATATCGAAAAATCTATATATCGAGGGAAAAAATCGGAATGCGCGCACACTGAACTACAAGACCCAGAATGCTCATCTCTATACACAATGCACAGACTGAGGTGCAAAGCCGCCATATTGTATTCATAGTCCTCGAATACAATATACAGGTAAGCAAGGGGTGGGGGGGGGGTGGGGAGAGACGGCTGGGGGAGGGGGAGGGGGAGAGAGACGGCTGGGGAGGGGAGATGGAGAGAGACGGCTGGGGGGTGGGGAAGGCGAGAGAGACAGCTTGGGGGGGGAGGGGGAGAGAGACGGCTGGTGGGGGGAGGGGGAGAGAGATGGCTGGGGGGGATGGGAGAGAGGGACAGCGGTGGGGGGAGGGGGGGAGAGAGGGACGGCAGTGGGGGGAGAGACGAGGTGGATGTGATAATATACGGATAGATAGAGATGGGGGGATGTGAGAGAGGAGAGAGACACAGAGAAACAGACAGAAAAACACAGAGATGGAGAGAGTGAGAGACACAGAGAGAGAAGGATATTTACCTCCTGAGGAGATAGGCCCCGAATGCGTGCGCACCTGGAACGCGCACGCACTCCGAATGCGTGCGCGCATGCGCAGTACGAAAAACCCGAAAATATCGCTATTTCGTTATATCTCGATATGAGCCCATCGATATATCTAAATCGGAAAATTTCCATATCGACATGACCCTACTACACAATGGATTTCTTAAAGTTGTTATGCAGTTCTTAAATGTTGTTATATATACAGGTAATTTGCTTTATCAGATGTGGGCATAATAATTCCTTCTTCAGTGTGGGAATGGTACATAAATGTCACAGACAACACAAATTAGCCCAAAAGCTAAAATCACCCCACAATGATTAGATATTAAAAAAAAAGGACTTCAAAGCTATAACATCTACATTTTAGAGTATATTCCATGAAAAGATATCCTGCCAACATGAAATGTGCTATATTAAATGTAATCATTATTATTTTGCCACATCATATCTATATATAAAAAAAGCCTTAGGAATGTTTCCGCATGCAATTGTGTCCTCTTGACGCGGATGACTCTGTGTCAAATCTATATATAGGTAGACCCAGCTTAACAAAGGGGTTAGGTACTTTAAAACCCTTCATTAAGTGAAAATTTTGTTAAGCGAGAGTTTAACTGTACAGGATCACTGTAATTGACTGCAGCCAAAATGCCGCCCCAACCTGAACCTCCCCGTTAAAATCAGTTTAGTTCCTAACGGTTCCTAGCGCTAACATTTTCGGTTTATAAGTTGAGCAGCCAAAATCCGGAGTTCCGGCATCCGGACTCTGGGACGATTGGTGGCAAGGTCATCCGGAATCTGTAAAATATTCCGGAATCCGGACACCCTGTAAAACCGTTTCCGCTGCCAGCCGGGCCCAGGGAAAAGTCCCAAAATGAAATCCAACTACTGTACAGTGACAAAAATTGCAAGAATAAAATCGCCAATCCTACCTGTTCCAGGCCAGGTCTTCACAGTCACCGCACTGAAATATACCAACCTGGGCCCAGGCATTTCCGGACTCGTGACGCGCTTCTAGCGTTCCAAAGTCCGGAAATACCCGAACTTGGGCTCGGGCGTCTCCGGACTTCGGACATCAGAAACATTTTCCGAAGTCCGGAAAAACATGCAAACCGGCTCGGCCTCGGTCCCGAGGTTGCCGGATTCAGGACGCTCAACCCGTACTAGCAAAGGCCTAAGGTAGATACAACTGCTATTGAACGCTACACAATTTTAACTGCAACAATAAAATATAAAAATGTTAGTAAATAACACAATAAACAATAAAATACAGTCCTCGACTTACTATTATTGAAGCCACGAAGCATCCTGTCGCTTAATATGGGAGGAGCTGCACTGGACTGCTTAACTAGGCACGCCAAAGACTGAGCGTGTGTTGTGGGGGCAACCGGGAGAGACGCTACCCATGAGAAGCTGCTCACGAGAAGCCCACAAGATTTAAAGTGTATGTAAACATTCATTATAGCGAACCCAACCTTTGTTAAGCGGATAAGGGGTACAAATAGAAATCTTCGTTACAGTGAATTTTCGTTGACCGAGCGTTCGTTAAGCAGGGTCTACCTGTATATAAAAGCCTTATGTATGTTTCTGCAATTGTAACAATGAACTTCTAAAAGGAAAACAAATCCAATACAGCTTAAAAACAAAGAAAAACAACCCAGTGATTAAAGCTCACCCATTTTTTTGTAAACAACAAATACATTATTTATGTATTAAATATATGAATAAATTTGTTCAAAAACACTAGGTTACGCGGGGGTATAGCTGGTATGCAATAATCCTTACATTTGACATAGTATGTTTCATGTCAGGAGGACATCTCAAAAAACATTCACAGGATACACCATAACATGTAGTGATTGTGCATTTCTTGGCAAACGCGGCAACCAATAGAGACACAACAAAGTTTCACAAACAATCATGAATAATCAATATTATTTGGTGTTTCATGGCTTCATCACAGCCAAGCTCAACTATGCCAGCGCCCTGCTTGTTGGCCTTCACAACAACTCCCTCTAAAGGCTACAGCTCATCCAGAACTCTGCAGCCCTCTTCCTCCCGAGTGCCAAGCTCCTCGACTCCATCTTCACTGGGCTCCATTGACTTCCCATCATTCAGAGGATTCAATTCAAGATCCTGGATCTCACTTTAACCCTCCATGGCCTTTCCCCACAATACTCTGTATCCCCTACCAACCTGTCCACTCCCTCCACTCAGCAAGTTTCGGCCTGCTCTATGTCCCTCGACCCACCCGCCACACTTTCGGCAGGCGAGCCTTCAGCCACTCTGTCCCCAACCTTTCAAATTCCATTCCGCATTCTCTCTGCCTCACCCCTCCCTAGCCTCCTTCAACAACAACAACAAAATTACATTTGCATAGAGCCTTTCATGTCATTAGGACGTCCCAATATGAATGCTATATGAACATAAGAAATAGGAGGAGTAGGCCATTTGGCCCCTCAAGGGAGAGGCTTTTAAGGACTAACAGAGAGGGAGAGGCGGGGCAAGGAAGGCAGAGGAGAAAATGGGGTAGAGTACAGGAGATGATGGTAAAGAGGTGTTAATGTTGTGTCTTTGTCTTCCTAGAGTTCTGACGAAGGGTCGTGGACCTGAAACATTGACTCAGTTTCCTTTCTCCATAGATGCTGCCTGACCTGCTGAGTGTTCCCAGTGATATCCTTTTTTTTGTTTCCCTTTCCTCAGTAACTGCCTTAAACTGCAAGTGATTCCCCCACCCCACCTCCACCAACCTTTTTCACAACACTAACACCTCTTTAACACTGAAATGAACAAGTACATCATGGGGCACAATGATATTTGTGCTTATTGGGCCATGGCAGTGGGTGGGGATAGGGCCATGAATTTTATCTGAAGGGGGAATGATAGGATTACCCTATCTATGATAGAATTTTTATTTTAGCTCTGGAAGATGCAGAATGATGTGCCTTTCCTCATTACAATGCTTGCTTCCTCACATAGCCTTTTCTGTGTAATAAGAGCTCTCCTTCATCTCTGCATAGCTGGCTGAATACAGCCTATTACGCAAGACTGTATGTGGAACTTGTTCTCCTCAGGGATTTAAGCGAGAACATGAGCATTTTTCTCTTTACTTGGAAGCTGTATTAACCTCAAATATTATTCAAGAAGAATGTTTGATTCCTTTTTTCTCTGAAATATGGTGTACCTAAAGTCTCAAGGCCATAAATATATAGCATGGTTCACATTACAATATACCTATCATTATGATAATAATAAATCTTAAAATAATAATATTTCTTGCATTTGATATAATGCGTTTCACATCAGGAGGGCAACCCAAGGCACTTCACAGGATTTATGGTGTAGTGTAGTGACTGTATTTTGTAGGCGAATTTGTATGAGCAGATTATTTCCATAATTGTTCATTTTTAGAAGCAGTCAGAGAAAATAAGAATTGGTCAGATTGTACTGTTAAAACAGTATGCTGATCTTGTACATCAGTATACAATATCCAATATTTTGTACATTACAAGGCAAAGTGTTTTCACCCATGCTTTCTATTCTGTTGTCCTGCAGCTTAATGGTTAGAGCACTTGCCTTGCAAATGAAAGGATCTGGGTTCGATTCCCAGCAGGGTGAAACCTTAGGCAAGTATTCTTATTCCACACACATCTGTTTACCTAGCAGTAAGTAGGAATCCGGTTGTTAAGTCAACTGGTGGATCGCTTTTCCAAGGGATATAATCCTGTCAAAAAGATAAGAAGGATTTGGTCACTCAATCCATGACTGTTTGAGGGACACTGCTGTAAGCAATTGGCTAGTACGTTTCGCATTGGAAATATATACTGTAGCTAGTTTTCTTTACATAATACTCTGTGAAGCTCTTTGAGACATCTCAAAGATGTGATAAGGTGCTATATCAAATGCAAGAATTATTATTACTGTTATTATTCATTGACCTTAGATGGTGAATCTAACAATCAGATTCTAATATTGTTCAGTAAAGCTTCATTTATTTATTTTACAAGAACAGTCATTTTAAATCCTTGTATGGACACACATCTCTAATAATTATACACAGAAGCTCAGGTTGGAATATTCAGAACTTTTCTGCCATAAAGAAAACAAATCAGCGAGTTATTACAACATCATCCTGTAACTATAGTGAAATCAAAGAAATAATTATAGAAATTGAATGCAATATAATTTAGATAAATCCATCATTTTTTATTCAGACTTCCAGTGTACTGTCTTCATTTATTTCCATTTTACAAAAATCTGAATCCAACCACCTTTGCAATTGAGTATGACCAGAGTTATATTTATGACCAATGACCAGTGTTCAAACCACAATATAATACTACCATTGTACTGTATTTGCAGCACAGTATAATCAGCAATTGTTTGACAGTCCAAGAAAATAATGTATACAGTACAGTAATTATACTTGCCACTCACATCACTTTGGAGTTGAAGGGGATGACAGAGCTCTCCACACATACTCCACGGATGGGATTGAACTTGCCAAGAGGGAAGCTAAAACAGTTCTAGAAGTTTTGGTTGACTGATCGCTCACTGTGTTGAAACAGTGTGCGGCAGCAAGGAATAAAGCAAGCAAGATGCTGGGCTACTTTGTTAAATCAGTTGAATTTTGATCCCCAATCATACTCATGCTCCCTCCATAGGCTGCAGATCAGCCAGAACTTTGCGGCCGCATCCTCTACTGCTCTAAGCTCCATGACTCCATCTCCCCCATTCTAGCCCGACTCCATTGGCTCCCCATCACCCAACAGATTTAATTCAAGATCCTGTTCCTCACCTTCAAAGCCCTCCATGGCTTCACCCCATGCTACCTCTGCGACCTCCTAACCCCCTACCAAGCTGCCCTACCCAGACCACTCAGCACTGCAGGCTCCCGGCTGCTCCATGTCCCCTGGCCCACCTGCCACAACACCGGTGGAGGAGCTTTCAGTCACTCTGCCCCTAACCTCTGGAATTCCATCCTGTAGTCCCTCCACCTCACCTCCTCCCTGGCCTCCTTCAAGTCCCGCCTCAAGACCCTCCTCACCGACGGACCCATCGGACAGCCCAAATCCCTTCCTTTCCCTCCACCCTCCCCAAACCTGACCCCAGCTCAGGTCTGAAACATTGACTGTCCAGTGCCTTGGGATGTCCTCCTGACGCGAAAGGCACTGGGCAAATGTAATTTTGTTATTGTTGTAATTGGGATTGAAAAAGTAGATCCAGATCAATACATTAGAAATGCAACAAGACATTGGAAAAAGAGAACATAGGTTTAGTATTATAAAGGGCAACGTCAGGACAGAGATCAGGATGTTTCTCTTCACCCAGAGGGTAGCCAATAACTGAAACAGGGTGTCAGGAAAGATTACAGAGACCAGGACAGGAGGTTGAATGTTCTGGAAGGATGAGATTGGATGGGCCAAAGGGCCTTCTTCATCTAAACTAATTTTTCGATCTTTTGCACTCAAAGGTTTACACAGAGACCATTCTGTATCTCTTTCTCATTTAGAAGTATGGGACAATTTTCATTTTCAGAACTAGGAAGCCAAGAAAATAAGAAATGATGAGTTATTTCCAGTTGGAATAAAACAAAATAATATTGAAGAGGCTGCCTAAGCTTTTGACAAAGTTAAAAATGCTCACAATTTAAATATATATTTTCACCTGCAAAATATACAGTCAATTCACTTTACAGTATATTCTGTGAAGCACTTTGAGACATCTCAACATCTTGATAAGACGCTAAACAAATGCAAAGTTTATTACTAAATAAAATGCAAGTTTAGTACTGTGACAGTTTATATTTTATGAGATTCAAAACTTTAGAAGTACAAACTTATAGTCCCAGTCTTACATGTCAATACTGGATGGCATCAGCAGCCTCTTGCAACATTTCTATTGCTGGAGCAATACCAGCACTACAACATCAACAACAATAACAACAACAAAATTACATTTATAGAGCGTCTTTCATGTCGGAAGGACATCGCAAGGCGCTGAAATACATCTCCACAGCAAAACAGTAGCTTAGTCTATTCAAATGTGGCCGAGGACAAGATTACAAGGGGTGATTGTCATTAAATTATTTGATTATGGTCCCACTTTTCTCAGACAAATTTTGATGTTATTGGCAATGAGTAATAAATTCACTCTTTAGCCACATATCTATTGTGTCAAAAATCAATTCTTACAATTATCTAATTCCACTAGGAAGAAACAACAAAGTACTTGTATGCATTAATTCTAATTTTAAAAAAACGAAATAGAGTTGTACACTTCCCTAAAAAACACAGTACCATCTGTTACAGCAGTAGATCGTTGAAAGTCAAATGAGTGAAATTCTGTTTCATAACAGATTTGATAATTAGTGAATTATCAAGAATCTGTGTACGAGTGAAAGTGTGCATGAGTGAGAGTGTGTTTGTGAGAGAGACAGAATGATCACACTGGTTATGAATATTACAATAATCCTTGCAATTGATATAGCACCTTATCACATAATTGAGACGTCTCAAGCACTGCACAGAATAAATGGAAAAGTTAATTGACTTTGTATTTTGTGGGCAAACTGCAGCAGCTAATTGTGCCCCACCGTGTCCCACAAACAGTCGAGGATTCAGTGATCAATGTAAAAACAAAAAAAAGTGGAGATATTATTATCCTCGGAAAGCACTCGACTAACAACCCGGTTCCTACTTACTGCTGGTAAACAGTGGGGTGTGGATTAAGGAAATATGCTAAGGTATTGCCTTACCCAAGAATCCAAGTTTGAAACATCATTCATTTATATTTATTCCTGAGGAAAGGTCATGGATGTAATCCCCCCACCCCACCCCCAACATGATACACCTGACTGGAATTGGGTAAGCAGGGTGTATCACTTCAGGGGAGAGTTTATTCCATCCCAGACACAGAAATTTCCAGTGGGTAGTTGGTATGCATGGAATTCGCAATCCGGTTTGGAAACTCTTAGAAAGAGAGTTGATGGGTTTCTGTGTGTATCAGACACCCGGGTGACCGAAAACAAAATTACACCACTGAGTACAGTATGAATGAGGATCTTTGTCTCATTTACTTCATGAAGAATTCATTTTGCGGACATCTTTATACTATTAGGCATAACTACAGCAATCAACTGCAAAATAGTGTTCACATTACTGTACACTAAAACTTTTGTATATTTCAAGGGATAATTTGCACAATTTCACTCCAGAATGTGTAACAAAAACTGTAATTTTCATACTTTAACACAATCTGTTGCTGGTATTTTCTCACCCCATCATAAAATTGTGTCACTTCTGTGTTACAAATATTCATTGATGCACTTGAGTTCAGTAATTCTATCACATCAAGTTAGAGCATGTATGCTACATTTACCCCATTATGTAAAATTACTGTCTGTCAGAAATGCTAGATACTGTATTTTAATGAATGAAAATAACAACAAGATTTCCATACCTTGTATTGAGGATAGCCTTTCAATCATCTTTGTTTAAAAAAAAAGGAATAATCTCATCTCCAACAACAAAAATAAGCATTTCTATCAATTAAAAAAATGAGATGTGGCATGTTGGACCCATGGGGAAGAATGTTGATTAACCACTGAGTGGATGAGGCCTGGTTGTAAAAAAAAGGGTTAGTTTGCATGCAAAATTGCTTGCTTTACATGGAGACCACACAACGCAGAAATGCAGTACAGTACGTTTGATTTAAACACTACTATCCTTTCAAGTCTGAATGACTGTTGGAATTCAGCCTAGACAAATGCAATAGAAATCTCTCCTCTCTCTCGTGGTTTGTAAGGGTCTAAAGTGAAATTACTTTGGGCTGTCTCAGTTCTCATTGGAGAGAAGATGCCAGCACAAAAGCGCCATCACAATTGTACAAAGTATAAAATAATTTAAGAAAGAAATGTGTACCTGTTGGCATGTCATGGCCACATCATAACAAAATATAGATGTAGTGTTTTGTGTTTTTTTTCCGCTGAACTCAACTACCAGCAAAAGTTATACACAAAACAATATCAAATAAATGGTCACTGCTGTTAAATCTAGCTAACAAAATCAACTGATTTATAACAACACAAAGTACATTAACTCTCCTTTTCTCTCCTGAGAAAATACAGCTATATAATTCCTATCCTTACTTATTACCTTAATTACTGGGCTTTCTTCTGATATATAAAAGGATTCAAATTTTCAAAGACCTGGCCATTAAATGTTCAAAAAATGTGCAATTATTTTTTCCAGACTTAACAATAAGATATAATGATGCACTTATCAGATAGCTATAACATAATTACCTGCTCAACGCCAACTTCAGGCCTGACATTTGAATTGTAAATTGTAAATTAAACTTATAATGAAGTGTCAAAAAATATTTTACAATAAATGAGAAATTGGGGCTCATTTATATAACAATAGCCTTTCACATTGAGAACCTAAGTCTACATTTTACTTGGACAAATCAGAATGCCTCACCTTTCATTGAATATAGGTACAAAAATAATAATAATAATAATATCTCAGAGTTTTACAGTTTTCTGTAGTGTTGTGACTGTTACTAATGGATACATTATAACTTATATAACAGTCACCTTCCTATGTCTCAGCCTTGGATTCTGCCACAGTGATGCACTCTGAGGTACCGCACAGCGTGACGGGCGCGACATAAATGTAAATCGTTGTTATATATAAACCCTGAGATATGCTCTGAACAGACTTTTCAAGAATGCATTCAGCAACCTCCACCTCTCTCCTAACCCCTCCACGCTCTCAGTCAACTCTGTGAAGCACTTTGAGACATCCTCCCAACGTGAAAGTGACTTGCACCTTTTACTTTGCTTAAAATAAATAAATTAATAATAATTGCAAAATGCAATTTTATCTTAAAATGCTTTTAGATTATATCATATATAATGTTCTAAATAATTGCAAATGTTTTCAGAGTATAAACTATGTTACACCAATTAGATTACAATATTCTTCATCAAAGATAATACAGTACCTTACTTTAGTCTTCTCATAATCTGATGCAGATTTCTTTCAATCTTACACAAAGACAGAATAAGGGGTACAGATTGTTCTTGTATAAATAATTAAAACTAATATTACTGCTGCAATTCCCCATTGTACTATACCTACATTTTTTAATTCTGTGATTTAGGCATGCTCAGCATTTCAGGCAATATTTCATAAATTATAATTTTAAACTGAAAATATTTCCATGCAATATAAGAAGAATTTTCATGCAGGAAACTGGTAAAAATCAGAAATGCTGTTTTTGGAATATTGCCCAAACAGTGTAAGTATTTTTGTATAGTGGTATTTTACAATTCAACTGCACTGAAATATTGCAATTTTAACACAGCAATGGATAGAAATGCTATCTGGGTCTAGATTTACATTTTTAATGAAACATTTCAGAATGTGCAGCATTTAACAAATTCTTAAGTATAATCCTTCATTTTGAGCCAGTTTCCTTGTTTCCTAGACCTCCTGATTGATCTTGTTTGACAGGAGTTGATTTGAATATAATAATAATAATAATCATCCTTGGATTTGATATAGCGCTTGTCAGATCTTATCCACATCCCAAAGCACTTCACAGAATATACTATAAAGTGAATTGACTTTATATTTGTGGGTGAATAGGCAGAGGAAGGCTGGTGAGTTTGGCACCTAGCACAAGACATAAATGCCAATCACTTGCAGTGTGATGTTAAGTCCCAGCAAACAATAGTCTAAACAAAACTGAAAGATTTACAGCGTGATAATACAGTAACAGAGTATACACGACATTAGTTCAAAGCAATCCACAGATGGGTACAAATTAAATATGGTAATCCAATTAATTAGTTTTGTTTTGTTAGTGCATCGTAGCAGGATAATCAATTCTATCTAGTAATGCTAACTATACATTCCATCTTATTTTAACCCCTTTCAACCTAAATTACTTCTGTTGCTATCTATCAATCCCACTCTTTCAGGTGTGGTGGATCTAGCATCACAGCCTTTTGGGGATAGAATTCCAGATTTCTAACACACTTTGTCTGAAAAAATGTTTCCTGATTTCACTTTTACATGGCCTGGTTCTAATTTTAAGACTATGCCGCCTGGTTTGGGATTCCCCCACCAGAGGAAATAGCTTCTCTGTTTCTATCCTATCAGATATCTTTATCATCTTAAATACCTCTATCAAATCACCCCTCAACCTTCTAAACTAAAGGGAATACAATCCAAGTTTACGCAGCCTTTCCTCGTAATTTAACCCCTAGGCCTGGTAACATTCTAGTGAACCTGCGCTGCACCCCCTCCAGGGCCAAAACATGTTTCCTGGGTGTGGTGCCCAAAACTGAATGCAGTATTCCAGATGGGGTTTGACTAATGCTCTATAAAGCTGAAGCATACGTTCACCTCCCTTGTATTCCAGGGCCTCGAGATAAAAGCCAACATTTCATTCGACTTTTTGATTACTTTTTGCACCTGGAATTAGTTTTTAGTGATTTGCAGATACAGACACCCAAATCACTTTACTCCTCCACAGCTCTTAATTTCTCCTCATAAGAAAAATATTCTGCTTAATCTTTTCTTGGTCCATAGTGGATCTTGCACTTACCTACATTGAACTCTATCTGCCACAGCTTTGCCCATTCACTTAATCTGTCTAAATCCCTTTGTAACTTTATACTTCCATCTACCCTACTTACAGAGCCTCCTATCTTAGTGTTCTGAGCCTTAGGATGTCAATGTCCTTCCGACATGAAAGGCGTTATACGTTATTTTGTTGTTGTTGTTGTTGTTGTCACCTGTAAATGTGGATATGAAACTTCCATCCCGCAATCCCTCCATCTCACCCCCCTCCCTGGCCTCCTTCAAGTCCCACCTCAAGACCTTACTCTACGACGGCCCCATTGGTCACTCCAAATCCTTCCCTTTCCCTCCACCCTCCCTGTCCCAGCTTGGGTCTGAAACAAGGACTGTCCAGTGCCTTGTGACGTCCTCCTACATGAAAGGCACTATACAAGTGTAATTTTATTTTTGTCTCTATTCCTTTTTCCAATAAATTTATATGTTCGGCAAATAACAGATCCCAGTAGAGATCCCTGGGGGACACCACTTCAAATGTATAATGCGTCAAGGCAGTCCTATTTAACTTCAGAAAGGAAACTTGCAATAACCACATAAAGAAAGAAAAGTCCAAAAGTCACGCAGGCAATCCCACAAGATTAGCAAAAGTAATCTAGCTATTACAGGGATTTTAATTATCCTGTTGTAGATTGGATTGAAAGTGGGTTAGAAGGAACCATGGCATACAGGTGTAGAACTCTCAGTCTGAATGAGTGAATGCTCTGAAGCTTGGTAATAGGTTTCCACTCGTATCTTACGTGCGGCTGATGCAAAACATACTGTGAATCAATTTGGCCTACATTCAGAAATGGTCCTGAAATGTTTCTTAAGGGATCACTTACAACCAGTGAAAGACTCTTTACAACACATAAAGCTGGCTCAGAACAGAAAAATATCAGCCAGCAGGGGAAAGAGGATACTGTATAGTTTTGCACATCCCTCATCCCATATGCTCCTCCATCAATGCCTATGCTTTGTACACCCTAAATTTATTAAATACTCAGCCTCAATTCCTCACATGGCCTTTCTCTCTGACCATCTTCAGATCATACCCAAAGACCTTCCTCTTCAACTGTGCCTATGGTCTCTCGTCCCTGCTCGGCATCAACCTCCAGGCCCCACTTGAAGAGTGTTATGTGAATGCTGGTTGTTGTTAATATGAGCTCCTGTTTTCCAATTTCATTTTCCATTGCTATTACTCCGTAAACAACATTTTCCATTGATATCACCCCGTAAACAACACATTTAAAATTGTGATAGAAAAAAAATCAAAGATAGTAAAGACAAAGATTAAGTAAAAAATCTTTAAAAATCCAACCATCAACCTGAATTACAAGGTAGACAAAAACTAAAATGATTAACACAATGAAAGAATGCAATCATGATCTCAAGCACACATGATTGTTATTATTATTGGATAAATGCTAGTTACAACATATTGGATCCAAGAAAAAGAAGCACACGTACTTATGGAGGAGACTGAACTTGCCAAAGGGGAAGCTGAAAGAGATTATGGAGTGTTTGTTGACTCGATGCTAGTGTCCGGCGATATATCGATATATCGGTATAATTTTTCATATTGATATACCGATATTGGAAATTTGAATATATCGATATATCGAAAAATTCGGTATCAAAAACAATATTGGTATTACAAAAAATATTGGTATATCGTGTCCGTCGATATATCGGTTATATCGGTTATATCGGTATAATATAAAACCTTTTCAACTTACCTTGTCGCCGGCATTGCAAACCTCCTGGACCTAGAGCACGGAATGTGTGCGCACATCAGAATGCGTGCACACACCCGAATGCGCGCGCACACCTGAATGCACTCTCCTGGGAGAAATACGGTTGTACCGGACAATTCCTTGCATCGACACAGACAGCAATCCGTTGGAATGGTGGTGCGACCATGTCAAGGACTTTCCCCTGCTGGCTAAATTCGCAAAGAGATACCTTTGCATCCAAGTGAGCTCCTCACCTTCTGAGCGACTGTTCAGCAAGGCAGGACATATCATCACCCCTAAACGAGCACAGCTCAACCCAGACAAGGTCAACATGCTTGTGTTTTTGGCTGGAAACCTGTGAGCTGGTACAGATCTTTATTGGACGAACAACTTACAGCTGATTTGGTGATTGCCGAAGCCGGAAATATGTATCAAATGAACATGGCACGATGACTGGCATTGCATTTACATGTATTTTTTTTCTTTATATTTTCCACTTTTGAGACACTTTATTTTTTTATCAGATGCTTATAGCACATTTTCTATTTACAACACTTACAAGTGCATATGTGAAAGGATGATTCAACATCTTCCTTAAAAACTTGTTTGGTTTTACTTTCTAAATAGGTCCTGACACCGTAGTAAGCTACTTAAAATCAATCAACGAATTATAATTAAATTGGTTTCCTTTAAATTTACATAGCCTTGGTATGTCGTTTGCTACACAGCACACCCCATTATTAATAGTATTAGTCAGATAACTTGCCCAGCGTGCTTAAGTCATGATCACATTTGTTCATTGACTTACGCACACAAGATAGCATTCAACAGAACTTGTCGCTGGCATTGCAAACCTCCTGGGCCTAGAGCACGCATATCCGATTGCGCGCGCACGCCCGAATGCGCATGCACGCCCGAATGCGCGCGCATACACAGGATTAAAAAAAACAGTGATATCGATATATCGATATGGGCCCACCGATATATCAATATCGGAAAATTTCCATATCGACGGACCCTACTCGATACTAATAGAGGTGGACAGTTTTTTTTTAATGGGATTGCAAAAGTAAACTCAAATCAATATTTTTGGATGTATTAAGTCAGTAGAATCAGATTTAGTTTTGTAAAGGGCAGATTTAGGATGGATATCAGGAAGTTTTTCTTTACACAAAAGGTAATCGACTGGAACCGATTGCCAGGAATGGTGATAAAGGTTAAGACACTGGACTCATTGGAAAAGCAGCTTTATGCAGGGATAGGGGGATGGTAGGGTAGATGTTCTGGCGATTTAGATTGGATAGTCTGAAAGGCTTCTATCATCCAGACCAACAATAATAACAATCTTGTGAGCTTGAGATCATGATCAAATTCTTTCTTTGTGTTAGTCATTTTGGGTTTCATTTACTTTGTAATTCAGTTGGATGGTTGAACTGCCCAATCTTCGCTATTTCAAAAAAAGTTTACACTTCCCCTCCTCAATTTAAAATCGAATGCAATTTAAATGCCTTTTCATCTCATAGTTGCTTATGAGGCATTGCTAGTCTAGCTGCATTTTACTATGTATTATTTACTTAATTAATTGTATTTTTTAAACCACTTTTGAGAGATTCTCCCATCAAACACACCGTCACTGCACTATCATGATAGCGATCCTGTGAAGCATTTTGGGATGTTGCCCCTGGCATGAAAGATACTATACCAAATATAAGAATTAATTATTGCTATTCATTTTTAAGTCAAGTCAGACAATCAAACCACTTTATTTTGTTGAAATTACTGTGGCATTTTGACTTGGATTTCCTTGCCACCACTTCAGCAAGGTGTGTAGAAATCCTGTAGCAATCTCAATAAAGAGAGATTAAAATTGATGCACTGCTATCAATCATGTTTATAATGGGGTTAATGATATATACAGACAACATAGAGAATGTTCTCTTTCATATACCAGCCACTTGCATATTATGTAAAAACATTCATATAATTTGCATTGTGTGACAGTCAGCTTCTGCTCCTATTGATGTGCTACTAAATATAAGTGATTCACAACCAATTATCAAGCCAACCCTACAGTAATTCATACTATTCTTGATAAGTTATCCAGCAATACATTGCTAGTAGTGCAAGCGAGGATGCAAAAAAGCCCAGCCATGATGTCTCCCATAATTGAATATCTAGGGTGAGACTTGAGCTCCCTCACAACTACACAAAGCACATGATTGCATTGAATTCCTTCAGTTACACAAAGCACACACTGTGTTCCCTCTCACCTGCACAAACTACAGGTATTCTTCATTCAAGTCCAACTGGGACAAGACAGAATGGATTTGTACAAAATGTTGAAGCGTTTCGTCCACAAATATACAGTCAATTAACTTTACGGTATATTCTGTGAGGTGCTTTGAGACATCTAGAAGGACTGAAAAGCGCTAAATCAAATGCAAGGATTAATATCATTATTATTATAAGTGCCAATGGAATGTCTTAAACTATTGTGGTTTGAATATAATAAGTCTGTTCTTAGAGATGTAAATTAATCAGCTCTTAGAAGGCCTGATAATCTTGGGATAATACTGTATAAACTAAAAGGCAGTGAGGTACTAAAAATATTCTCCAACTCCCAATTCCATGGGCACAAAAATGATTAAAAATCCCTCTGTCTCCCCACTTTTAAAACAGCAGCTTGCACTTATATTGAGCCTTCCATGCAGGGTAGTGTCTCAGAGTGCTTAGTACTGGTGGAGCCTGACTCCGAGCTGGGATGGGGGAAGCGAGGTGACCATAAGCATGGTCAAAAAAGGAAGGCTTTCAGGCAGGGACTTTAAAAGGGCAAGATGGAGGGATTGAGGGAGAGTGTTCCAGAGTTTCGCTATTACATGTCAATGTAAATTATATTGTATTTCAAATTAAATACATTGGTAAAGTCTGAAACTGTCGACATTGAGAGTCAGGCATCAGGATAATTGTGCAACAGAGTTTGCAGGAGCAATAACTATGCAACTGTTCAGACAGGATCTCTACAAATTTCAACAAAACATACTCTGAGTTACTGTTAGTGAGACATTTCTCTAGAGCATCCAAATCTGCCATCTTAGTGAGTGAGAATGGATGAATGAATGCTTCTGATTGTGAAATCATACACTGGTGGTATACATTGCACTTTTCAAAAAAAACATTGAACTTAAAATATATCCACATTTTACAGAAGCAGGCATGATTAATTTAGCAACATAAAATTCCCAAATGACAAAGTTGCTTTATTTGGCTTGAAACTGACATGTGTAACCACAGAAGGCCGAAAGGGTGCAAATCAACAAAGTTTCCACAATTCTGTAAAGGCCAATGGAAGGAAGGAAGGAAATGCATTAAAAACCTCAAATGGACAATAAAGAGAAAAATGCAATACAATAAGCAAGAATCAAAGAATAGCACAGAAGCTCAGAGATTCCCCAATCACTAAAGGCCTAAATGCATGATTAAACATTAGCGTCCTATATCCACGATTTTTTTTGTTTTAAAGCTGGAATAAGAGCATCCCTCATAACACCAATTGATTCAGCTCTTGAACAGTGCTTCATAAAGTCATTAATTCACATGAATAGCTCTGCCTCCAAATTCTACACATCCAACCGAACTGCAAACAATATTCCAATTCTAGTTTTTCAGTGTGTGTATATATTTGTACCAAATGAACAAGGTCCACTTCTCTACTGACCATTTTTGAGATTATGAACATCACAGAGGTCAACGACAGTAAGGATTCAATTCTTAATGATGTGGGCATAAGGGGGCACAATCTATATATAATAATGATAATAATAATAATAATAAGCCTTGCATTTGATATAGTGCTTTTCATACCTTATTGAAGTCCCAAAGCGCTTCACAGAATATACTGTAAAGTGAATTGGCTGTATACATTTGTGGGCAAATCGTGGCAGCCAATTGCGCATAGCAGTGTCCCACAAACAGTCGTGGATTGAAATGACCAATTTTATTATTGTGGTTTTTTTGGAGAGATTATTATTAGGCATGTGGAGTAAGGAAACCTGCCCAAGATTTCGCCCTGACCTGCCTGGATTCGAACACAGGTCTCCCCAGCTTGGTCTCCCCAGCTTGCAAGACAAGTGCTCTAACCACTGAGCCACAGGAACTCCACAAAGCTATATGGTGCTGTTGAATGGCCTTTCATTGTCACCAGATTCTCTGAGGAGTAACTTCTGTTGCACACATAGAAGCCAAATGCTTTGAAATAGTCTGGGGATCTGGGTTCAGATCAGCTGCAAGAGGCAGATGCTGGTGCTTTCATATCATTGTGTCTTGAAAAGAAGGGATGCTAGGTTGCTAGATTTTCAGTTAATTGCTAATATCTATGCCAGTGTGCAGGCTGATAACACCCAGAGGCTTAGTAGCATAGTAACACTGTATTATTATGCAATCAGCTGAACACAGTCTCACAAGTCAACCAGCTCAAGAATCAGGTATGAAACCATCAATCCTTCCTCTATTAAATTGTTGCTATTAAGAGGCTCTTGACTATTCCGTTGGCCCTTCTCTAGTGGATCTGATGACAGGATCTGGCTATCTTGAGGCTGATGATCCGAAATCCAAAGTGCTATCCTTTAGTGACAGATGCTCCCAAGAGTCATCATAGACTAAACAATCTGTAAAAAAAAATCATTTTAGTATCTCAATTATGCTAAAAATGTACACTTCATCTATTTTACACTAATTGTCAACAGAGGAAAATTCCATTTCATAATCGTTGTAAAAAGATTGCCATTTTTAATAAGAGCAGATTGATACCATTAGTGATAGAATTATCTGCACTATGATAACAAACTTAGGAAAACATATTTATATGCGTTTATCTATGCCTTTTCAGGTAGTACACCTCTGGTTAATGTGATGAAAATCTACTGGTAGATATATATGTACAAAATAAATATATGTATAATACAAGATTGAATTTACCGGTAATTTTTTTCGAGTGGTCTTTTCTACAGTCCTTTTTCTCCACTTCATGTTATTCTCCAGTTCACAAGAACAGATCTTTCAGTCTTTTTGCTGTTCACTCTTCCGTAACAGATATGCTTAACATATTCTTGTGGAGATTGCCTGATGTGTGCTATTTGTAACAGTGATTTCCTCCATGTCAAAGTTGCATTCATTGATTTTCTCTCATTTTTTGCCCCTTCATCTACTAAAGAAGCTGATTCCTTGCTGGGCTTTAGTTCCACAATAAACGTTGGGAGTTTATTCAAATGTGGGGGCATTACAACCAAGCCAGATCCTGTAAGTAAATTGATTGCTTTTTCAGAGAGCTGGCACAGGGATAATGGACCAAATGAATTCCTTCTGTGCTATAAAATTCTATGATTCCTGTCCTCATCCGACCTCCACATGCACACTTTTCAGGAGGCAACAATCAAGCTGTAAAAAGCATTTAAACCAATTGTAGTGCTATCATCCGTCCTCCTAGGTAAGATCAAACTCACATTTATATTCAACCAGTCCAAGTAATGTAATGCAAGATAATTTGTTGCACATATAACAGCAACAACAACAAATTGGATTTATATAGCGCTCTTCACTTCGGGAGGATGTCCCAAGGCCCTGGACAGTCAAGGGTTTGCAACCTCCCTGGGATTTGGAATCAATACGATAGAGGTCAAGGGGGTAGGGATGGGAGAATGACTGAAAGCACAGTCAAAGAGTCAAGCCTTGAAGCAGGCAAGGGAGGATCATCGGCTCACAGAGCTTGGTGCGGGAGACCACACGAGCTGCAGAATTCTGAATAACCATGAATACTGGCTTCTGTCAGCGCCTCCTCACCTCAGGCGTTCCCAGCACCACATGGTTAGTGATGCTGTCAGCACATGAGGTGAGGGGCACTGACACCAGTCAAGCAGGAAGGTCCCCATCTTGTCGATATTCAACTGGAGAAGCAAATAGAAATTGCTGGAACACTCAGCAGGTCAGGCAGGAAAAAGGAAAATGATTCATCATTTCGGGTCTGAAACTGAAAATGTTGACTCACTTTTCCTTTCTCCGTAGATGCTGCCTGACCTGCTGAGTGTTCCCAGAGATTTCTGTTTTCTTTCAGATTTCCAGCATCTGCAGTATTTCGCGTTTATGTCAACTGGAGAAAGTTGGCTCTCAATCAGGACGTGATGTCTGGCAGACAATCCATCAGGATAGCAATGGCCCTGGAGTCGCAGGTGGAGGTAGAGAGATAGAGTTGGGTGTCATCCACTTACATATGGAAGTTAACCCCAGGTCTGCAGATGATATCATCAAGAGGGAACACATAAATATTGAAGAGGAGAGGACAAGCAAAAGAGACCTGTAGAACGCCGCATGTGACGACTAAGGAAGTTGCTATTAGTGGATACAAAGTGGAGATGATGGAAAAGGTAAGAGGGAAACCAGGTATGGACAGAACCTTGATGGTGCAGCTGAAAGAATAGGCAGTGGAGAAGGATATAGTGGTCAACAGTGTCAGAGATCAAGAAGGATGGGGAGACTGAGAGAACCCAGGTTACAGTTTGCAACTTTGATTAAGGCTGTCTCTGTGCTGTGGGCAGCATGGTAACCAGATTGGAGAGGTTTTTACAGGTTTATAGTGGGAGAGGAAAGAACAAAGCTGGAAAGCAACAACTCGTTCCAGAACCTTGGAAAGGAAGGAGGTGGAGATGTGATGGTATTTAGAGAACATAGAAGGGAAAGCAGCATCAATGACAGAAGAAAATTATTTGAGGACACATATTTATGAAATTAATTCTTCACCACATTCCTAGTAATGCAAAGTCAAATCATGCTTATGTTTCACATTTATCAAAACTTATCATTTCAAAACATTTGGTTTTCTTGGCAAATTGTTTATTCAAAACAAAATCTCAAGAAAGATTTTTCAGCTTCTCTTGCATAACAAAGGCTTGAATAAACGTCCAAAGTTTTCTTCATGAATGCATGTAGAAACTTTCTATCCTGAAAATCAAACTGCATTTTGGGGGCCACAAATAAAATATAATGAATGCTACAGTTTAATTTGAGCAGTCTAATTTCAACTCCCGAGCTTCGTGTCAGACAAGTAATCAGACCAACAGAGACTCCCTTTCTGACAGAAATGTTCATTAATTCCAGAATCTGCCATTTCACATTTGCATTTAAACATCAGTCCTCAAGGAGTTTAACCTCACCAGTGATTTATTATTTAAAAAAAGCCTTGCTATTTATGCATGCTCTTGGTTGAACTAACACACTGGTAAGTAATTGTGGCGTATCCTATGTTGCATAGTGTAGAATCTAATCGTCTTTGGTTTAAGCAAGTTAAATTATTTTCTGTCATTTCAAAATATTTTATTTACAAGGTTGGGTATTATGGCCAATCTGTTTACAGCTTCATAATGCTTGATCAAATAAAATTAAAAATACAATTGTAAGTAGTGACAGTTTAAATTTATGTGAACTGTGACCTGGAATTCTTGTTGAAGCTCTTAACATGGAGGCTTGTGCAGTATTTTAACTGGCACGTTTTGTTAAGCTACGAGCACATCATCTTGCTTTGTGTGCAGTAGACAGATAACCAGCCTGCTGGGCAAAATTAGTCAATATGCACTGACTGAAAGCAAATTAGGTCTACACAGTTAGCAGTGTGTGTAATTTACATTAACTTTGCAAATACAGACAAGAAATGTAAAACAGAAACGTATCATTGGGGACAAATAACAAGCATTCATTCAAAAGGTCCTTGTTATCATTTACAGATTTTTTCTTTTTTTTTAATAATGCACACATTTATTCTCTGATACCAAATTCGAAAAAACAATTATAAAACAACATGAATATTCTGAATGTAAATAAAGTGAAAAAAGCAGAACCGTTTTCAGAACATGTCTTTCATCTGAGATGGTTCTTTATCTCATAATCTGGAATGTATTCCCGTAACTCAATGTTTCAATCGATTTTTAATTTTGGGGAGGTGACATTACAGAGAGAATACATGAATGTTTTACCAGTAAATGATTAGTATTCTCTTCGTTCAAGAACGGTTAGTTTACCATAATCTCACTGGCTTTTTAAATGGGAACATTTCAATGAAAAGCCAAATGTTCATGTTTAACTAATTGTTTAATTGAGCAAACAGTGTGAAGCAGGTTAGAATCTAAGGAGATGAATTGCTGCAAGAGCAATTTTTAAAAAAAATTAGTCTCATAAGGTGTTCAATCATGATATGTACTCTTTACACTCAATACACTAATAGTGCTGTGCCTTATTCCAAGAAAACAAGACTCATTATCGCAGTTGTGCACCTAAAAAAGAATTTCTGATTGAAACCCAATAATTATTCAAGTGCCCCAAATCACTCTCCCCCCAATTAAACTTTCTAAGGCAAGCGCAACACTTAAATGTACATTATCTCACAGACTTTGTTTCAATATTAGATTCACCAGATAAAGCCAGTGGTCATGTTTCACCACCTTGTGAAATTACCTTAGCTGGTAGGTACAAATAGCTCTCGTTACCCCTTCACCCAAACCATTATTGATGGCGGCAATGCTTTGTTGGAACACAACCACTGATTGAATGCCTGGCATTCAGAATTGGTTCAAGGTTTCACGCAAGGGTTTACGTAGGCCTTTCATTTGATACAGGACATTTAATTAAATAAATAATAATCTTTGCATTTGACATAGCACCTTATCTCATCTTCTTAACAAAACCAACAACAAAATTACACTTGTATAGCGACTTTCACTTTAGGAGGACATCCCAAAGCGCTTCACAGAATATACTGTAAAGTGAATTGACTGTATATTTATGGGCAAAGTGCGGCAGCCAATCATGCACAGGAGAATCCCACAAACAGTTGTAGATTTTACAGACAAATTTATTATTGTTTTATTTTTTGAGGGATTATTATTGGCCTTGTGGAGTAAGGAAATTTGCCCAAGGTTTCTCCCTGCCTAGAATAGAACCCAGGTCTCTCTCTTGTAAGGTGAGTGCTCTAACCATTGAGCTACAGGAATTCACAAGGAGTCCATTTGGAGGACATCCCAACAACAACACAATTGCATTTATAGAGTGCCTTTCAAGTCGGGAGGACATTCCAAGGCGTTGAACAATTAGGTCGGGACCCGAGCAGGGTGGGGGGAAGGGTGTGGGTAGAGGCAGGGGGAAGGAGAGTAGGGAAGGGGGCAGAATTAGGAGGGGAGCAGAAGGCACGGTCGAAGAGGAAGGTCTTGACACCACCCTTGACGGAGGAAAGGCAGGAAGCGAGGTGAAGGGATTGTGGGATGGAGTTCCAGAGTATGGGGCAGAGAGGCTGAAAGCCCGGCTTCCAATGGTGACCCAAAGCATTTCACAGGATTTTACCTTAAAGTGTAAGTAACTGTGTGTGCAGTCACAGATTTGCTGGCAAATGCACCACAAATAACCATGAAGTCAGTAACCTTCAGCTACTATGCCCTCAAATTTTGGAACTCCCTCCCTCAACCCCTTCGCCTCTCTCCCTCCTTTCCTATCTTCAGGTCACACGCTTAGCATGCGTCGACCATGCTTACGGTTACCTTCCCAGTCTCCCTGGCTCAGCCTTGGGTTCTGTGTGAAGTACTCTGAGACGCCACCTGGCAATGGAGGGCACAATATAAATGCAAATTGTAGTAGTAGTGGTGGATGGTGTTGTTGTTGTTGTAAACACTGCAAGTGAGTTACTCAAGGAAGACAATTGAACAGGAAGCTTCACAAGATGCTGTCTCTAGCAGACTTAGGATGAATCCGATGAAGGAGGTGCTGAAGAACCAGGATGGCAATCATATCAACAACATTTGCTGAAACAAAATGCTTATTTTCGAGCTTCATACCACTGTGTCAAATTGATAGACACTCCTGAAAACGGAGTATAATTACAGATGGGTTTTGGACTGCTGTTGTCAGCAATGCGATTATTACATCTGGTAATAATGATCATATAAAAATTTTCACATCATTGATCTTCATGTGAAGCAGTTCTATGGAAATTATCAAACTTATTTTACAATTATTTGTGATATGTCATTTTCACAGTAGCAAACTAACCACATAACCACATGAACAATCAGGTTGAGTTCTTTGCAAATGGTTATTATCATAAAACAATTTAAAGTTACAGAAAGCAGTCATTAGTGTAAGCCTTGGAACACTTATTCTATCTCAGCAACAATTGTTGCATGGTCCAAGAGGACAAAAATAGGCTCATGATAAAACAATGAGAAGTCAAACCCTTCTGAAGTAAATGCAATTGTTTTCCTTCAGATTTTGCTGTTGAATGAGTAGAGACAGGATGTTATGAACACATAATCCATTCCCATTTAACATCAGTTAGAAGAAAATAATTCGGAATAAAAATGAGAATCAATATTTTAGCGATATTTAAAGTGCCTTTCATAAGTTGGTTTTTTTAATGCGCATTCCTTCTAAAATGAAATAAGGCCATGTAGTCAAGCAAAAGTCAAACATGAATTACTGTACAGTTCAAAAGACAATGTTCTAAAACTAGTTCCAATAGCAATTCACAGGAAGCTTAAACCACTTAACGTAAAACGGCTAAAACATGAACATATGTATCCTGAAGCTTTTTACTTTCCTTAAAACTATTATGAATGCTTTCTTCACAATATGCTTCATGTGGTTTCTTTAACTATCTTGGCTTTAGTTCAGTCTCCAGCAGGTTCCACTGGAAAAGGGAACAGAGAATTGATTAAAGCACAGGCTAAAAGTCGAGTGCTATAAAACAGCATGAGATCCGCTATTCCAGAACAGAAAATATACTTAAGTTTTGCCATTAATTGATAGATATCATGGCTGTTCACATAGCCACTTTAAAATTCAAATAGTACAAGGTCCTATTGGGAATTAGTGCCTGATGACCGGTGAATCCTAACAAATAAGATCCATAATCTAACCATTAATGCAGGAATTACATTGCCAGAAACAATGAAAACATATTTTAACGGATGTTTCGAAGACAATCTTATAGTATTCCTATAAATGCTTACTAGAGAATATTAAACTTTAAATGTATCACCTATTGTAATGGAATTACAGTGCCTTGGAACGTCTTCCAGGCGTGAAAGGTGCTATATGCGTGTAATTTTGTTATTGTTGTTGTAATCATACCAAACATTGAGTTGTCAATTATAAATGCAAATTTTGATTCTGTAATCTGGCACCTAACCTAATGTGCTGTAATGCCTACAGTGCTAACAGGCTAATATCATAAGAAAATATTACATTTCAAAATTTAGGAGATAAATTAGCATCCAATTTGAGTTAAGAGTTTAAATCATCAACACAAATTTTAATAGCATACCAATACTCCACCTGAACATTAATCCCTCTGCACTATAGTACAGGTACTTCAGTTTAGAAATCAACATTTTTTCTCAAATATTTTGCAGCTTTTGATCAAATTCTGTAGATATCGGCCTTATTAATGGTTGGATCAGGTAAGTTAAATATTATTACAAAGCTGTATAACTGTAAACATTTTAAAATGTATTAACTCATCAGTTACAATTTCTTCTCAGATTGCTTAACCTAACTCTGAGGACACCAGGCAGCCGTTTCACTGTTTGCTTTAATTACATGTGTTACAGCTTCAATTCTTTGGCTAAAAATCCAAGTCAAGCTTTGTCATGAGTGGCCCTCATCAACAGCAGCCAGCAGCTGGCTTCCATCTATAGCTCTGAACTGAGACTTGATTGAGTCACCGAGGTAGAACAAAAATCACCTAAGGCCACACACCCCATGAGCATGTATAACTACATGTATCTTTATTTAAAATTAATTTCAAGCACAACAGGATTAATCCATCAAAGTACATCAAACCAACATTTCTGCACTATATATATATAGATATAAAATATACACATGCACGCGCACGCATACACACACACACACACACACACGATTATTCCCCATTTGTCTAAAAACAAGAAAAAGTTAATATATTCCCTGATAAGATCCCAGTTGAATATAATTGATTTAAATCCTAGACCTGAATGGCTCCCCTAAAATACATGTTTTATTGATTTGCACAACCACATAAAAGTAAGATATTTGGCACTGGAGTACCACCTCAAAAAGAAAGAACCACAAAATATTTCACTGAGCAAAGTTTGCGTCAGAATTAAGTGGGATTGATTGCAGCTGTGGAGAAGACTATGGCTCAACAATAACACTGAAGAGAGAAAATACAACAACTTGCATTTATATAGCACTCTTCTACTATAGCAATCGCTCAGAGTACTGTACAAAGCCAGATGCCAAGTGGTGGGAGGTGGCCATTGATGTGTTTGAACAGGTAGGTTTTAAGATGGGATTTAAGAGACCCAACAGAGAGGGAGAAAGAAGGAGGGAGTTCCAGAGGTTGTTGTCATAGAATCTGAAAGCTCAACAACGATCGGTGGGGTAGAGAAGGCAGTTGGCATTAGAAATTGGAGAGGAGTGTGATTAAAAAACACAGCGAGATAAGGCGGTTCTAAGCTAGCAAAGGTGAACGGGATTAATATACTACAATAACAAAGAAGAAACCATGTCAATAATTTTAAAATGAACAAAAGTACCAAACATCAAAAAATAAATTGTTCTAAATTAATAATGTAAACATCAGAAACAAATGAAAATAATGAATGTTCTGAGATGTATTGAAAATTAGCTGCTGAGAATCAATATTGCAAAGGAAAGAATGAAGTACAAAATATAAGCAGTTTGGAGTTTTGTTTCTGTATAGTATATCTTCATTTTTATATGCATCAAAACATCTCAGTAGGTTATTTTTTGCCAAAGTGAAGTTTATATAAACTCGGCCATTGTTTTGTTCCTACAAACAGCCATGAGCTGAACGATTAATTTATCTAGAGGATTGTTAGCCAAGGATTCCGAGATAAGCTCCCTTTTCTTTTTCATCAGTATCATGGGATCTCCACTGTCTATCTGAAACCAGGCAAACATTGGCAGAATTTTGATTCAGCACTTCCATTTCCACACTGGAATGTCAACCTAGACAATGATCTTAAATTGGCTTAAACTTTCGAATCAGAGTCGAAAGTACTGCTAGCTGATTCAGTCGAACACACAATCACTAGAAAAAAAATGCAGCAGGAGCAAAGATATCTTGGAAGAAAAGGTTCAACAGATTAAATGCTGTGGTCTGTTAAGAGTTCTACAGTAGGTATTAACTGTTTGGCCAAACACACAAAGCAAAAGAACTCAATCCTGACAGGCTTTTTACACTTATAGCCTCCAAATGAATAACATCTTTCTAATGATGCAAAACTATAACAATGAGGTAAATGTTTTGCCAATGTGCCACGGAACAGATGTCTTGATATAAATCAGTCTTTGAAGAATGGCTACCAATGTAAAAACATTGAAACTGAGATCATTATGACCTTAAAATCCAGAACATCAATTTGAAAAACTGAGCTGGGTTTTGCAGTGAGATTGAACCTAGTTATATAATGAAGTACTTGAGATTTAGCTTTCATGCCTTCAAGATTGTGACAGCCCATCTAGATGATAATGTGAACTTGAATTGATAACTCAGCTGCCTTGAATTTCAAAACACCCACCATCAGCAAGCAGGGAAGCAGTTCAGATACCATTGACATTTACATGCCATTCACCGTGCATGCCATACACATGCCATACATGCCATTCATGCATACAACAACAACAACAACAACAACAACAACAACAACAACAATAACAAAATTGCACTTATATAGCGCATTTCACGTCGGGAGGATGTCCCAAAGCACTGAACAGTCTGGTTGGGACCCGAGCTGGGTGGGAGGGGGTGGGGGAGGGTCGAAGTAAGGGGAAGGGGCAGGAGAGTGGGAGAGGGGGAAGAATTAGTGGGGCAGCCAAAGGCGCGGTCGAAGAGGAAGGTCTTAAGACCGGCCTTGAAGGAGGAAAGGGAGGAAGCAAGGCGGAGTGGCTGCGGGATGGAGTTCCACAGTGTGGGAGCAGAGAGGCTGAAAGCCTGGCCACCAATAGTTGGGCAGTTAGGGTGGTGGACGCAGAGCAGGCCTGAGTCTGCTGAACGGAGGGTGCCGGAAGGCTGATAGGGAGACAGCAGGTCAGAGAGATAGGTGGGGGCAAGGCCGTGAATGGCCTTGAAAGTAAGGACAAGGATCTTGAATTCTATCCTCTCGGTGACGGGGAGCCAGTGGAGACAGGCGAGGGTGGGAGTGATGTGGTCGCGAAGCCTGGTACGGGAGAGTACATGATCTGCAGAGTTCTGAATGATCTGCAGCCTGTGAAAGGAGGAGCTGGGGAGGCCGACGAGGAGAGAGTTCCCGTAATCGAGCCTGGAAGTAATAAAGGCGTGGTTTCGACGGCGTGGGAGGTGACGTAGTGGCGGAGTCTGAGGATGATGATGTCAACCGAGACCTGAAACTAGGATGAGAGGGGACGAGGTGGAGGGAATGAGGAAGGGAGTTCCGGAGTTTCGGGGCATTGTTGCTGAAGACATGGCCGTCGATGGTGGAGCAGAGGATTCGGGGGACGAGCAGGAAACCAGAACCCGAGGAACAAAGGCAACAGATGCTGTTTTGGGGAGAGAGAAGGTCAGAGAGGTTGGGGGGTGCAGAGGAGTGGAGAGATTTGAAGACAAGAGTGAGGATCTTGAAGTCGATCCTCTCCGGGACAGGCAGCCAGTGAAGTCTGGCAAGGACTGGGGTAATGGGGGAGTGAAGTTTGTATGGGTGAGAATGCTTGCGGCAGAGTTTTGAATGAGCTGGATTTTATGGATTGTGGTGGAGGGGAGACCAGCGAGGAGGACATTTGCGTAGTCCAGCCGAGAGGTGACAATGGCATGGACCAGAGTTTCAGCGGCTCTTGGGGCAAGGCATTGCCAGAGACTATGCTCAGTAAGCATTAATGTGTATCAAGTAGCTCAGACAAACAATGCTTGTGTTCTATTCTAATCAGTTGGACAAATATGTGCACAACTGGTATCAATCTAACATTCACCAGTTTTAGTAACTGAAAGATCCTTGGTTGTGTCTTCTGGTTAACAGGTCTGTAAAAATTGCAAGTAGCATTTCCAACTGAATCTTAAAAGAAACCGCATGTAGTTTTTTGAAAGCTGTCTTATATTAACAGGATGAAGCCTAGATTTAACTTTTTATGGTTTTGAAATGTACCGTAGGCTTGGGAGGTGAACAAAGTAGGTAACATCAGTTTAATCATTTTTGCTGTTTTACATAAAAAGGAATTGCTCACAGATGAAGCAGATGAATATGATTCAAAGTGAACAGCAAGTACACAGACTGAACCAATCTCTGCTCAGGTCAAGATTATGTCAATCAGCTACTATTTTTATCTCTCCATAACGTGTAGCAACTTCACAGAACAAAGGCATCACTCTTAAAAATATGGTCACATAAAACATGGGTCTTATCATAAGAAAGGATGTCAGACTCTGTGTCAAATTCACGTCAAGTTCTTAAGGCAATGGACATAAACTCATAATAACTACAGTCATAAACTTTGTTCATCAAGCTGCAATTTATGCTCTGCTCACCCGGGATTGAAAACTTTTTGATTACAGACCCTAGGGTACATGTATTTTCTTTTTGATCAAATGAGAATTTAGAAAATTGGGCATTAAAATTCGGAACAGGAAAACTATAGCAATTTAAGAGATTTTGTGTGACGTGCAACATGTTTTTTGGGAGATGAGGAGAAAATTAAATGCCAATATTGCCCCTAGTATATTCTGTGAAGTGCTTTGAGACGTCGATAAGACGTGAAAAGCGCCATATCAAATGCAAGGATTATTTATTATTTTACAATTGACAGCCCAATGCGGATGTTTCAGTTGAAAAGAGTAAAATAGCGGCAGAGTAACTCGTCTTACATTCCATTTTTTAAAAAATGACACATAGTACAACAACAACGTGAACTTATATAGTAACTTCCATGCCTCTCAGAGCACTTTATTATAGCAAAGATATAATGAAACAATAACAATCTTTGCATTCAACAATAATAATGTATTTCACGTCGAAAAGAGCTTCATAACATTTTACTATGAATTATGGTGATTGTGTATTTTGCGAGTGAATGCAACAAACTATTTGTTCATAGCAATGTCCCACAAACACCTATGAAGTAAATGATTGATCTTAATTTGAAGGATTATTTACCAGGATACCAGGAGAAATTCCCTTCTCTTTTTAAACAGTGCTTTAACATCCACCTGAATAGGTCAAGACAAATCTTGTCTGAAGGATATCCAGCCCTGCACTGGAGTATTATCTTAGATTGTGAGCTCAAAATCTGACATGGGGCTTGAACCTACAACCTTATCATACAGGAGTAAGATTGCTGCCAACTGAGCCATACATGACATACCAATGACATATAGTCATTCCCTGTGTAGTGTATCCTGTGAAGCGCTTTGATGAATAACAAATTTAGGGTTATGATGTGCCTCATCATGGCTCAGTGGTAGAACTCTCACTTCTGAATCAGTTGTGGGTTCAAGCCCCACTTCGGGTCTTGGAATCCCACAGTTTAACTTTACACTCCAGTACAGTGCTGGGGGGTATGTTGTATCGTTGGAGATGCCGTCCTTCGGATGAGACTGTCTGCCTGTTCAGGTGGAAGTTAAAAATCCCATGACACTATTCGAAAAGAGAAGGAAGTTTGTCCTGGTGTCCTAGCCAACAATTCTTCAAATTAAATTGATCATTTGTTTAACGGCTGTTTGTGGAACATTGCTGTGCGCAATTGGCTGCGATATTTTACTCGCAAAATACGCAGTTGTATCCACTGTACAGCATATCCAGTGAAGCACTTTGAGACATTGCAATAATGTGATAAGGCACTATCTCAAATGTAATATTATTAATCATCATTATTATTATATATTGTATATGCAACATATACCAATTTGACACATGGTTGATGAAAACCTTGGAAAAACAACAGCACAAAGGCCCAGGTGTAGTAAAGGATACCCCGACGACTCCACAGGTGATTTGTGGGGATCTATATTGAAATTCAACTTAAAAACTACCAGCCTAGGTTTTGCAATTTGCCATTTATGAGCCTGTTGACAAATTTCACAATCCAATATTTACAAACCCGAATCAGAACGAATAATAATTTCTGTGGCACAGCTCACATTTTAGACCCGAGAAGAATTTAAATATAAAAATAAAACACTGTCTAACAAATGATTTAACAGTTTGCAGACCAAACACATTATTAGGGGATAATAGAAATAAAGATTTTGGCCCCTGTGCCTCTATTTTAGTGATAGCGCACAATTCTAACACTACAAGTTATTTTTAAGAAAATATTGCAGTTGTGTGACAGAGTTCCTAAATTATATAACCCAATGCTGCCATAAGCAATGGCAACTCTTTACAAATAAAACTTTCAATATGTGCCTGTCATTGCTTATTTAATCTGTGAATTACAGTACAGAAAGTACTGTGCTTTCAACTCTGGAAGCAAAAAGATAAGTACTTTATTTAACATCCAATTAAATGTGGTCACCAGAGAAATCATTGCTTGTGAAGCTTTATCAGAAAGAGATTAATCCATTTCAAGCTCAACTCGAAATGTCACAAAAAGCTCATGAATTTAGATAGAAAAATCAAAGCCATTTTCATTCTGATCATAACTTGCATAAATTGCTGTATTTAGACGGAATTTAATCAAATTTCTGGACTCTTTGCAACGGTCTTTTATCTCTTTTTAAGACACTGACCTGTCAAGTGGATATTCTTAGTGCTGAACAAATCTGTGCATTTTTAACTGCTGTTTGCAACAAATGTATAGATAAAAGCATGCCCCATATGCATTATGGTTGCAAAGGCTTTCCTTAAAAAAAACAAAGTTCCTACGTCCTGAAAAATCTATGATATAAACATTGCTCTTTTGCTGTAATCATCCAGACATGATGGTGCCTGTTTTGTTTTACTTTATTTCTGGAAACCATCCATTTTCACAAAAAGGTAACCAAGAATGACAGGCAATAGAATGTCTGGGCCATGGATCATTTCGCACAAGAAAACGTCACCAGTTTAATGAATGCTTGTACTCACTGAGGAAGAACTTAGTATACACAGCAATTTATCTTCAATGTTTTAATTTCCTCATATAAATTCATTTCACAATGTTAAAGTGATGCTGTACTTCTTTTCAAATGAACCACATTTACTTGTACTGAGATCAGATTTCTTCTTCGGTCCCAGAGGGCTACCATAATAGCACTAACATTATTAAGTACCATGCTACACTAAATTTCCCGAAATTGTTGCATCTTCAATAAACAAGCATAAACGATTTACAGGAATTTAGGGTTCACAAAGAGCTCTTGGTTTTAATTAACTCCACAAATTAAGCAGATCATCTGAATTTACACAGTTAATCAGCAGTGTATAATTTGGGGCATATTGTCTTCAAATTTAAAATGAGTAAATTCAGCCTTAAGTTGGGAGTTACTTAATACAACCTGCCTCAGATTCCACACCGCCATCGGAGGTTGGGAATATCTACCATCATTCTCTGGAACTCCAACCAGGAGACCTTTTGACTTGCCCTTTCCCTCGCCTCCTACAAAGCATACATCATGACCTTCGACTTTGACCAGTTTCATTCATCCCATACACGTCCTATGCATTTGGCATGAAGAAACCACGTTAATAAAGGAACTGATAGAACTTCTGTCCTCAACATTTTTATTCAACTTTGCTTCCATGTTTCATAATAATATCTCCAAATTCGATAAAAAGGACATGCCTGAAATCTCTTCAGTTATTCTTAGTAATTGTTTTCACATTTTCAACTTCTCACACTCTTAGTTTTAAATTATTTACTATATACAGTAAACTATATGGATACAGTTCAAGATCCTGGTCCTCACCTTCAAAGCCCTCTAAGGCCACACTCCCCCCTACCTCTGCGCGAACCTAACCATCTACCAACCTATCCACTTTCTCCGCTCAGCAGGCCTCCTCCCTGCTTCACTTCCCCCACCTCACCATTTGCGGGCAGGCCTTCAGCCACTCTTCCACCCTCTGGAAGTCCACCCTCTGTTTCGCCCCTCACTTGCCACCTTCAAGACCCATCTAATAACCCTCCTCTTCGACTGTGCCTTCAATCACCCTCCTTTCCCCACCCTATCCACTAGCCTCCCCAATCCAGACCCTTAGGTCAGTCTGCAACACTGACTGTCCTCCCAACATGCTATATAAATGTAATTTTGTTGTTGTAGTATGGTTTTGTTAATTACACCATATTTTGACAGGAATGTAATTGTACCATACATTACATAAAAATTCCTTATAGATTTTACGTCAATCTAATGTCTACAGTAAAGTTATCCATCTATATATGTATTGGAAGTCAAACATTTTTTGCCATTACGCCTCCACAGCAACACTATTTCATCTACAGTATATACAATCTACATGATCTGTTTTTGTGAAAATTAATATCACATGGGTTTTGTGTACACAGGTGTATGGGTGGCATGCAACCTACAATACTTGGATAGAGCCAATCCCTGGAGAATTCCAGAGTTGTTAGAATATTAAATCTATCGAGAGAGGAGGGTGCGAAGAAGGTCCAGGGTAGTATCAAATGTATACTTTGACGGTAATTAGTAGACCTGAGGTTGATTTCTTGTTCCATTATTTCTTGCACTCCTCAGAATTACTTTAAAGTTAGTAACACGGCAGTGTGGGCCTTCATGTTCCAGCTTGAGTGAAGTTCAAAGTGTAAAGAATGAAAGTGTAAAGATTTCGCCACATGGTTCTTTGCTCAGATCTTCTGGAGGGAACATAATTAAAATTAGTCCATGTTATGGCTGTAACTCTTGAGGAATGGCCTTTAAATTTGCCATGGGGCATTTCTCCTTTTAATAAGTAACAGCAGTGAATGAATTCCACTCCAACCATTCTTTCGTTTGAAAAACGGTTTGCTCAATGTTTATTTGTGTAGGTCACACATAATTGGCCTGAAAATGTTAGTACTGTCTAAATAGCAGAGAACATTTGTGCATATTGACAAAATAGAATTCATTTTTAGCTTGCCCTTTGTAAGAATATTATTGTGAAATAATTACTGAAGCTAAATGAAACTCAGACTCATTTGGATTTAAATTTTGAGTACAACAAATTGCATTTCTAGAGCATTGAGTAAGACTCGGATATTGATTAGCTGTGTAGGAAATCACAGTTGAGAGGCACGAAAAATGATTTTGGGAGTTGCTACAGTTTTTCATGAATTTTCATGAATTTTCATTCCATTTTCATTTACCTATTGAACAAGAGTGTGAAATAGAGGATCCCAAATCGAAAAAATTCTGTAAACGGTAAATACAGAATGCAGTAGAATTACACCTGACCCTCAGATTAAAGAGACCTGTTCAATTCTTATCGTTATGCACAATATACCAAATGATAGAAGATCTCAATCCCACAACAACCTGTGGAAACCTCTGCTCCGTGTTGTGATGTCCGACGTAATAATTAACCCAAGCTTGAAAGTCCAGGTAAGAAACAGGAAAATGTGTATAGCAGCTTCTCAACTGAGAATTTTGACCTTAAAAACCTTGTAAACAGGCTGATGTATGTCTTGGAGATACAGTATCATGTCATTCGATATACTGTACTGTATTCCTGTTCAGGAAATCTGTTACATACTATCAGATGTAGTGCTTCTGAACGCATGACAAATTTCCAGAGAATATTTTCCCAGGACAATCCACATCTTAGTTTGCTTTTCCATCACATTATCTTTCCAGGAAGGACTGACTATTTTGGAAGCAGTTTCAAATTGATGAACAGCTAGTTAAATGGTTTCACTGTGCCACTGGGCCTTAGTACATGGTTATCGGCTCACTTTTATTCATCTGGCTCCCAGATGTCGCCAATCCTGTAAGAAAGGATTCTAATGTGAATGACAAAGGGGGTTGCTGCTGTAATCTAACATCCCTTTACTAGCAGCAAAGGGTGAATATAATATCCACGAGCATCAATTGCACAGGGGAGAATACTGAGGGAGCCAGCCTTGGAAGATTTACCTGGTAATCATATCAGTAGTCCGATAGGCTGGACCAGAAAGATAGCTACAGCCATCAGACCCAAAGCTTAGTGATGCTATTCCCGCAGCAAAGGTACCAGTTGTTTACGAACAATTAGAAATCATCTGTAATGTGTAGTATAGGCCCTCAAATTATATCCATCTGGAAACATTAAAGGCTTCCTGGGGAAAGGGCAGGTAAATGCGTCTGAAATAAATGTGCTTGAAAGAGTGAGCAGACTCACTCACGGTGGACTGAACGGCTATCTTCTGCACTGTAAATTTCTATGGTTCTTGATCATGAGGGGTTTATGACAAACAGCTCATACTTTCCTCAAGAGAGTCCTCTCACAAGTTTTGAATTAATTGAAAAACAGATTGTTCAAGGGCAATAACTTGGTTTCAGGTAAAGTATCACACAAAAAACTTGTTTACAAAATAATGTCACTGGGTATACAGGGATATAGACATAGATACTAGTAATTGGCTTCAAGGAAGGAAGTATAGTACAGTCAATTGGGATCCATGATGGGATCCTGTGTATTCTGAGTATAAATAAATGACCTAGATTCTCAGATTTAATTCAAAGTGGCTACATTGCAGATATCATGAAGTCAAGGGGAAATGTAGAACCACAGGAAGCAGCCAAGATCTTACAAAGAAAGCGCAACTTGGGAGAATCACTGGCAAATGAGATTTTTTTAAAAAACTCAAGTTGATGAATATAGAAGGTAAAAATAAGTGACAAAGTATTCAAATGGACTGGACAGAATTTATCAAGAGATTGAAAGAAAACTAGGAAATAGTTATCACTCACATGCTCAAACAGTATGAGCAGCAATAAAGCTAGGCAACAACAAACACAACAAAATTATATTTATAGAGCGCCTTTCACGTCGGGACGACGTCCCAAGGCAAACAGGGTAAGCGACTACATTGCCAAATTATTTGAGTTTGAATCCCCAGAAGTCATGTTCAAAGTCTTCAGATCTCTTCCCGTACCTCAATCCTGCATACAGATGTTGCAACATTTGTCTTTGGTCTGTCGGGTGTCTGACACAAGGAGCTGCCAAGACTAAAGAGGCAGTGAAGGAAAAGAGGATGATGCATAGTGTTAGGGAAATGAGAAATGATTAGAAATGTAGTTTCAAAACGAAGCTGAGGAGAAATGTTTTCACTCAGCGGGTTGTTCGAATCTGGAATGCATTGCCTGAAAAGGTGGTGGAGGCCGATTGGATAACAACTTTTAAAAGAGAATTAGATCTTTTTTTAGGTTATGGGGAGAGAGCGGGGCAGTGGGATTGAGTTGCTCTTTTCAAAGAGCCGGCACAGACTAGATGGGCCGAATGGCCTCCTTTTGTGCCGTAAAATTCGATGATTCTATGATAAGATCGACCTCTCAGTCTTGTCAGAGGGGACCTTCTACAGAGACTTCTACATAAGTTGCTATGCCACGGATACAGGGGAGAAAGGACAGTGCATTGGAAGTTGGAGCTGCAAGGCTATGGAGGGCCTTGAAGGCGAGCACGAGGATTTTGAACTCTATCCTCTGAGGGATGGGAAATCAGTGGAGCCAGGCGAGGGTGGGGCTGATGGGATCATGGAGCCTGGTGCGGGAGAGGACATGAGCTGCGGAGTTATAATCATAAAATAATAATCTTTGCATTTGATATATCACATTTCATGTCTTCTGGACATCCCAAAGAGCTTCACAGAATACACTGGAAAGTTAATTGACTGTATATTTGTGGGCGAAATGTGGCAGACATTTGTGCACAGCAGTGTCCCACAATGTGGATTGAAGTGACCAAATGTATTATTGTTTTTTTTCTTGAAGGATTATTATCAGGCATGTGGAGTATCAGCACATGGAAACTTGCCCAAGATTTCCCCTTGCCAGGAATCTCGTTTGCAAGGCGAGTGCTCTAACAACTGAGCTATAGAACACCCGTTGAGTTCAGGATGATCTGCACTTTGTGGAGGGAAGAGTTGGGAAGGCTGTCAAGTAGGGAGTTGGCGTAGTCAAGGCTAGATGTGTTGAATGTGTGAATGAGGGTGTTAGCGGCCTGGGGAAGAGGCAGTGGCAGAGCTGGGCAAAGTTGCGGAGTTGGGGTATTGCAAAGCCGGTCATAGATATGGGGCAGAAAGAACAGTTGAGGGTCAAACAAGGCGCCAAGGTTCCAGACTTGCTCAGTGAGGTGGAGTGTACATCCTGGGATGGTGATGCTGTCAGCACCTGAAATGTGGAGACACTGATAGGAGCCAATCGGCAGGACCATGATCTTGTTGACTGCAGAAAGTTAGCTCTCATTCAGGACTTCTGACAGACACAAGGTCATGATAGTAGAGACGGTATTCTGGAAGGGTTCGATCAAATGGTCTGAGGGACCTTCTTCATCCATACATATTGTAATCTCATGAGTTTATTGGTTGACAAGCATCTCAATAATTCCAGTTATTTCTGCCAAAACTATTATCGAAACCAACCTGTTCTCGTGCCAATAAACTGAAAACAATGCAACATTGCACAGACGGTCTCTTTTTTTCACAGAAGCAGTACAAATGTGACAGATGCCAACAGAAGAAAAAGTACAAAGCAGGCAGCATGGGGGCAATTCATAAGATAGAGAGAACAGGAAGGTCATGCAATGGAATGATGCAAGATAAGTGTCCTGAAAATTCTTCCTGTGGGGTACTTAGCTTTAGCTCATTACTCACAGCATCTGGCAGACAAGAAACAGAGGAACACTACACTTTTAACACCAATAAAAGGCTGATAAACAATCCTAGGTGGTGATAATATCTTTAGTGGAATAACTCCTCTAACATTAATTACCCTCTCTATCCCCTAGCACTCTATATTTTTTCTCTTCAAATAATAATAATAAAAAATCTTTGCAGTTACCTTTGCAGTTACCTTTGCGGTTCCTTACCATGTCATTGAGACATTTCAAAGTGTTTCACACGATTTACTGTAAAGTGGATTGACTGTATATTTTGTGGGCGCAACGCGGCAGCCAATTGCACACAGCAGTGTCCCACAAACAGTCGTGGATTGATTGACCAAATTATTATTATTTTAAAGTATGAAGATCAGCAAAATGCTATCTATCATTAAGATTACTCAAGATCTTGGTCCTCACTCTCACTCGCTCTCCATGGCCTTGCTCCCTTGTATCTCTGCAACCACCTAGCCCCCTACCAACCTGCCCATTGCCTTTGCTCAGCATGGCTCCAGCTTGCTTCATGACTGCTGCCTTGCCTGCCCCACCGATAGTGGGTGGGCTTTCAGCTTTTCTGCCCGCATCCTGTGCAACTCCATCCACAGTTCCTCCTGCCTCATCCCCTCACTTACCTTCTTCAAGACTTATCTCACGACTCTCCTCTTTGACCGTGCCTTCAGTTACCTTCATTCCCCCACTGCCTCCCACCATCCCTGATCCCAACCACAAGCTAGGGTCCAAAACACTGATTGTCCAAGGCCTTGGGGCCTCCTCCCAATGTGAAAGGTGCTATACAATTGTATAGTAACGATTTAATCATATGACACATAACAGTTCTTTAGGGTAAGGCACACCTTCATTTTTGTGACTTAAGACACTCTTGAGGAATAGTGCAATGGTGCTACAAATTACAGTACTGATGTTTCCAGTTCGAAATAGCTTTTTTTCTCTGACAATTTGTAGAAATCCATTACCGAGTTTACGAGTATGTAAATCAGCTTGAGCGTTCCACGCGTGTGCCACCCTTATGTGCTCACATTATCTTACACTTTTGGAATCAATTCCATATTTCACAAAGTTGAGGCAAGGCTTTACTTAAATATGTGGTATAAAACTGCTCATCAACTTTGGTTTCCATGCTCACAGATGGGTCTGAGCATCATTGCTTTTGACACAAAAAAAGGGCATGAATAAAAAGGAAACATTTTTTTCTACATTTCCAACCTGATTTCTTATAACCACATGGATGGTGAAGAAATGTGAAAAAAGCAAAACATTTTTTAAAACGCAGTTTAAGAGCAGCACAACTGTAGTATTCAACCTCCAATCTGATGTTCTATAAAATGTCTGGACAAACGTTCATACCTGTGATTCCCTAAAGTGAAGTTGTGATCTGTGACGTTTAGCACAAGTATTCAATAGCAAATTATTGAAAATTGAGCCCATTTGACATATTAATTATCGACTGGTCGGTGGATGTACCTTCTTTCCATTTCCATCACAATGGTTCAACCCATAGGGAGCCAAGCTTGAGATAGTTTGTTAGCAGAGCGTTGGAGCAGTGTTTCGCGGAATAAAGGTTTAACTCAACAAATGAATAAAAAATAAATGAGTATCCTATCTATCAGTCTTCCAATCCATGGGCAGCTTCACATTCATAACACAGACAGCTTTGGGCCAAAATACAGTAGAAACCCGTTTATCCGTGACTCAATGCACCGGCACTTCCGTATAACCAGCACACCCCAAAAAAAGTCCCCATTCGATAAACCGGAACTTATCCAGAACAATAGCAGGAGCATTTGTAAATGCATAAATATTAACATAATAACAGAATATTGTATTGTACTTATTGTTAAAACTACTCTCTTGCGCTTTTCACCTTTGCTGGTAGATGCTGCGCTTGAAGCCATGATGCTGCGGTTGAGGCTTATAGTCCAGCGATTCTGGAGCAAGCCAAGCGGGTGAAAAAAACGGAGCGCGTATGACTTTAAAGCCATACTATTGGCAAGCCGATAACCCTAGCCGATAACCCACATTGTCGCGCAGGTGCAGTATTTTGGTTTGCCGCTAGTAGAGTCTAGGGCTATCGGCTTGCCGCTAGTAAAGTCGCACGACTCTAAAATCGCGCTGTGGTTTTTTTCACCCGCTTGGCATCCTCCATTTAAAAAAGAATCACTGGACTGTAAACCTCAATCAGTAAAGATGAGAAGCACAAGAGAGTAGTTTTAACAATAAGTACCAATACAATATTCTGTTATTATTTAGTCTGGTATATATAGTTTGTGTTAAAAGAACCTAAATTTTGTGGTGGGTTTTTGGCCGTGGGCTGCCCGAATATCCGGCAGGTGCTTTAACCGGCATTGGCCAGGTCCCATGGGTGCCGGATATATGGGCTTCTACTGTATTGTGACAGAACCGTGTGTATGTGTGTGTGTATGTGGAGGGGGATGGAGTGGTGTAGGGGAGGAGAAAGAGAGACAAGGGTAACACCTGTGAACAGTAGGGAGAAAATATAATTACTGTACTGTCCTTGGAAAACTGTTTGCTATATCAAGAATATTGAATCTGACTTAACATTGTAAATTAGTCATTCATGATTATATATTGTGGTAACAATACGTGATTGTATGCTAGCTTTGATAGATGTTCATAGTAGATATTCAGAATAAATGTGTACAGAAAGCCTCTACGCTACAGCATTTATTAATCAAAACAGCGGATCTGATCTGCACATTCATTTCAACCACCAAAAATAAGCTTATAATTAACAGCAGAATGTTAAGACCCAAAACTGTTAGTGACCATCAGCCACCATTTGTTCTGCAATGGGGGGAAAAGACACTAATATACAATCAGGACCACATTTTGTAAACTAGAAGAGATTAATGACTTCCACTAGTTCAGTGCACAATCTTAAACAAAGAAGAAATTATACAAATACAATATAAATAAATATTCATAGTAAGTTTCAGAAATGCTTATAATTGTTCAACTTAGCAGATGTTAAACACTGACAGCCTAAATTAGTGCTGAATTGATTTTCACCTTTCTATGTAATATAATTCCATTTGCCTTAGGAATATTATAGTTTGACAAATGTTCATACACAATTATTAAGATAATTACATGTTTCTTCCTCAATTAGGGTGTAGATTTATGTTAAGAGATACAACAATATGAGATGTCATAAGGAAACTTAAGATACTTGCTTACTGTTTCATTTACAAAAAGAATTTTCCGAAAAACAAAAGCTGTTTTTGTTTTTAAAATGACAACCTCAGCTAAACTTGTATCCTGGAAAATATAACATTACCATCTCTTTCTCCATAACCGTTCTTTCTCTAGCTAGTTGAAAGTACTAATCAAAATCATATGCAGAAATGATATTTGTTTGCAGTGCGCCAATAAAACAGGAACGTTCCAATTATTACCATAGCAGACTGACATAAGATTTTCATCCACAGCATTCTACACTATATAATGTGTGCCTCAACAAATCAACATAATCATTTAGAAATATAAATTAAAAACAGCACTACAAAGTTAGTGCAAAATTTTAAAATGTACAAATTTTGCACAAACTTTGCAGTGCTGTTTTTAATTTGGATAAATGGTCTGAGCACTGTTTAATGTTTTTGCTCCATTTAAGGCAAATTTACAAGATTAGATTACTGACTACTCCTCAGACTATAACTGCAATGTGCAACACCCTTTTGAAGGTATACAATGATCGCTAATATTAGATAGTGCAAACTGCGCACCCAACAGCAACAAACAATTACTTTCCATCATAATAATTTCAACAATGCTGTGCATAAGTGTGTTGCTTCTACTCTTGCAGAAAAATAATCTTCTGACCTTGTAGTACAGTATATAATATAATATAATAATCCAGTGAAAAGATTGGTGAAATATCAAATTGAATAACTGCTTGATTAGCTACAATATACATTTTGAATTATGATTGCTGTGAATATTATGGTAGGTTATGGAATCTTATTGAGACAGGTTTGAATACCAAAGAACACAATTCCTTTTTTCCCATCTATTTGCAGCATTCAAGAATGGATGGATATCAAGAATCAAGAATATCAAGATATCAAGAATGGGTACAATATCTACGGTGCACTGCTTTTAAATGATCATAAAAATTGGCTAGGCAAACACACACTTTATACTACTCAATGCACACCTGAGACCTTTATATATTTCCTTCACAGTAACATCACCTGTACTTATGAGGCAATGCATATTTTAACAAATTATTCTAACTGTACTAAAATCAAAACATACCTTTGCCTCTTCTGCCTGGGGAATGGTTAGCTTTGCTGTGATAGCCTTGGAGGCAGGTACATTCATTTTTGCAGCTGGCAGTTCTCCAAAAGGCTGATCACTGTAAGATATGTCAGTTTCCACTGATTGCTTTAGTTCCGGAGACTCATTTGGTGCTTGGTCTTGACCATCCATTGGTCTTACATAAGCTGTTGGCTTTTGTTGGATTGCATTTGACTTAGAAGAAAGAGATGGAGGGAAGCTCTGAGCAGAAAGTGCACCTTTGGCATGGGTTGTGGAAGCTGATGAGGTTGGTACGTCTGGAGTATGAGAGTGTACATTGACATCACAAGAAAACTTTGCATTTTGATGTTGTTTAGTTGAATCACCAATCATTGATTTAATAGCCATACGCTGTCCAGAATGTGACACTGGGCTTGATGACTGAATGTTTCCATGATCCTCCTTCTTCATCTGATGTTCAGTTTCATTTTCATTCCAACTACTTTGTGAATCACACACTCTATTTCCATCATTCCCTTCTCCTTGTCCATGTTTATTTTTCCTTAGCTGGCTACTGGATAGAACATTGCAACCAGTTCCAGAACTCTGTCCTTTACATGATAAGTCCATTGCTGATTTTATGCCACATGGACTGTGTGGAATAGGCGATGAGGAAGATGGTGGTGGGAGCACGGATGATGTAGAGATGTTGTTGCTAGGAAGAGGGCATTGCATCAGGTTTCCTGAGTCTTTAAATAAATGTTGATCAATACTTTCAATTGGAGGTTGTGAAATGCCAGTTTTGGGAATGCCTACAAGATGACTCTGATTTGACCTATCAGTCAATAGGTCTTTCATTTCATCATAGTTTCCTAGCGTATTTTGAATACGGCTGGACAGTTCATCTCCCTTATTAATAGTCTGGAAAAAAAATTAACAACAAGAAAGCATGTGATAAAATAATGGTATTTCTACACCTTACCCAAATAACAATGCAAGTTTTTTTTAAAATAAATAAAACATTCAAGTTTAGTAACAGAAACATTATTAATTGATCTGCATTGTACAAAGGCATTGTCTGTGGAAAATAGAAGAAATGTTCAGCAGACATATACCTTATATGGCTCACTAAAGAGAGGATAATCAGTGTTAAAAGTTTCATCAAGCTGGTGAGCCTCTTGGTTTCTCCTTTCCCATTCCTTTCTTCGCAGTGCATTTCTGTCTTGTTCATAGACACTGCATAGAAAAAAATGAAGACAACATTTGAGGAACACTATAAACATGAACAATGATTCTGAGCTTCATGCAGTTGACAGGTGGCTTGGATAATAAGAACATGAATCAGATTAATGTCTGTTTAATCAGGCACTGAAAACTTACGGTCCCTTGGTACATAGACACTTCCTTCCATGGGGAGAGTACATAATTAAGTTCTTCATTAATATCAAAAGGACATGCATCAGCCAATATTGAAATCCTCAGCATGATGTTTAAAATGAAAAAATACTATGCTTTTGTCATTCAAATTATTCTGTGACATAAAAGCAATTATTTTTATCCATTTGTACAAATTAATAGCATATTTACATTAATTATAAAAATATATGAAACATTTGCAGAATTTTTTTTTTTTGTAAATGTTGTCAATTCTTAATTAAGTGTCTCCCTAGAGAGTGGTTACACTTAGGAGATGTACTCCTTTCCAGAGTTCCACTTCTTCTGATCTCGATTAATCAATCAAAGAGGCCATCGAGCCACTCTTTCTTTAGATTGAGCACCTTTCACCAGCTTAACCTTTCATTGCAGAGTAGGATGTTTCAGATTTCACCCATCTATTGACAGTCGCAGAAAAAAGAAAGTTCTAATGAAGGGTAAGGTCCTGATCTCTGACTATTCAGCACCTTAGGATGTCCTCCTGACTTGAAAGGTGCTTTACAAATGTACTTTTGTTGTCGTTTGTTGTAATCCCTGAACTGTTCACCTAACCTTCTCTTTCAGGTGTTGAATACTGGGCACTTCTATCATTTGTTTAGCTTTTAATTGTAGAAAAAGCCATTTTATTTGGACAGTAAAACCAAATAAAGTCTGTTAGTCCTTTCAAATCAAGTCATCCAACCACTTGGTTTATCATCAAAATTACACAAGATTATTATAGCCTACACATTCATCACAATGCTTATTGTTGATTATATTCTGTAAATCAGCCTAGAAAGCTTGCATTTAGTCACTTTAGGAAACAGTACAAAGATTTGTAAGTGTAGTGAAAACAGTTTTTGTTTCTGCTTTACAGTATTTGCAATTAGGCTATTTGCATATACAGTACTGTACATCCTTTGTTTCTGAACTGTTACTGAATGTCAACATAGTTTACAATTGCACCAATTAATGACATTTAAAAATTTCTGGGCACACCAAAATATTCCACAAATTGCGTAATCGGCAAACCACATATTGGATATTCAATAGAAGCGTCAAAGCCAAACAAAATAAACACACACAATGCAAATAAATGGTAAAACAGGTGTTTAATTTTGAAAATCAAAATACATGTACAATTCTGCTACCAATGGACTCTACTTACACACACACACAAACACATAGACAGTTTAATTGCCTTCATTAAATATCTGTATAAATAAAAAAAATTAGCAAGTGATTCATACTGTTGTATACTTTACAAGTCAACTGCAGTGGGAATAGGTCAGCTCGGAATTTGTCTTGCGAGCTTCCCCAATGCTGTTGTCTTGATAACATAGCAACGCTCTGCGTGTATGTTGTAGCTAAAGCACCATCAACTGCAGTCACATACAGTAAAAGCCTGTTTATTCGGCACCCTCGGGACCTGGCCAATGCCAGTTAAAGCACGTGCCAGATATTCGGCAGAAAACATACCAAAAATATAGTAATTTTCAAAAATGCATTGCGCCGGATAAATTACAGTTAATCGAATGCGGACTTTTCTTTTAAGGTGCCGGTTATACGGAAGTTACGGTTGATCGGGTCATGGATAAACAGGCTATTACTGTACATAAATGGTTTGCCATCTGAATCAGAAGCCTTTCTCTTCTGAAATGGAGATGCGACCTTAAGAGATTCAGTGTTGGTGGATATGGCAAACATATCAGTGAAGAAAATTTTTGAGCTTGGAACTATACGCAAACAAATAGACATTGTATGCATATACAGTAAAAGCCCGTTTATCCGTGACCTGATCAACCGTAACTTCTGTATAACTGGCACCTCCAGAAAAAGGTCTGCATTCGATTAACCGGAATTTATCCTAAAAAAATGCATTTACAAAAAAAAAATTTTTTTGCTGTTTTCGGCCGAATATCCGGGAATATTGAGAATTGCTAGCAAAACCATTGGAAGGGACTACCTTCACTTTTTGAATTGTGTTATGGGATCTTGAATGGCCAGGCAGACAGAACCTTGGTTAAACATCTGATCATTCAAAGGAGGCATTTCCATAGCTCAGCCAGCACCCCCTCCCCAGTATTGTTTCAGTGAAATAGCATCTTGTATGTCTTGTTTGAGCAACCACTTTACACTCTTGGGCTGCCATGAGCAAAATAATGCCAAGTCTATTTTCATTGGCAAAAGTAGTACAGTTAGGCCCCGCTTAACAAAAGGGTTAGGGACTTTAAAACGCTTCAGTAAGCGAAAATTTCATTAAGCGAGAGTTTAAGTATATTACTGTATTTAGCCGCAGCCAAAACGCCGCCCCGACCCAAGTCTCCCTGCTAAAATCAGTTTAGTTCCTAGCGCTAACATTTTTGGTGTACAGGTTGTTCACCATTTGAACATCCAGGTTCGGTGTACTCCAAAATCTGGAGTTCTGGAATCCGGAATGTGACAAAAATTGCAAGAATAAAAATGCCAATCCTACCTGCTCCAGGCCAGGTCTTCACAATCACCGCACTGAAATATCGCAACCTGGGCCCAGGCATTTCCAGACACATGATGCGCTTCTGGCATTTTGATTTGTCCAGAAATACCCGAACCTGGGCTCTGCTAGGGGCCCGAATTCAGGACGCTCAACCTGTACTAGCGAGGGCCTGAGGTAGATATAACTGCTATTGAAGGCTACACAATTTTAAATACAACAATAAAATATTAAAATGTTAGTCAATACAACAATAAACAATAAAATACAGACAGTCTTTTATTGTAAGTCTACTTATTATTATTGAAGCCATGAAGCATCCTGCTGCATAAGCTCCTCCCATATGGGAGGGGCTGCACTAGACTGCTTAACTGAGGCACGCTAAAGACTGAGCGTGTGTCGCTGGGGTAACCGGGAGAGACGCTACCCATGAGAATCTGTGCACGAGAAGCCCGCGAGATTTAAAGTGTGTGTAAACATTCGTTATAGCGAAAGCAGCCTTTGTTAAGTGGAGAAGTGGTACAAATAGAAACCCTCGTTATAGTGAACTTTCGTTAACCGGCGTTCGGTAAGCGGGGTCTACCTGTAGTGTACTTTTAAATAATTTCAATGAACTGTACTTTAAATTGGGCAACACTACCAGCTCTGAATTCATTCTCAGCTTCTGGTAACAGCACAAACATTTCAAGTACATTTTAGGTACAGCACTGATAAATGGATAAGAAGAAAGATGAAGGAGGAGTAGATGGATAATACTTGCAGATAGCTGACACAGGCATGGTGGACAAATAGCCTTCTTAAGTGATATAAAATTCTATGGTTTTATAAGAGGTTTGTAATGTCTAATAATTAAACAGAGAATATTATATATTTAAGTGATTAAAAGTGTTTATATAGCTTATCAAACTGTAAAAGTACAGTACTTCATCATAACCATCAATCAAACATAGTTGAGTATAGCTTTAAAATCATTCTTTATTATGTTCTCTTCATAATTTGCAAACGTTTATTGGGGGGAATATGGAATGTATTATTTAAAATTGGTTTGTTTCTGTGATTCGGTCTTTGGTCAGCCGGATGTCTGACAAAGGCAGAAATCCATCACCATGCTAAGAGTATCCAACTTGACTGAAAGCTTCACATACATATAGCAGCTACATATGAAAATAATAATAATCCTTGCATTTGATAAAGTGCTTTTCACATCCTCTAGACATCTTAAAGCGCTTCACGGAACAGAGAAGCGGATTATTTTCTAGGAAGGAGAAATTAGATAGTGTTGGTGTTCAGAGAGATTTGGGTGTCCTTGTACACCAGTCGCATAAAGTTAGTTTGCAGGTACAGCAAGCAACTAGAAAGGCTAATGGTATGCTGGCGTTCATTACAAAATGGTTAGAATGTAAGAGTAGGGAAGTCTTGCAGCAACTGTATAGGACCTTGGTGAGACCGGACCTAGAATATTGTATGCAGCTTTGGTGTCCTTATTTAAGAAATGACATACTTGCCTTACTTGTTTCCTGGGATGAGGGGGTTGAGCTATGCAGATAGGTTGAGTAATCTAGGCCTATATTCTCTAGAATATAGAAAAATTAGAGGTGATCTTATAGAAACCTATAAGATTATTAAGGGCCATGACAAAGCAGACAGTGGGAGACTGTTTCCCCTGGTTGGAGAAACTATAACTAGGAGTCAAAGTTTTAAGATTAGGGGTCAGCCTTTTCACACAGAGTTGAGGAAAAACTTCTTCACTCAGAGGGTAGTGAGTTTATGGAATTCTCTACCCCCAAAAGGCTGTAGATGCTCAGTCCTCGAACATATTCAAGACTGAAATTGATAGATTCTTATGGATAATGGGATTAAAGGCGTATGGGGATAAGGCAGAGATTTAGATGAAAAGGATCATTTGACTCATTTGATCTTATCCTTTCAGAATACCCATGCTACAGTACCACCTTCCCATTACAGGCACAGACTGGTTGGGCCCAGTGGTCATATTGTACATAGAATGTATATCTTAGCATATGCTTCCAAAAGTTTATTTTCTTGTTTCCAAAACGTTTTGCATTTTAATACAGGTTTGATATCTGATTTGTTTCAAATGAAATTTGAGTCCTGTAGCTCGGTGGTTAGAGCCCTCGCATCACAAGTGAGAGACCTGGGTTCAATTCCAGGCAGGGGGAATCATTGGGCAAGTTTTCTTTTAGCTCTGAATCTTGAAGCTGATCGCTGAAACATCAGAGATAAAAAATACTAGATGCCTGATAATAATCCCTCAAAACAAATTGGTAATTTCAATCTACGACTGTTTGTGGGACACGGCTTTGCGCAATTGGCTGCTGCATTTCGCCCACATACAAAGTCAATTTACTTTACAGCATATTTAGTGAAGTACTTTGAGAAGTCTAGAAGATGTGAAATGTACTATATGAAATGCAAGAATTGTTGCATATTGATACTCAGAAGAAATGTGTGCTCAGAACTCATTTCCATTTGCCTTAAGACATTGTGCAAAATTTTGGACACTTATGGAAGTGACTTCCTACGTTCTTGAATATGACAGAAAACCATCTTGCAAATTATAACCAAAAATAATTTGGTAGTTTTCCAAATTTTTTATGCATTGGTTTCAAATTTTAAAGACAATGATCTTACAGCTAAGACCAAGATATTTTTCAGGTCTCTGATCCATTTATGCTCCTGGTTGTATCTTCTTTGTGCTTGTGTTGCCAGGCTCTGCAGCAGATGTATCCTATGTGTCCCAGGAGCGAGCTTTTCATCAACCGTGATGCTTTGAAGATCTGAAACACATTGAATGCTTTCAAACCTGTCTAATGTGATCAGACATGATTTGCACATTAAGTGAATGAAAATCTTCTCTCTTGACAAATGTCTTTGTGGTTCTTGTTGGTGTCATAATCACAACATGGATGGAGTCCAGATGCTCTGCCATGCTGGGAAATACTGTAAATTGGTTAAACATAATCTCTCATTCCTAAAACATTTGCTCACCACTCCTTATCAGACTGCACATGTCCAAGTAGTCACTCACTTTTGGGATGATGGATTCTGATATTCTTCTCACTTTGAAGGTTAAACTCACTGGCCTATACTTAGATTGTCTTGACTGTATCAGAACATAACATCTTACTTTCAATTATTATTCCCAAATGCAGAGATCTTTGGGAGATTGTAGCACCCCATATTTCTTATCAGTATCCTTGGGTGGGAAACATCAGGACAAGACATTTGGTTGATTTTAGTCCCATTAGTTTTCTGTGTATTGTATACCGATTCCTTTAAATTGTCTCTAACATTAAAATTTGCAGTAGCATTGCAGTCATATCCCCTCCTTTTCCAGTGTGAAGGCTAAAGCAAACTATTGCAATCATTTAGCAGTTATGTCACAACTTTATCCTCCATTTTCTACAAAACTCACTGACTGCACTTTTGGCCACATCCCTCCTACCCGGTCATCCCCTGACTCCATCTCTGAAGTGCTTTGAGATGTTTTCCTACAAGAAAGGCACTGCAGTAGTATAAATTGTCTTATTGCTGTCTTGCCCAATTCAGATTTTAATCAGCCGACTTCCTTTTGCGCTGCTCATTCAGTAGCAAACTCACATTATACAAGGTTACATAAAATCATGATTGTATTATAACCCTGACATTTGACATAGCAGTGATAATAAAATAATAAGTTAGAATATTGTTCAAAACAATTAACAAGTAATTAACTAGTAATTACTGGGTGTTTTAGGCAAAAGGGCAGCCAAGGTCCTGTAAATAGCTATTAAATGAAGATCATGTTATCTGAAAATTGTTAGGGATACTGAAGAAAATGTGTTCACTTTTCAATTTGTGTTAATGGGATCTTTAATGTCCAACTGAACAAGCAGTCGGCATCTGGGTTTAACATGTTGTCCAAAGGACAGATGAAGCAGAATAGATGTTGAGAACTTTGATGAAGATTACGCACACGCTAAAACAAAATGCACTCACTCACAAATGCATTCAAATCCTCATTGCACTGGGATCTGTGCTGCACAACTTTGCTTACTGTAACAAATGGGCTAAACTTATATACCAGATCTGTGGCACTCCATACCCAGAATAATAAGTGTGTCCCAAAACATGACATTTATACTACTGTACTATTTCAAACAACTTCTGCAAAACCACTAATTGTATGCCATATGTATTGTATTTATACAATGCCCACCTGGGACGGATGGTTTAGGGAAAATAAATCATTCATGTCATGTCCAACATAACTCTGACAGCTGCAGAGCTCGTGAGTTATGCGGCTAAAGCCACCGGGTGGTATATTTTCCATAAATCACTAGTCCCTGAGGTATATCCTCTATACAACTTTGATGACTGTCAACATTCTTGCTGTTCATTGACAACAATGCTAAATAAAAGCACGGAATACACATAGATCAACTTGATTCAGATATAATACATTTACATCTTCCAATCCTGATATTGTTTCCATAACTAAAAATGATACAAGATAAACCTGATTGTTGCAGTTGCAGTACTCTGAATTCTGATTGTTTTTGAATCCTGAATTTTTCAATGTTCAAGCTGATAATAGTTTTAAAATGAAATTCATGCAGAGATAAAATAAAACTATTAAAAACGTGGTTTGCATTTCCTCTTTTAAGGAATATTCTGAAAGTACTATCTACACATATCTTTAATTATCATTTACCTTGCAGTATGTTTTTTCATTTAATGTAATTTTAACACAGATTAAGTAAAGGCAAATAATATTTTATCAGAAAAGTTCCAAATTAGAATACCAACTTGGCATCTGATGGCACCATTTCAAATGGGCCTAATTGCTTCATGTCCTCCTTCTTTTTTCAAAATCCTGTTTGAACTTCACCTCTTTGATCATACCTTTGATCACCTTCCTCTTGCCCCCTCACCTTGCTTGGTTTCCACATCATCCCTACAAAAAACACTTTGAGAAGTTACCCTGTATAACAGGTGCTACTACACTCCAGTTGTTGTATTATTAAAGAACTATCTCTGTAATAGACCCCAGCTCGGGTCTGAAACTCTGACTGACGAGTAATTTGGGACATCCTTCTGACGTGAAAGGAGCTATGCAAATATAGTTTCATTATCTTGTTGTAATCCTACTCCCCTATTTTGTTTTGTGAAGGTAGTGATGGTACTTAAATATACCGAGTAACAGAACAGATACACTAGAAAAAACAGAACCAGTTCATTTGGCTCATAAAATTGACGAAGTTGGATGCAAAGATTTGATGTAATTGTACTGGGGAAATCAGCAGGCCACAGATTTTCTACAGCCTAATGCCTGTACATGCTTCAATAACCAGGTTTCATCAAGTAATGACTAACACTATACTGTGGCTAGAAATTCCATGTACAGTACTTCTCTATCAACAAAACCATTCAATTCAAAATAAACGGAATATGTGGGAAACATTTAAGATGTATTTCATTAAAATACAAATTAAGTCCAGACTTTCTTGGGGCCAATAATAACTTTGTTGTGATGTGTGCCATGTTGTGGGCAGTTCTAGAGCTTCATTCAGCTCATTTGAGCTGTTAGCTTTCAGCTCGGACCCCTTCCAGAGACTATCATTCACACAGCAGAATTGGTTAACATTAACATTAACATTCTCACATATATTTAAAAAATCTTAATTTCAAAACCCTTCAAATCTTTCAAGATAAATTTAATGGAATTTCAACCCTAAGTTTATTTGCAACCAGTGTCTATGTGAGAAATTGGGAAATTTATTCCCAATTGGGTTGGGAAAATTGGGATTATTATTATAAATTTCTGGTGAATGTTTCCCAAGTCCCAGTGATTGGCTCCGGATACGTATCATCCTGTACAGCCTAGTTCAGAAATTCTATTTAAGCCCCGACAAAGCTTTTAAACGGACAATGGTTTTGTGCTAAATTGGCGCTCCCATAAATCAGTACCCCAAGTTTACCTGATAATTCGGAACCCTTTTGGGTAACCAGCAAAGTACTGCAGTACTCAATACCTTTACCCTTTACATTCTATATGGCTATTTTGAACTGGTACAGAGAAAGAGGCGTCATTGCATCAATTTGTGTTTTTCATACTTAAATTTAAGATTATGCTTCAGCAATAACCATGCATGTGTTGTTCCAACCATATTGCTGTTGAAGGCTGAAATCCTGATTACATCTGAAATACTGAAAAGGCTCTAACCCTTGTAGCTCAGTGGTTAGAGCACTTGTCTTCCAAGTGACAGTCCTGGGTTCGATTCCAGGCAGGGTGAAACCTTGGGAACGTTGCCTTACTCCACCTTCCTTATGCCTAATGATAATCCCTCCAAAGAAAAATAATAATTTGCTCACTCAATCCATAACTGATTGTGGGATCCTGCTAGTGCACAATTGGCTGCCGTGTTTTGCCCACAAATATACTGTACAGCCAATTCACATTACAGTTTATTCTCTGAAGCACTTTGAGACTTCTAGAAGACATGGAAAGTGCTATATCAAATGCAAGGATTATTATAAGGCTGGGCTTTGGCATACAGTAGCAAATGTAGCAGCAAAATAAATATCTTTTGTGTTCCAAAATAAAGTTTAATTGTTTTTAATGTATCAAAAAGAAATTGAATGTAGCTGAAATGCAATACTGTATTTAAATCCTTTGAACTCAAACCTGCTCCCATTTGCTGCTTAAAAAGGAGCTACAGAGAAAGTTACAGAAATTGGAACCTGTTGAATAGAGGTTAATTGGCAACTTATCCAGATGTTCCACTTTGACTGCCTTCAGTCACCTTGCTTCCACCCCTGGCCTCCGCCCTCCCCGATCCCAACACCCAGCTTGGGTCAGAAGCACTTGGGAAGTCCTCCCAACATGAAAGACACTATGCTATACAAATGTAATTTTGTTTTTGTTGTTAAATGTGAAACAGTATTTAATTTTGAGACTCCAATAATTGTTTTCAATGTTGCAAGTTTATTATGTCTCTCAAGCCTATCAACAGATCATTGTTAGATGACAACTCAGGAATATCTAACTGTTAACAAGCATAATTCAATGTACTGTTACAATAGTCTCCCCTATGGAGTGACTTATGTTCTACCATCTTTCAAAGAATAATGGATCAAGTCCAACAAGTTAATTTATTATCTTGATGATATTGGAAATAGTGAGAAGGCACATTTGCGTCTGCACGAAAGCATATTGTGCCATTTACTTGAAGTTACAGGAGGGTAAATGCAAATGTTTCCAGAACCAAGTCACACATCTGGTCAACCCTGTAAGTGTTGAAAGGTTGGCAGTTGGATGGAAGAATATTAAATCATAGTTTTAAAGCCATAAGTTAAACTAATTCTCACATTTAGTCTAGCAAAATTGATGGGCCAAAAAGCTTACTTATTGGAAGTTATTGAAAATTACTCAACAATAACTTCCAATCATATAACTTATAATCAAAAGTGGTGACGCAAAAACATAACAATGAATGTCACCCTCATGTTTTCAGTGGATTCACTTCCCAACTGGCCGATTTGTTTAAATTCTTTAAAAACAAAATCAGTTGAAGGTAAAAATGCTTTTCGATCTCAAACCTGCACCAAGACTGAAAAGAAAAACGGTGCTATAATAGTCACTGCAGCACAACATATCGTGAGGTCAGCATTCCTCCGTCATTCATTTTAATGGCAACGTCATGTGCATTAAGGGGCGGACTGGTCTGTCACACTAATGCACCTGACACCAGAACCATTCCTAGGAAATAGTTCCCAAACATTCCTAGGAAGTAATTGCTATTTAACTGGTCCCACCTTCCTCTGTATTTTTGTTGTTGTTGTTGTTTTTGAGGCGCTTGAAAAACATGTACAGTGCAAGTATATTCGCCATTTTGCTTTGCCTCTCTAGGAAATTAATTTTACACAGCAATAAGTGCCAGCCTTGGGGCGTATGAAACATTCTTTCTGAGGAAATGTTGTTTACAATAACTCTAATCCACTTCTACAATTTATTTACTCTCAATTATAAAAAATGTTACAGATTAAAATGGATTTAAGCACACCCTTTATCTGTTGCAGGGAGGCTGAATACAATTGAACTAATATACTTTCTCGGGCATTGTTTCTGTTTCAATCTTCTTCTTTCCATTGATCTTTGAGCTTTAAACAATAACTCAAGTTGGAAGTTTCCCTGGAAACACGAAAGCCAAGGTAGTTTCCTCTGAATTCATGATTGAAAGGATGAATGTAGACTGCCTCTCCAACTTACAATGTTATGACTTGTAACTTCAAATGAAATATGCTACACATTGTATTGCATACCAATTTAAGTACAGTATACCAATTTCATATGCTTTCCTCCACTCTACTTCCTTTGTATTAATGATAAGACACTTCAGAAAAACACATGGGTCATTTGCAAACACCGAGCCAAGTGAAATGCTTGGTTCATTGAGATCCAATGAGCTGGGTTTAATAATCGGTCGCTCGGTCGATTAATAAAACAACAGTGTCTATCTGCACTTCAAGAAGGATCTCAATAACTGATTGATGTAGACGCATGATTTACACCTAATCGGAAAGCTCTTGCATCTGGGAGTGAAATAGGTATTTGCTTTGAGGTATCTAGTCAAAACGGCGTTGTGACATTGTGCGTCGTAGAGGACGCACGTAGGCAAGCCTCAGGAACAAAATAAAGAACACAAATGAAGCTAAGCCTTGGCAGCAGCAACAAAATTGCATTTTTAAAGCGCCGAGTCCTCCCTAAAGGAGTCCTCCCACAGATGATAATAATGTACTGTATATTTTAGAAATTCAGTGCTGGCCTAAATGGTATTCTGTTGACAATTGGAAAAAAAATTTGAGAAGTTCCAGAGTGAAAGATAGTGCTGGCATGGAAACAAACGATCCAGCACTCCAACCATTGCTATTTATTTTAAATGGGTGACAAGTGCAGGCAACAACAACAACAACTTTCATTTGTAGAACGCCTTTCACATCGGGAGGATGTCCCAAGTTGCTGAACAGTCAGGGGTCGGGACCCGAGCATGGAGGAGGCCCAGGGTAGGGGTGAGGGAAGACAGAGAGGTGGGAGGGCAGTTGAAGGCATGATCGAAAAGGAAGGTATTGAGACCGGCCTTGAAGGAGGCAAGGGAGGAAGCGAGGCGGAGGGACTTTGGGATCGAGTTCCAGAGTGTGGAACAGGGAAGCTGAAAGCCCAGCCACTGACGGGCTGGTCGGGCGGGAGACATAGTGCAGATTGGAGCCCACTGGACGGAGGCAGGGGGCAGGTTGGTAGAGATCAGCAGGTTGGAGAGGTAGAAGGGGGCAGAGGTAGGAGGGGGCAGAAAGCGAGTATGAGGATAGGGTGGGAGGCGAGCGTGGGAGTGCTGGGGTAGTGGAGCCTGGTGTGGGAGAGGACACGAGCTGCAGAGATATGGATGATCTGCAATTTGTGAACGGAAGAGTTGGGAAGGCCGACAAAGAGGGATTTTCCGTAGTCAAGCCTTGATGTGACAAATGCATGCGTGAGTGTTTCGGCAGGCTGAGGCAGTGGCGGAGCGTGGCAATGTTGAGGAGGTGGTGGAAGGCAGCTCAGAGTCAAACAAGATACCCAAGTTCCTGACCGGCTTCTTGAGGTGGAGTGTGCAGCCGTGGATGCTGGATGCTGCCAGCGCCCGAGGCAACGCATTTAGTGACAAAAGAGCACATAAATTTTAGATTACTATCGACTAAATTTCAAACATTTCTTAAGTGACATCGGTTCTTAACCTTACCTTTAATATGTTTACAAAAACGCTAGATGAAATAGAGTGAAAATAAAATATTTTGTTTGCTAAACTCAGATCTTGCCGTGATTAGGTGGAACCTTAAACCTAAGGTTCTGCATACAACTGGGAGCCATTTATGGTCCCTTCACCGACTTATTTGAATCAGCACCAACATCGTGTTATTGTAGGTGTCTACAAATTGTTAACACTAATAACAATGGTGTTTCTTACACCTGGCTTTTAGGAATGCTCGGAGATCAAGCCATTTTGTTAGCTTTACTTTGAAATGTTTATTTAATAACTTTTACCTTTATTCTCAACAGAGGACCTATCCCAAGTGCATTTGGCAGTTGACTTCAAATAGACTAAATTCCATTTTTGCAATTTAAATAAGGCATATGTTTCCATCACAATTGAATTATTAAATAAGCCATTCAAAAAAAATGATAAGCAAATGTTTTGTTGGCAGAGCATGTTGGTTCAATAATGTTCTATGCCACAGAGTGGTAGAATGGGGGTTACTTTCCACATTTACTCACACGGTATGATTTGGATTTCAGTTGGGCTCCATGCAGAGAAAACAAAGTGTTTCTTACAAAATAGAATAATAATAGTGAATGTGTTCAGGTGCCTCTAGCACCTGGTCTTAAGAGCAACACTAAAAAAAAAGTGGACTGTTACCTTGCCCCCAGTCACAGTGATATACAACACAGAGTGAGGGATTTTTTAAATGCTGCCTCATTAAAAATTCATTGCAAAGTAAATGAGAACAACAGACCTGTGCCTATACAAAAAAATCACAGCACCACTGCAATCTGCATCTGCATTTCCTTTTTAAAAACACACGCACACTAGAGTCTGGCCACTACATTTGGTAAAGAGGTAGAACACAAACAAAAGCTGCAATTTCTACAATGTATAAATTTTCACTGTTTTACTCATTTTATGTTTAACTCACTTCGGTGCAAGCAAAACAAGCACAAAATAACTAAAAGCAACCGCCTCTTGTATTCCACGCACTGAGAAATGCAGTGTCTTGGTTATTTTAAAGATCTAACCTCCAGGCAACAATTTATGGTACCCATCAATCAATGACACATCCTTCCAACATAAAGATTGATTTTATTTCATTCCATGGCTTTTCATCCCATATCAAATAAATCATTTTCTTTCACCAAAATAGTCGAATTAAATTACATTTTCTACATGAAGTTATTTAATTAATCTGAAAAGGACAGGGTAACTAATTTCTGGTATGAAGGGGAAAAATGGATTTGCATGGAGTTGCAAGTTTGATCTAATTGTGTTCAAAGCTTCACTCTGTTATACTGATATAAAAAAAATACCCTTGACACCAATCAAGAGACTCTTACAAATACAATGATGGATGCGGAGGAAAATGTAACACTCGATTTTTCATCAACATTCTCAGTGTTACCTTTGGAAGTGATGCAAGAAGACAATCTGTGAGCCATTACATCATTCAAGACATTTGCCGGTGATATATATAAAAAAAACATTGCATTTGATGCACTGTTTTTAGCATTGAATGATATCCCAAAGTGCTTCACAAGATTTTATTCTGAAGGGTAGTGATGGTTTATTGTTGGAGGCAGCAGCTAATAGGAGACATCAATATCTCACAAACAGCCAAATAGGCAATCTTATGTGGAGAATTGTTGGCCAAGGCATCCGGAGAGACTCCTTTCTCTTTTCAAATAGTATCAAGTGATCAACGTCCACAAGAACAGGAAGACCAAACCATGGATTAATGTCTCACCTAAAAGACAGAGCACCTCCAACAATGCAGCCACACCCAACACCAGAATTATAAATACAAAGTTCCTACATGAGTCCCCATGCGAAAATGTTACCCACTAAGCTGGGCTGACACCACTGAATTAAGTATACACCATGAGACTTGACTTGTATAGCAGTTTCTATCTAAGATAATATAGATAGTGATCAATAGTGCTATAATGCCTATCAATTATAGAATTCAGTGTCTCATGGAGTTTCTTCACACACATTTTTGGTGTTCATCCCATCCATAAGACAAACATCTTGCCTACTAATTTGCCTCCTCCCTCCATCTTTAAAGCCTGACTTATGAACTACCTTTTTGACTGTACTTTTGATCACTTCCCCCAACCACAATACTTCTCAGCTCCCCCTACCCTCCTCTCCATTCCCAGATAGGTCATAAAAGGCAGACAGGACCTTGGTTTAATGTCTCATCCAAAGGACAACACCTCAATAATGAGGTGCACCCCATCACTGCACTGGAGTGTTACCTTAAACAACTTAAGTTCAAAGTCTTGACATGGGCCTTAAATCCACTTATTGTTCTCTCATTAGCCTTACAGATATTGCAGCCAAATTTAAATTGTCTATGCACTACCCATATACTGGGAACTTCCTGGTTTTGACCTGGCATTTTGGTCAAAGTTTGACTAGTTTAATTGCTAAGAAGAACATCTATCCTGTAAATAAGTTTTTCATGTCATTCTTGATAGTAAAATATAAATAGCTTTTCACCACATTATCTATTTATACTGCATGTTATGCAGTATCTGTATGTTAAACTGCATTTGTTTTACTAACCTTGGGCTTCTTTACATTATTATTCTGTGTTAGAAACAAGCAGAGTTTATTGCAGAACATCCATTGTGATGGAAATGGCATGTGACAGCAGATATTAGCATGGAACAACCAAAATCAACAAAATGACACTTGTACAGCATCTTTCATGTCAGGAGGATGTCCCAAGGCACTGCACAGTCATCAGTTCAGACCCGAGCTGGGGACAGGGAGGGTGGAAGGAAAGGGTGGGATTTGGGGTGACCAATGGGACCATCAAAGAAGAGGATCTTGAGGCGGGTCTTGAAGGAAGTCAGGCAGGAGGCGAGGTGGAGGGATTTCGGGATGGAGTTCCAGAAGTTGGGAGCAGAGTGGCTAAAGGCTTGCCCGCCAATCGTAGGAATGGGTGGATTGAGGGAAATGGAGCAGGCCAGAACCTGCTAAGCGGAGGGGGTGGGCAGGTTGGCAGGTCACAGAAGTAGGGTGGGGCAAGGCCATGGAGGGCTTTGAATGTGAGGACCAGGATCTTGAATTGGATCCTCTGGATGATGGGGAGCCAATGGAGTCAGGCGAGGATAGGGGAGATGGGGTCACAAAGCTTGGAGCAGTAGAGGACACAGGCCGCAGATGTCTGGATTATCTGCAACCTGTGGAGGGAGGAATTGGGAAGGCCGAGAAGCAGAGCATTTGCGTAGTCAAGCCGGGATGAAATGAAGGCATGAATGAGGGTTTCAGCAGCCTTGGGGGTAAGGTAATGGTGGAGTCGAGCAATATTGCGGAGGTGAAGGAAGAGAGAGTGAGTCATTGCCTGCATGCGGAGGAGGAAAGATAATTGAGGATTGAACAAGACACCTAGGTTCTTGACTGGCTTGGTGAGGTTGAGAGAGCAACGATGGAGGTTGATGCTGCCAGCGCCTGATGCATGAAGGTGCTAGCCCAATCAGTCGGTCCTTGTGAACATTCAACAGTAGAAAGTTAGCTCTCGTCCAGGATTTAATGTCTGACAGGCTATCTGTCAGGACAGTAGTGGTTCAGGAATCGAGTGTAGAGGCAGAAAGATAGAGTTGGGTGTCATCCACATACATGTGGAAGTTAATTCCCTGTCTACAGATGATGTCACCAATGGGGAGCATGTAGATGTGGAAAAGTAAAGGGCCAAGGACAGAGCCCTGGGGGACGCCACAGGTTACAGTGCGGGGGCTGGAAGAAAAGCTGTTGGTGGTGACAAAGTGGAGACGATGAGAGCGGTAAAAGTCAAACCAGGTGAGGGCAGTCCGCAGAGATTGAGCTGGGATGAAAGGTGGTGTAGGAGGATGGAGTGGTCGTTTTTTGTACTGTAAACATAAAGGAGAGGCAGAGCATTGGACAGCTGGCCCCTAGTGTTGTCTATGGCAAAGAAGAAAGGAAGTGGAAGGAGTTCATTCTTGAATGGATATTTACTGGCTTTCACCATGTGAGTTTATAATGATAAAATCCCAATATAAACTCACATTGCCAGAGTCTATTAATGTACAATGCCAATAAGTAGAGGATGTAATGCATCGATCATGAAGTTAATACATTTTGCAATGCAAGTGAATCAACGGTGAGTCAATGCCAAAGTTGCTGATTATATAAATAACCCTGCAGTTATATGAAAAAACGAATTTTTGTGTCTAAAACGGAATGTGTACTCTCTCCATGGAGGGACACATCTTGCTTATCCAAAGACTAATAGATGCATGTTGGCCAGAGCTAGGGCTTACAGACACTTCTGTGTATTGATGTGCTGCTGGGGTTCACCATAGAATTATACAGCACAGAAGGAGACCATTCGTCCCATTGGGTGTGTGCCAGCTCTTTGACACCAGTTGTACAAATCAATCCCACTTCTCCATGTTCTCCCTATAGTCCTGCAAACTTGTCCTCCACAAATAATTATCTAAGTAATCAGCTAACATCAAATAGCTTGTATGGGCGATGATTAATGCCTTGTGTTATTACCTGAATTATGGGGTTGAAAAAGCCGGAAAAATGGCAGCATAATTGTACCTTACTCCAAAATGTAAAGTACATCTCCTTACGTTGAAGCCAATCTCACAACAAGGTTGGAGCCAAAGTCTTGCAATGTGGTATGATATACACAGGGTATCATGAAGAACAGACTTTTCATTCGTAGATGCTTCCAGTAAGAAGCTCCATTTATGCTGCTGTTTTTTTCCAGTGAGTGAGTTTTCAAACCCATAGTCACAGGATACTGGTGCAGTGCCTTGTTTTTTTCTGTTGTAAAATAATGTCTATCATTTATATTTCACAACACAACTATTCATGGTATAAATAATGCTCCAAAAACTGGGTAACCGATTGATTAAAATTCTATCCTTCTTTCCCTTTAGACCTTAAGTTCAAATCCAGCTCAAGATTTAAGAATGAAAATCTCTCATCTCTCAAGTGTAAGATACCTTCATGAATTGTGCTTGGGCAATTTTGATCCGGGCTAAACCAAATTCAGTGGTTTACAGCACAAAACAGCTAATAATTTCATGATAGCCAAAGAGAGATCTGCTGAATTATTCTTATGGAAGGTGGGAAATTTCATACTGTTAAAAGTAGGGATGTTCCTCTGACATTGAGGTTAAAGCATATTGTTAGGATTTTCCAGATTATTTACTGTACATTTGACCTGTGAATCTTTAAAGTACTCATGGAGACCAGATCTCAAATAAGAAAATGCTGCAAAGCATTAACATTACTCATCTTGATGAGTACAAACCTTCACCAAGGCAATAATGTTGCTAGCTATCTTACATCATTCAGCAAATTTAAATAAATTGCTTAAATGATTAATAATAAGCACTCCTATTGACTGTGCTTTACCCTTGTGATTGCTAAACAAGAGGTTGCGCCTATGGCATTTGAAACTTTAAAAGATAATGAAGAAATGTAATGGTGCTTTAGGCCAGAAATGCTAAATCCACTGAATGGAACCTGACTTGCTTTATTCTATCGGTACAAATTTGGCTGATATATGCACCATTTATTAAATTGTACCAACAGTTTTAATTTGAATTTGCTATACAAAATTGCTTTGTGTCATTGTAAATTGCCTGTGAAGGCAGAAATAATTAACATTACTCTCCAAACAAGATGGAGGTACTTAATGGTATTTTTTTCCCACTAGTTTATTCCCTTTTTATGTACATTACCAAATATATAATTCAATTAAACATTATATTTTGTGCTCATTACAACCTTTAAAAAGTTAATGCACAAAATACCTCAACATTGAGTTACTAATCTTAGAATCTTTCAGAACAAAAGGAAGCCATTTGGCCCATCAAATCCCCGGCTCCCTCCAGTCCTCCGCAAATAAACATTCACTTCTCTCTCAAAAGTTGTTATCCACCACCCTTTCAGGCAATACATTCCAGATTCGAACAACTCGCTGCATGAAATAAATTCTCCTCACCTCCCCTCTGCTTCTTTTAGAAGCTATTTTAAATCTGTGACCTCGAGTCACTGACACACGCACCAGTGGAAACAGTTTTTTTCCCTGTACCCTATCCAATCCCCTCAGGATTTTGAAAACCTCTATTAGGTTTCCTTGTAACCTTCTCTGGTTGAGATTAATGAGATTAATCCTAGCCTCTCTAGTCTTTCCTCATAAACGAAGTCCCTCATTCCTGGTACCATCCTGGTAAATCTCCTCTGCACTCTTTCCAATGCTTTAACCTCCTTCCTAAAGTGTGGTGACCAGAACTGAACACAGTACTCTAGCTGAGGCCTAACCAGTGTTTTATACAGGTTAATCAAATTTATTGAATTTTGTACTCTATGCCTTATAAAGCCTAATATCCGGTATGCTTTTTTAACAGCCTCATCTACATTAATGTCTGAAATTAATGCTTGGCTCGGGTTAGATAGCCAACTAGTTGCCCCCCCCAAAACCAGTTCATCAACTCTTCATAAAATCATAAAATCATAGGACCTTACAGCACAGGAAGACATTCTGCCCATTGTGCATGTATCATCTATTTGGAAGAGCTACCAACTAATCCCACTCCCTGCTCTTAACCCACAGCGCAGCTTTTTATGTCGTATCCAATTCCCCTTTGAAAGCTATTATCGAATCTGCTTCCACCATCTTTTCAGACCATAACAACTTTCTGGGTAAAACAATTCTCCTCTGGTTGTTTTGCCAGGTTTGGCTGAAGGGCTATTGTGGCTGGAGAGGAGCGCTGCTCTCGGCAGTGTAATAGGATGTGAAGGAAAGCAAGTGTAGCTGTCAACGAGTTGAGTGTGTGGCAGTTAGATCCAATGCTCGCTCGCACGCATGCCACGGACTTCAGCAAAATGCAGTCAGGCTGTACAAGGAGAAATAATTTTTTCACCCAGCGTATGAGTTCACTTTTTCACATTGTATTTATACACGACCTATAATAACTCCTGAAGTGTTTTTAAAAGTTGTAATAATTATTACGAATATATATTATGCTGTCACAGCACATGGTTAAAGATTGTTTGTATATCTGTCAGATATTACATGCTCAATTTATCTTCAGTGCGTTGGGATGTCCTCCTGACGTGAAAGGTGCTCTATAAATGTAGTTTTGTTGTTGTTAATGTTATCTGATCAAGAATCACTTTCCCTGGAGACCTGTAGTTCAGTGGTCAAGGCACTTGCCTCGCAAGTGAAAGACCTGGGTTTGATTTCCAGCAGGGCAAAACCTTGGTCACGTTTCCTTACTCTACACACCTGATAATAATCCCTTAAGAAAAATAATAATAAATTGGTCACTTCAAACTCCGACTGTTTGTGGGATACTGCGGTGTGCAATTGGCTCCCGCGTTTCGCCCACAAATATACAGTCAATTCACTTTACAGTGTAATCTGTAAAACAATTTGAAGCGTCTACAAGACATGAAAAGAGCTATATCAAATACATGCAAGATATGAACTATGGAACCTATTCCTGTCCACGAACTAGCAAGATCACCATCAGCCACTGAAAGATAGAAAATAAATGATACAAGCATATACAATACAGGTAGACCCCGCTTACCAAATGCCCGGTTACTGAAACTTCCCTATAACGAGGGTTTCTATTTGTACCACTTCTCATCTTAATAAAGGCTGCTTTGCTATAACGAATGTTTACACACATTTTAAATCTCATAGGCTTCTCGTGCGCAGTTTTTCTCTGGTTGCCCCAGCAACGCACACTCAATCTATAGCGTGCCTCAGTTAAGCAGTGCAGTGCAGTCCCTCCCATATGGGAAGAGCTTAAGCGGCAAGATGCTTTGTGGCTTCAATAATGGTAAGTCGAGATGGGGATGGGGGAGAATAGAGAGATAGAGAGGAGCGGGGGATAGAGAGGAGGGGGGGATAGAGAGGAGGGGGGGATAGAGAAATGGGGGGGATAGAGAAATGGGGGGGATAGAGAAATGGGGGGGATAGAGAAATGGGGGGGATAGAGAGATAGAGAGGAGGGGGGATAGAGAGGAGTGGGGGGATAGAGAGATGGGGGGGGATAGAGAGGAGGGTACTCACTTTCACGATCAGTAACCAACAGCTGTAATTTTGGCCGCTGCTTATGTTTAATGATGACTACATCCTAAGTATTTTGTGATACTTTTTTTTCTGAAAAAAAATCTGCATACTCCATTCACAGAGCTTACATAACCTCATTCACAGCAAAACAGTCTTTAAAATTAAATAAAGCTATACTACAAAAGAAAACAAAGTATCTGTAGGCCACTGAGATAGGAAAATCCATCACCAGGGTCAGAGTAACTCAATACTTAGATCAGTGTGGTTTTCTCAACGGTATTTTATGTCTGACTAACAATGTTTTCTTTTTTTAAGAACCGCAGAGGTGATAAGAGAATACGTGGATGTCCTTTAAATGGATGTTGAGGGGGCATTTGATAAGTTAACACATAAGAGAATATTCTCTAAAAATGAGGCATAAAATTGGTCATTTCAATCCATGGCAGTTTGTAGGACACTGATGCGTTCAATTGGCTGTCGTGTTTCTCCCCAAATATACAGTCCTGTGAAGCACTTTGAGACATCTAGAAGGCGTGAAGAGCACTATATCAAATGCAAGGATTATTAGTGTTATGATAGAGAATTGAAACACCCTCAACTATCCTTCCTACTCCATAGCCATGCCATGTCACGCTCTGCCTTCCAACACCTCTGCAACATCGTCCGGCTCCACCACCGTCTCAAACCACAGACCACCGAGACCCTCATACAGACATTCATAAAATCCAGGCTCAACTATGAAAACTCCCTGCATATCAGCCTCCACAGCTACTCCCTCCATAGCAGCAGATTACTCAGAGCTCTGCAGATCGTATCCTCTGCGGCTTTCCTCACACTGAGGATAAAGTTCAAGATCTTGGTCCTCACGTTCAAAGCCGAAGGCAGTGAGTCTGCACTATACAGTCACAATGACAAGTGATACGCTGAGGAGGCTACTCCCAAAATATTAAAGAGAATTCACATAAGAGAACAAAATTTAGTTCTCTCAGGTAGAGAAATCTGTAATACAGCCTACCAATAATGTATAAAATCATCAGATATTACTTTTCCATATAGTCAAAGATGCCACATTCACCCATGAAACCTTACTTAAGATGTTGAGGTTCAGCACTAGAAATGGTACATTTTATTGGTATATTTTCCTTCAAATAATTGATCGATAGATTAAACACTTATTTCTTCTAATATATATTATTTTGATGTGTGATGTCCAGCGTTTGATTGGTCTAGGTTGTCAGTCAGGCTCAGGGATGAGGGGGCTGTCATTGAGGCAGGCCAGAGAGCTAATACTCTGTGACTGCATACAGAGTACAGAACAGTACAGTACACAGGTAGCTGATTGCAGGAGTTCACTTTGGGTCCTGTGATTTATCCGATTGTTTTTACATCGAGTACAATTACGAGAATTTTTAGTATTCAACTAGTTAGATGTTAAGTGGAGTGACTAAATAAAGAAGCAGAGTTCACTTATTAATATTTTGCTTGGGAAGCAGCCGGGATATTGACATTATCACTTTTGGCATCTTAGTGACTACTACTTAAGCCAGTGTGCTATTATCCACTATTTTGCCCACATATATACCGTCCATTCACTTTACAGTATATTCTGTGAAGAGCTTTTGACATCTAGAAGATGTCAAAAGTGCTATATCAAATGCAAGGATTATTATTATTATTATTATTTATCCAGAGGGTACTGTATTTAGGAATTTAAAGTTGAAGTGCCTTTGAAGAGAAAAAGGAATTAAGGTTTCATGGAGGTAAAATTAAAAGAGCAATAACGGGAGTGTTACAAGATACTGTTTAAGTTACATTGGGACATTGGATAAATTTAAGGCCACCTACTTACAGAAAGGGCATCACAGCCATCGAGTGGTTACCTCAGATATTCATTAGGATAATACCTTGTGGAACAGTTCACTGAAGGAGAAAGAATGGAATACAGAATCTGATTGAAATTTTTAAAATTATGAATGATTTTGAAAGTGTAAATGAAAAAGAGTGTTATTTTTACTGATCTGCAAGTGATTAACAGGGGCACATAAATTGAGCATTATCACAGGAATGTTAGGAGACATTTTTTGCTTTAAACACAAGGACCTATTACCATCTAGAATGCCTGATCATAAATTGCTTTTGAAACAGTATCCATGATTGCATTTAAAATTTGATGAAGGAGGACAATATAAAAAGATACAGGGAAAAGGGGGCATGGAGGACAGCAGGTAAATCTGGAGCAAATCAAAGCCAACACCAGCACAATGGGTCAAATTGTCTTTCTGCAAAGTAAGATTTCTGTGATTCTAAATAATCTACTCATCTCTCATATTCCCGAATGGAATTTTTCACTAAATAACAGTGGAATTCTCTCTTGAATTTCATGATACAATCTGACTCATTGCCTCCCTGGGTAGTCAATTCCACATATTCACTGTTCACTTCTCTGCTGTACAATAGTTAAACATGAATTGTCTGTTCACCGTCCCCCCTCTGATCTTAATGTCTTGTCCCCTTGTTCTAATGTTTGACTACTATCTACATATTCTTAGTGTTCAGTTCATCTATAACCTTTACAATATTGAATACTTCAATAAGATTTGCTGCGAGTCCTCTTTTCCTTGGTATACAATATCAGGAAAAGAACCACTTAGTATTTATAACCTAATTAATTATGTACTTACTGCTTTGCATATTATTTATGCAATCACTGCAAATTTCACAGGAAACCAAATTTCCTAACCTACAATAAACACAATCATTGCCATCCCAAATTGTACATAAGTCTAGTGTCTATTAGCTATTATTTACAACTGTTCATTGTCAATAAAAATGACAAAGAAAGTTGACAAATGGTGCTGCTTCATTTGAGTCTGCGTTTGTTCTAACAAACAAAATGGAAATGAGAAATAAAGCTTCAGCGATCATGTCAACCAGATTTTACGGAGCTGCTCAATGATATTATCAATACTGCATCCTGAAAGCTGTGAATAATTGCCTACTCTGGTCTGCTGGAAATGATCCAAATTGATGTTTCTACATTGCAATAAGCCCCATAAAATGAATTGATATGCAAAGTATTTTCTGCAGCTTTTCAACATCTCAAAATTAATGACACTGAATTAACAATTTGGAAAAATCAATCAGTTGTTGAAACTGATAATATATTCCTTTTAATGAATAAAAAAAACAGCAGACATGGTTTTACATGAGAAATTTGCCAGTCATTCACCTTATGTACAATGATGAAACAAATTGACAATTCACAGTAGAACTAAGGTTAGCTGATCAAACAACAATATCCCCCCTTGATTCAAACATCAATTATCAGAGTTAAAAAATGTAATGATTTCCATTTTACTTTCCTCTTGCTGCAACTCACTGCTTGCTTTATGTTTTAAAACCTCAAAATGTTTCCAGTGACAAAGCTGCTGCTGCCACAGTAGCTCCTTCAACCAGGAAGGTCAAAGCAATTCATATTATAGACTCTTCCACAACCACCGTCAAAGCTGGGCAGTGACCAGTTAGCAGGACACTCTCCTCTAATGGTATGTAATCCACTCTATTAGAACATTCTCCAGCTAGCAACTAAACTGAGAACTAACACAACTCACATCAGAACTACGCCTGTCACACTTGACATGGCAGAGAACCATGGGACTGAAGCACATTTTAATGGACATTACCAATTAGTATAATCATTAAAGTTTGCTAATTAATACTTACATAATAAACTTCCAGTTGGTGAGCAGCATCTACATATTCACAATAGAATATTTTCAGCATTTAACAACCATAAAAAAAGTAGGATGTTCTTGCTTGTTGGATTTAATTTGCTCTCCTTACATTTTTAATACTTCTGTTAATTCACCGGTTATCCTTTACCACCATAAGATTGATTCACACAATAATTTCCCATTAAAGTACTTAATGCTGGTCATGAATTAGAAATATCTTGGTTTATTATACCCTTGGGCTGGAATATGACTGCTTAAAATGCTCTCATATGACTAAATTATTCTGCAGCTGCCATTTTTTGTCCACACAGCAACAATCTTCACATAAATAAAGTGGTAACGGTTGTGTTACATCGCACCTTTGCCCTCTTACCTCAACAGTTAAGGACATTACCCAACAAGTTTACATTGTCTTTTAGTAACCTCTTAATCATGTACAGGTGGAATACTACAGTCCAAATGGCATTATTAAAGCAGATTATATTTATCCACTAACTACAGTGGTTCTCATATACAATGACTCCCCATGCAGTAATAGTATTCCCATAACCGCTGACGATTAGCTGATGTGTGCTAAACACTGTGGAAAACTCTATTGAATTTAATGATGCATAAAGCACCCACCTATTTTAAGCCAACAATTTCTGACAAATATATTTTATTCTGTTAGGTGAAGAGTGCATTACGTCCCTGGATATTAGTGCACCAATTCCACAGTTTAACAACAAGAACTTGCATTTATATAGCTCCCTTCACATAGGGAAGAGTTTCAGTGTGCTTAAATTAGAATGCCAAGTGTTTCATTTGGCACGAAAGAAAGACATAGATTCAAACAGAGGTTTGGATGAAGAAGATGCTTTGATCCATTTGGTCTCATCCTTCCAGAATATGCACCTTCTCATTACTGCATCCAGTTATTTCTTGAATGAGACTTGCCCTAAACCAATCTTTCTGGTAACCTCTTCCCAACAGTAATTTTATTCAGTGAAAGAGTATTCCGCTGAAGAACATATGTGACCCATGGAATTGTGATTATTTATTTATCAATAACAACAACAACAAATTACACTTATAAAGCGCTTTTCATGTCGGGAGGATGTCCCAAGGCGCTGCACAGGAGGCGTGTGACCCGAGCTGGGAGGGGAGTGTACGGGGAGGGGTGAAACACGTAGGGGAGGTCAAAAAATTCTGGGTGGAACAGAAGGCACGGTCGAAGAGGAAACCGGCCTTGAAAGAGGAAAGGGAAGAAACGAGACGGAGGGATTGGGGGATGGAATTCCATAGTAAATCAACATCAACTTGCACTTATATCAAGATAAATTAAGTTAAACAGGTTTTGCCACTATGGTTATATGTGGTAATCAGTCTCCTTTAACATATATTCCATTGTTATACAAAACAATCCTCAACTGTTGAAAGTCTGCTGAAAGCAAGGAGAGTTGTCATCCAAACTTCAATAGATTGATGTGTACAATAGTGCCAGTAAATTACCTAACTACAGTATCAACAAACCAGCATGTTTTGTTTTTGAAATGAACTGGGCTTTGCTTCATAGGGCGCTACTTAAAAGGCAGTAAAGGTGGTTCACTTCATTTCGGGATTGATTTAGTAAGATTTTTTTTTAAATCTACTTAATTTACAACAACGATTTATATAGCGCCCTCCACGCCGGACGGTGACGGTGTCTCAGAGCATTTCATAACAACGGATCCCAGGACCAAGCCAGGGGCAATTTAACACCAATTGTGTTCTACTAATTATTATTATAGAAATCTCCATCATGAAGTCTATAATAGGAAGCAAGGTTTTCAGCAAGTTTACATAGATTAGTCCAAATCCAATCTTAACAACACAAATAATAATGAATGTAGAACATTTTAGTTATAATAAAATTATATTAATCTTAAACCCTCTTTCCTACCATATTCTGTATGTCCAGAAATGCACCTGGTTATCTCCTCCTTCTACTGCTATATTTGATTCAATGACCTTCATTGAGAACATATTTCACATGACTATTAATCAATTAGTTTTGAACCCTTCGTCAATGGTGTATGGATCAACTTGATCAATTCCCTTCCATTCGATAAGTTATACTTCAGAAAAAATACCTAGGCTTTGCTGCCTAGATATTTACCCCAATGTCAAAGACATGAGCATGGCATACATTGATAATAACAGCAACTTCGATTTATAACATTATAACTAACATTAATATTCTGAAATATTCTACACTTTCTACTTTTTAAATCACATTATTTAAAATAATTACTGTACAGACAAGTTGTATACTGATGGGACATTTCTAAACAGTAGCAATAAGGAAAAATGAAACATTCTCAAACTTTGAAAAAAATATTGTGTAACTCAATAGAACAGATTCAAGGTTTAAAGTAATAATAATACTTGCATTTTATATAGCATGTTGTTGAGATGCTTCATAGAATAATAATCCTTGCATTTCATACAGTGTTTTTCACGTCCTCTAGACGTCTCAAAGCGCTTCACAGAGTATACTGTAAAGTGATGTGCCTGTATATTTGTGGATGAAACGCGGCAGACAATTGCGCACAGCAGTGTCCCACAAACAGTCGTGGATTTAAATGACCAATTTATTATTGGGTTTTTTCGAGGGATTATTACGATCATTATTAATAATTATGCTGTTTTGCCCCCAGGAATCCACCCGGGTCCAATCACTTGAGAGGCGAGAGCCTTAACTACTATGCTATGGGACTCTGTAAGTAATATAGGAAAAATGAGTTTCTAATTTTATAACGTTAATAAAAATGAAATGGTTATAGTTTTTTTTAAATACACACAGGATGCTCACAAAACCTTTGTGGAAAAATGAAACAAAAGTGGCCAGATGATGCCTTTAAGTGTATCTGATTATAACTTAGCTTGCATGTCAAGAGGGTGTCTCAAATTGCTTGATAGGATTTACAACAACAACAACATTTACTGTAAAGTCCAGTGATTCTGTATTTTGTAGATGCACATCACAGTCAATTTTGCACAGAGGAATGTCCCACAAAAAGCCATGAAGTGAATGGCCAATTTTATCCAGGGGATTGTTGGCTAAGAAACCAAGAGAAACTAATCCCCTCTTTTGCTAGAGTCTTAGTCTCATCTGCCTGTCTTGGTGGACATTAAAGTTCCCGAGTTTGACAGAATCAGAGGGACAGAATCTCTGACAACATACATAACCCCAGGACTGCCTTGGAGATCCCCCAAAACAAGCAGAGCAGTTTGATTTCCCCCACAATGAATTTAGATTGTCTTACATAATTCTGAACACTGGAACACATGTATGATAGATCTGTGTAAGTGTACTAATAGATTCCTTTCTAACATTTAGAATTCTGTGGCATTTTAATAGAGAAAACATATAGCAAAATGGTTACGAGAGTGACAAGGCTAAAATCTAATCAAAGAATCAAGATGATATCGTAGACCAGAAAGCAGTTTATGACCAACATTAAATTACTATCTTGAAATCACTCCTGTGTGGATACATAAAATTAACAATTTCAATCCTAAATAGGATTTCTCCCAGAATTTAGTCACTTTTTAAGATGACTACAGCTGTAATGTGCTCTAGGTATTTTATGCATGACAATGTTCACGCTAAGATTAATGGTTTGTAATGTAATTATTTCACTTATATCTACAATTGATTGCCAGAAAGTTTTAAATCCAGCAAAAAAAAAGATAAAATGTCATCAACAGTGCGATTTACAGATAAATTACAATATCATTGCAACAAGGAGTTCAGATATTTTGATAAACCACAAATGAATACAGCAACATGGAATGCATCACTTAAACCAGTATCTGTAAACCAAATGCAAGTCATTTGTTGTAATTTAATTGTGCTGCGTTTACAATAGAAAATAGATTTTTTTTTCAAAAGCACTACAAAACCACTTACTGAACAAAACCTTTGCAACCACATCACATTGTGTAGTTTATATTCTGCCACCTCATTTATTATACATTTGTTCCGTACCGTAATATATTTTTCCATCTTTCACTCAGGAAAACATCTCTCTTCATCTCAATAACATCACTGCAATTGCAACTCATGGAGTTATGAATCATAGGAACGATCTTGAAACTAATCATTCACGGGTCTATTTAATGCTCATTATCACCAAGCAGAACCAAATCATGAGTTTTGGAATGGGTTTTCAAGTAACCAATTCAATTATTATTTCCATGTCCAGTTGAATGATACTGCACTTTACATAAATAATGGCAAGTTCTTGCGTTAAAAACGCACATGCAATCTCAAGTTAGGGCCTCGGATACTATATTCACCAGCACTGGCAATCAAACCAAAACTTAACAAGCAATAGAATAGAAACAAAAAATTTCCTAGCCCTCTGCTATCTAAATAAAATATTTATTTTTTCGATGTATATTCGTATCTGGTATTGAGAAGATTTTTTGTCAATTGTAAAGTACAGACAACTATAATAAATAAAAAAATAAATAAAAAATTATAGTGCGTCTTTCACTAACGTGGAACTTACAATTGGAGACTTTTTTTCCCCTCATGCATATTTTCATTTACCATATCCCATTGACTTTTTAAACATGCGAGATTTTATTAGACAAACTTTTAGATTTATGTAATCTATATGTCGGGGCTGCAAAAAAACGTGTTTTTCCCTCTCAAAATCTTTGGGTTTCCTGAAATATAGGTTTAATGCAAATTTGTAAATATAAAGTTAAAATAAGAGCAAAGACAAGAATTATCCTGGCCTCTTTCTGTCAACGTGCATCCTCAATATATCTCACTATAATTACCATATGATGAATACATGCTGATTTTATATTTTTATGACCTTTAATTTATTAATATGATTTTCTTTTAGTCACACTCTCACCCTTAGGTCTGATGGTTGATGGCTCAAGACTCATGCTGGAACTTGAGCTCAAAGCCAGTTTATAGTTTATGCCAACAATTTAATGCAGAAATGGTGAGTGCTGTATTATCAGAGGTTTTGATGGCTTATACAAATGTAATTTTGTTGTTGTTTTTTGCTGATGGACATTCAACATTTGAAGACACTATTTGAAAAGGGAGTTTCGCCCAGGGGCACTTTGCTTGACAACTATACTATCTACATTTGACATAATTCTATGAAGTACTTTGATTCATTTATACAGTAATATAAGTAATAATCCTTGCAGTTGATGGTGTATTATCAAGTCTTTGAGATGTCTCAAAACACTTCACAGTAAATACTGTGAAGTGAATTGACTGTATATTGTGAAGGCGACACATTTACACACAGCTGTGTTTCACAGATACAGTAGTTGTGGATTGAAGTGACCAATTTTTTTTAATTTTTTTAAAGAATTTATTACTCTGGAAAAGTGACTCACCAATCGACTAACAACCGGGTTCCTACTTACTGCTAAGTAAAAAGGGTGTGAAATAAGGAAACTCGACTAAGATTTCACCCTGCCGGGAATCGAACCCAGGTCTCTGGCTTGCTATGCGAGTGCTTTAATCACTGAGCTACAAGACTCCATTCAACATGATCAGGAGCTATTTAAAAAGTTATTTCCTCTATCTTCTAATCCCCTGAAGGCATTCAACCTGAATGTTGAATTCAACCAGAAGCTGAATGCCAGAGATCAAGGCAGCACGCAATCAAGTCTGGCACCAAAGAGCACCAGGCAACAACAACAAAATTACATTTATAGAGCGCCTTTCACATCGGGAGGACATCCCAAGGCAACTGAGGTCAGTGGGAGTTGGGTGGGAGTTGGGTGGGAAACCCTCCCCATAGCTCAAGCCACTTGAGAAGATGGGGCAGGAATGTTGAAAAGAACAATAAAATGTTGGCATATTGTTCCAACATTAAGACAATACATTAGTCTGAAACTATTCAATTGGGACATTTTCTCGACGTGAAAGGCAGCATACAAGTGTAATATTTTTGGTGAGGAAGCAATCACAGGCAAGCCAAATTTTGTCATTCAAAAAGGTGTCTACAGTGGCTGGCTACCAGGAGAGAGAACACTGTCTGAACTTCACCTTCCTGGCCTGAAAGCCCACAATAGCACTCTTACCACTATCTTAGCTGAGATCAATTAATTTAGCGCCGATCAGCAATCATACAGTAAAATGTCAATCCGTATGTCAGTACACTGATAAAACATGATTTGCGATTCTGATCTGAGTTCCGCTCTCGACTAACAAAAGCAGCTTGTTGTCAATCATTGTCCTCTGATAACCACAACCATCTTCCCGTGTGCAAAGGACGGCTCCAGGAACTGGACTAGCTTCCATAGTTTCCATCTAATTCCCAATGATCTCAGTTTTGCTAGAGCTGTTTGGAGCCAGACGTCTTAATCTCTGGCACTCAGCTCTTGAATATCAGGTCCATAATGAGATTTGAACATCCAAAAGAGGGTCAAATCAGTGTTTCTCAACAGCACAATTGATCATTTTGCTGGTGGTTGGGAGGGAGCTCATGGTGCAATAATTGTAATCGACTCATTTCAACAGGAGAAGGAACTACATAAAAAGTATATAAATCTTCTTTCTTCAATTTTCTAATACCCTGAAGGCATTCAACCAGAAGCTGAATGCCAGAGATCAAGACCATGTGCAAACTCTGGCACCAAAGATCCCTATAGCAGATTTCCTTATTGCCTGGCAGATACTAATGTTATAACAGCATCAAAACAGTTTGGTGGAGAGGGGTGGGCACGGATAACTAGTTATGCTGTACATGTTTGGAATAATATTGCAGAAATGCAACACACCCTTATAGATTTTGTTGTTGTATACAGTGACCCCAGCCTGGTGCGATAAGGCATGGTATTACACTGCATGGACCAATTGGCTAGATGTTATAGTTGGGAGTTTGGGAGATTCGGGGTTGTGATAAACACTGCAAACTAGCCACGGCAGCCATTGACATGTCTTCTGCATCCCTGAGCTAAGTGGGGTGGGAATAAATTAAAGTACCTGTTTCTAGTTGCCATCCAATGTAGTTAAACACCTGCTGGTAAGTGTACCCTTTTGGCCAATGTATTTTAAACTGTTGCCACTCAATCACTACCTGTGAAAAATGGCTACTTAAGCAAGGTATCGGTGTTGGCTGCCAGAGCCTCTGAAATCATACTTTAGCATTAATCATTGCCACCAGGAAAGTAGAAGAGAAAAGGCAAGAATCTCAAAGTATTATACTCAAAACGACATCTCTCATACTACTTTACTGCTGCCCAATAATGAGTTCCTCGGTAAAAATTCAGAAGAATTCTCCCGGGGGGGATATTTCATCTCTAAAGATCGCTTTTACAGCTGCATACAGAGAAGGAAGGAGCATGATTTAGAGTTTGCAACAACGTGTATGTAGAGAGTAAATAAACACATGAGCAGGCAATTTGTTTCAAAACAAAGAGAATGATCAATTTGGGATATGTAAAAATTATTAGTTTACTCTAATGTACATTCTGACATCCTAACAGAGAGAATACTAGATAGTTTGAGTGATTCAAAGCAGTCATCTCATAGAGAGGTCCAGATGATGTTGTAAATCCTGAGAGCAATCGCTCTTGTGTATCTGTTATATATTATGTTTCATAATATATACTGCGGAAATGGACGTGTCAGTGTTACTCTCTACAGTTGATATATGATAACATCCCACATCATAGGATTAATAAATATGACACAATCAATTTAAATTTACTGAGTGTTAAGGCACACATGATTCCTGGGAAACAACACAAAATCTATTACAGTATAAGGATTTTTCTCCCTTTAAAAATACAGAATATTATGTGTGTATATGCTGAGCATATTATAATAGTAATAATTGTAAAAAAAAACATACATCTGTGTACACCTATAAATGAATCTTTGTAGAACAAATTAATACAACAGTCAGCCAGCCAGCCAGCCCCACGCGCAATAGGTTAATTGTGATAGTGAGGAACACTGGAAACACATTACTCTGTAACCCAGTTCTGTGGGAATTGAATGAGATGTTGTGAAAAGGGGGCGACTGAAAAATAAGTTATGTTGACCGAAAGAATTCAGTGGTTAGAGCAATCGGCTCGCAAGCAAGAGACCTGGGTTCGATATCCGGCAGGGCAAAACCTTGGGCAATTTACTCCACACATCTGGAGGGAAGTGTGCAGTGGCATCCATCCTGGATCGGTATTGGGATGACTGCGCTTTTTAATATATATTAACGATCTGGACTTGGGTGTAGGGAGCACAGTTTCCAAGTTTGTAAATGATACTAAGTTAGGGAGGATAGTAACCATCTGCAAGAAGATATAGATAAAATGGTAAAGTGGGCAGACACATGGCAGATGAAGTTTAATGCAGAGAAGTGTGAAGTGATATATTTTGGGAGAAGAAATGAGGGAGGCAATATAGGCTAGAGAGTACAATTTTAAAGGGTATGAGGGAACAGAGAGACCTGGGGATTTGTGTTAGTGACTCTTTGAAGGTGGCAAGACAGGTAGACAAGGCCGTTAAGAAGGCATATGGGATACTAGGCTTTATAAATAGGGGTATAGAGTACAGAAGTCAGGACGTGCTGACTAACCTCCATAAAACTTTGGTTAGGCCTCAGCTGGAGTACTGTGTCCAATTCTGGTCACTACACTATAGAAAGGATGTGAAGACATTGGAAAGGGTGCAAAGAAGGTTCACTAGAATGGTACCAGGAATGAGGGACTTCAGTGATGGGGAAAGGCTAGATAGGCTAGGTTTATTCTCTTTGGAACAGAGAAGGTTGAGAGGAGACCTAATAGAGGTTTATAAAATCATGAGGGGATTCGACAGGGTGAATAAGGAAAAACTCATGGTCACAGATTTAAAATAGTTTCAAAACGAAGCAGAGGGGAGCTGAGGAGAAATGTTTTCACTCAGTGGGTTGTTCAAATCTGGAATGCATTGCCTGAAAAGGTGGTAGAGGCCGATTCGATAACAGCTTTTAAAAGAGAATTAGATCTTTATTTATGGAGAACAAATCTGTTAGGTTATGGGGAGAGAGCGGGGCAGTGGGATTGAGTTGCTCTTTTCAAAGAGCCGGCACAGACTAGATGGGTCGAATGGCCTCCTTTTGTGCCATAAAATTCTATGATTCTATGATCTGATAATAATCCTTAAAAAAAACAATAATAAATTGGTCTCTTCAATCCACAACTGGATTGTGGGACACTGCTGTGCGCAATTGGCTGCCGCATTTCACCCACAAAGTATACAGTCAATTCACTTTACAGTATATTCTGTGAAGCGCTTTGAGACGTCTAGAAGATGTGAAAAGCACTATATTAAATGCAAGGATTATTATTATTATTATAGAAATAGCTGAAATGACTACAAATTCAAATAATTGTTAGAATCAAGATACTGTACAGTAATTTATCATTCATTGTCCAATTTTTTTAAATTTTAAATTGGTTTAGAAAAAGAATCTAGATCAACCCGTTACTTGCTTGTGGTTTTTTTTTTTTGCAAATAAGAGTTTAATTTGTGGAAGGCTCAGTGTGCTGAGTCACACATATCACTGACCTCTGCTCCCAGTTCCTAAGTTCTGACTGTGTGATTGAGTGGAACCCAGGGTGAGCAGTGGAGGTGAGATAAGTGGCATAAATGTGCAGAATGTGTATTCCTCCAACTGACAGCCACTTGAAAGCTTGAATATCTTCAAAAAGAATGTCATTTAGATTTATTTTTCAATGACAGGCATTTCAATACCCAACCGGCATGTGTTAGCACTTGGGCTAAAACAATAGTTTGGAGCAAAATTACCAATTTATATATTGCTGCACCTTTCATCCATTTATTTACACTTTGGGGGGGTGTAGATCTGCTGATTTATGTTTGCAAACATTTGCTTTGTTTCGTTAACGTTGTTAAAAAAAAAGGTACTTTTTAAAAGGGCTACAGTACTTGTCTTTTTATTGTGGCCATTGTTATAAAATATAAAGTACATTTGCCCACTATGTTCAACGTCTGCATATCATTTAATTTGCCATCTATCTAACTGTGTGGACTGACCGTGTGTTGTACATATTACAGCAGCAATACAGTATATTTATAGACAGTTAAGTGCATTTCAACAATCATGGCACCAACTACTGGACATTTCATTCAATTGCTTCCCTGGTAATTTGTAACAGGGTGTTTTACAATCACATTTCATGTGTTTTTTATCTAACGACTGTACAGTACACATATATAGCAGTATTTTAATATTTATATATATATATATATATACAATGCACAAAAAGAGAGATTTGTACAGCTGTGACTTGCCCAGCATTCCCCAAGACTCGGTGGGAAAGCAGTGAAGGTGCAGGGTGAGCTTCTGGGATGTATATTTTAGAAAAAGGGAGAGAAAGAGAGAGAGAGAGAGAGAAGAGAAGAGACTCCAAACAAAACACTCACCAGAACGTCTCCAAATCCCAGTCGTTGAGAATGTCCAAGTCGAAGATGTCCATGGTGGTCGGTGCTTGATCGGCTGCAGCTCAGTCTCTGTGTCCCAAAGACGAGCAGAGAGATAGAGACAGAGAGACAGAGAGAGAGGGAGGGGGGGGGGGGGGGGGGGAGTGAGGACAGAGCTATTCTCACAGCTCACAGCCTCTATCTCTCCTCCTCTCCTCCTCCTGCACCGCTGGCCACACCAAATAGTCCAGGAGCTACCGCACCAAGCCTGTCAATAGCAGCCCAGAGACCCCCCCCTCCCTCCCCAAACACAGCACAGGCAGCAGGCAAGGCAAGGCAAGCAAACCCTCCCTCCCTCCCTCCCTCCCGCTAGTGCTGGCGTCTCCACACTCACTCACACTCACACACACTCACACACAACACTGGCAGTCACTGGCAGGACAGGGACTCACTCCCTTCCCACACTTGATTTCAGACACTGCCAGGTGACAGGATTTTGGGGGGTAGGGAGAGGGGGGGAGAGGGGGGGGGGGGAGAGGGGGGGGGGGGGAGAGAATTGCAACACTTTCCAGTTTGGTTTTACTCAAAGATCTTTTGCAACATTGGGAAAAATCACAGGAAATTGGTGTTAGCTTATTTGGGAATTTTCTTCCCCCCCACCCCAATAAAAAGCGTTGCTATCACAGCAAAACTCCTCACAATTCTCATCTCACGAGGCTTGATGTACCCTACGTTATTGCATTTGTTTTAGTCATTATTATTCTTATATGAAATAGAGAATTAGTCACATCAGATCCCTTTTAAAAAAAAACCTGTCAAACTGAACAACTCTGTCCCTCCCTGCTGGGTCTGGACACTAACAATCACGTTAATAAGACTGTTTCGCCCACTTTCCTTCAACAAAAAAGTATTTGATCTACAGAATTGAATCACTTGTTATTTATTCACCGTCTCGAAAGCCTCTCTTCTCTCCCCGGCGACTTTATTAACCATTCCACCAAAACCCTGCTCCCCATACTGCCTTCACATTCCTGACACCGACACATCCATTGATGTATTGTCAACACATACAGTGTTCATGTCTCAAGAAAGCACTGGGTGGGTGGGGAGGGGGGGGGGGGGGGGGAGTGACTGTGGGACTGTAGACTGTAGATATGGAGACTTTACAGAGGCTGTGCTGCCGCACAGAGGCGATCTGTTTGGAGATGGGAAGAGGAATCCATAACTCACTGAGCAGGCAGGGTTTGGCAATAGGAGTCTCAAACACTAACTCATGTACCGCACATGGTTGCTGGAGATGGTGAGGAAGAAGCTGACGGCAGTGATAAGTGCGGCATTGATATATGCTGTTTGTGTCAGTGAGTTTGAATTTCCTTGTTAATCTTGGATGGTACCAATTGATAATTGCTGACTGGGAGGTTACATGTGCCATGTAAATAATCATAGTCAACCGTGTGCACCAGAGCATTTGGAAATATCCAACATTGAAACAGTTATCAGCCTGCATTGGAGAATGAGTGTTTGGTTATACCTTGTTAGCTAATTGTCTATGCCCTGTTTGTTTTGTCCAGTATATTATTTATCGTACACGAGAGATTATAAGATTGTAGAATAACAGTAAAGCCCATCAGTCCCATTTGATCTCATACCTCTAGAATATCCATTCTACAGCATCAGGCAGGTTCTTCAATTAGCCCACCATACTAACCTCAACTAAACTATTGGTGGTAACCTATTCCAGCTGTTCATTAGTACCTATCATTTGAAGACATATTTGTTGGTATCTGTCCTAATGTGTTCTTCCCCAATTGGTAACATGCACAATCTTGTCGCGCTATCCTGACATATCTGTAAAGGTTATTCTGGTTTTATGTTATCCCGTTTAAATATTTGATGTAACCCGAAGGCACAGAGATTGCACAAGGTGCACCTCAAGTTCTTATCTTCCTGTTTCATCTATCACTGCGACAAGGTCCTTCTGGAAAGGACCCAGAATACAGATTGAAGTAGAATATGAATACCCAGTTAATACTACAGTTTAAGAATAAGTTAAGTTTGTGATTGCCTTCCAGGCAAAAATCTCAACCACTTACTTCATTAAGTTAAACTAATGTAGCTGAAATATTGTATTGTGTGCAGGACATGGGAACAATGAGTAACCTAAGAGGAAATTGTGATTAGAATCTAATTTTGTCTGCCGTGTTTTTCAACTGGTAGAAAACTAGTGACAATTTCCACACCTCTCTCTGTGAAATCTATCAAGTTGGCGCAGGATGAGAGAACCTTCCTCCCCCCACTCCACCCATCCCCCACCCCACCCCCCACAAAAAAATGAGCAGAAGCGTAGATAAATTCTCAAATTAAAGATAATTGAGCCCATAGATGGTTTGTGAATAAGTCCCTTATCTCACTCTATGGTACAATATTTTACAAGGTAAATTAGTTCATTTCGAGGAGTCGGATGCCCATTTTGCAAAATGCTATTCAATTGAGTTTATGGGATATCATAATAATAAACCTTGCATTTGATATGGTGCTTTTCACATTTGAGACATCTCAAAGCGCTTCACAGAATATTGTAATGTGAATTGACTATATTTGTGGGCTGAATGCAGCAGCTAATAGCACGTAGCAGTGTCCCACAAACAGTCGTGGATTGAAATGACCACTTTCTTTTTTAGGGATCATCATCAAGTATGTGGAGTAAGGAAGCTTGTCTAAGGTTTCGCCCTGGCCAAACCTGCTGGGAATCAAACCCAGGTCTCTCGCGTGTAAAGACAAGTGCTCTAACCTCTGAGCTACAGACTTCTGCTCTGGGTATTGGTTTCAGAGGTATGAAAAGTGTGGAAGTTTCCTGCATCTACTTCTGCAGTGCATGAACTAGCCTCTATGGTCAGTGAATCACTTGAGTTCTACACTCTCGGCGACAGATTGCAGTTGTCTAATATTGAAGAGCTTCAATTCATTTAATTCAAGTACACAGTTTTGAGAATGGCTAATTGTTGAGAGTATATTCCTGCCGAAAGTGGCAGCGGAGAGCTGCACAAGATCAGGTAACTTCCTCTGAAGTATCAGTGATGTGCCCTCGGTAGTCTTGAAGGACTGATTGCAAGAGATCCCTCCAGGAAACAACGTGTCTACAGTGACTTCTACATCAGGGCCATCTGGTACTGATGCTCAGCCATCAGTTGGAAGTCACCATGGGTGGCGAGCCTTGTATATCCCCTGCTGCATTGCAGATGGCATAATCATTCATGCCCCAGGGTTACACCTTCCATTGGTAACAAAATAAATCATAGTAGGGCAGCAAGTGAGAACATTAGACATATCTGAAACCTTCATGGAATATGCATGCAGAAAATCACAATAAACTGTGATAGCCTATATATATATACATATATATAGTATTAAAAAACCAAACACTATCACCATGGCAAACAGGAATTCTAAGATCATTATTGATCATAGAATTAGAATTTAGTGCCAAAACGTAAAGAAGATTAAAATGCCAAACAAAACATGTTTTAAAAAAAAGTGTTTGTTATTTAGGCAGAATTAAAACAACTAACTTTAGGTGACACCTCGGCACAGTAGACTAAACAGAAATCAGATCTTGCCAGATCTGTCAGCTTCTCTGATTTTAGAACATAGCCCAAACCCAAGAGAAGACATCCCTTTGGATACCCTTTTCAACATAATCATAATGGCCATTACCACGTGGCTGAAACCATTACACATGCGTTCTCATTCAGGAAATACACGCATTGCTTGTTGAGAGCTTCAATGTTTAGGACAAGAGATTAGGACATGGCAAGTAGCAGCAACAAAATTTGCATTTGATTATTTATAAATAATAAGTTTGTATAATGACATTCAATTTGGAAGACATCCAAGACATTTGATAATCCCGATTTACCACCCGAGCTGGGGGTGGGAGCTGAAGGGAGTTGTGGTGGTGGAGAAAAGATGACCAAAGGCGCAGTCATGGAGGCATGTCTTGAGATAGATCGTCAAAGAGGTGACGGAGGGTGTGAGTCAAAGGGTCTTCAGAGTGGAGCTCCGGAGAGCATGAACAGAGAGGCTGAAAGCCCAATTGCTGATGGGATGGGGGACGTAAGCAGGTCAGTGCCCACTGAGCAAAGGAAGCAGCCAGGTTGGTACAGTTTGAACAGTTTGTATGTACAACTGCGCTTCTATAGTTCTAATTGTTCATCAGCTCTAGCAGTTAACTTTTGCAAGGCAAAGGCATCTGTCTCAGGCACTGCTTCTCAGAGTTTGTAGTTATGCAATTGTGCATAGTACAGTATTTATGGTCACATAATAGTTGCAGTTATAACAGAGAAAATGTTTCTGATTAAAGTAAATTTGTGGAGGGAGCTCCTAAGGACTATGCGGGTGCAATCATGCGGGTGCAATCACCCTGTGCATATAGGAACTTAATATCAAGTTTTGTAACCAATCAAAACTTACATTTATATAGCGCCTTTCGCGTCGAGAGGATGTCCCAAGGCGCTGTACAGTTAGGAAATGACAAGAGCAGCGAGGAGGGGTCGGGGAAGGATGAAGAGTAGGAAAATTGACTGTATATTTGTGGGCAAAACGCGGTAGCCAAATTGCGCACAGCTGTGTCCCACAAACAGTCATGCAAGTGGGATTAAGGGAAAAGCGGGGAAAAGATGGCAAGGGGAGGGTCAGGGTAGGGGGAAGGAGAGCAGGAAAGCCGACTGTACATTTGTGGGCGAAACGCGGCAGCCAAATTGCGCACAGCAGCGTCCCACAAACAGTCATGCAAGTGGGACCAGCTTATTTCAGGCAAAGCAAATAAAGCGCGAGGCTCTTCAAAAGGAAACATGAGTAATTTCCTCTGTGTCCTACCCCGGCATGCAGTGCAATTTCAGAAATAACCAGTTGAAACGCAGAAATAACTATTGGCATTAAACTTCAGAACAATGGTACCGTGCAGTGGCTTTCCCCAGCAACATTGATTGTACAGATGATCTTCCATGATTGTAGTTGTTCACTTCTCCCCTGTGGGGTGTCGGTGTCCTCGCAAAGTTCGAGGCAACATCCAGCTTCTACAAATCTGTATTCTCCTATTCAATCTAGAATCAAGATGGGTTTTTTTCCCCCCCAGATAGTTGCTCTTGCTATTCCTTCTGCTCTATAATGATATAACCCACTACTAGTGCCTCAAGCGACATGATTAGTTGTTGAGATTTTTTAAAATATATATTGTACAGCAATGCATACACCACAACATGAGTGCACCTCAGTCTGGGGCTAGAATAAGAATTTACATTTATAAAGCATCCTTTACCCAGAATAGCATCTTGGAGTACATGGATGTGATGCTAAGCAAAGGAGAACAGGGAGGTAATCACAAGCCCATTTGAGAGTTATATCTGCATTGCAACAAGAACAGAATGTTCTTGTTTATCACACCTTGCCAGGCTACACTGGCTCCCAATTACCGAATGGATCAATTTCAAGATCCTCTCACTTGTTTTCAAATCCTTTCATGCCCTTGCACCTCCTTACCTATCCGACTTGCTTACACCCCACTTCCAACACACATTGAACTCCACATGGCTGGTTCTGGCCTATGGTTTGCCCCAGACTCTGCTATTGCCAAGTACTCTGTGACGCGACCCCATGTGAAGAAACGCAAGTTGTCATAACACAAAGGTCATTCAACTAATTTTCTATTCTTTGACTGAGTGAAACTGTTTTGTGACCGAGAAACATGTGAAACAGAAATACTGGGTGTTCATTTATACAAATTGGGGTTTACAAAATGTAGTATTAACAGGAATACAGAAGTGAGGAATTGCAAATATCTAATCCTGCTAGGGTGTATATCACTATGATTTTGTGATAATAGAAATAACTCATTTTCTATCATAATAAACAAATGCACAAGAATAGAGCTCATCGGGCAAAGTTCAAAGGAAAGAAGAATTAAGGGATGCAATAGAAGGAAGAATCTCACCATTGTTGTTTAAACTCCAAAAGAATTTCTAGCCAAATATCCATGAACAACAGGCTAATTGCTAACAGATGATCACACAAATAGAGCATTAAAGTCAAACAGATAAACATCATAATCATTTGAAGTATTGAATGCTGCTTGTGTGGAATGTATTCACTGAAGCTCCATTCATTGTCCACAGGAAAACTAGATAGTTCCATTACAATATTGACCTTCTGGGTTTTAATATATCAGAACAATATGAAGCAGTTTAAGAAGGTTCAATTTACTCTAAATCCAGAGGGCATCAAACAATCACACTGTAACTTACTTTTCTTTCTTAAAATCAAAATGACTATATGAAAAACCTGGACAAAGTCCATTCATACCATCACAATAATTTTTTCCGTATCTGTTATTTTACTCCCACTAACATCATGGGCCATATCCTATATCTCCCCCCCCCCACCAAGGGCAATCAAGCAGAGGTGTTTTTCAATCTTCTATCTCAACAGATATTGATCCAACTATTCTTTAAGCTGTCAATTGGCCAATAATCGATCACTCTTCTCAGACTCTGCTCAAAATTTGATTTGCGGGTTTGTGTAACTCTGCATGAACACTGGTGAAAGTTATACAGGTTTGAAATAAAACACAAATTAAAAATGCAATCAGTTTTTGTAATGGTGCTTTGAATATGTCTGCCCATTCTTAATACAAATACCAACAACTGTCAATGTTGCAACTTTATTCCTCCTGGTAGACATATTACACTGTTAAGAAACCAATAGCAGATTACAATAAGCAGAGAATCTCACATTGACAGTGAGTTAGAGCAGTCCTTTCACAAGCATGAAAGACCCATAAATCACAAGTTCTGCAAACATGAGTAAGTTATGATGGTCTTTTACACGAATAAAAGAACACCTGGAATTCTTTGTCACTGGCAAGATCCTTTTCCTGAAGGGGAGCACAGCTCCTGGTTTGAATTTTATGCACATCATTCAACTCATTTTGAAAGAACGTATCCCTCTGCCAATAGTCATGTTATTTCACAGATATTAAATATCTATTCGATATCTACCATTCACATCCATTCAATAAACCATTTTTTAAAATTCTTCTAAAGATAAGATTAATACATTTGGTGATTATAAAGATCCAGATGCGCAAATATTTTAATTGTCTTAGGTAGTCTATGGCTATTGTCCATTTATCATTGCTCCAGCAGGAGTAAAACAAGTGTATAAATATTATACAAAATAGGGAGAATTCATGTACCTTAGCATTGATATTGTATTGGCAGGGCGAAAGCTTGGGCATGTTTCCTTACTCCACGTGCTTAATAATAATCCCTTAAGAAAAAACGATAATAAATTGGTCAATTCAAGCTATGACTGTTTGTGGGACACTGCTGTGCACAATTGGCTGCCCCATTCACCCACAAATATATGGTCAATTCACTTTACAGTAGGGTCTGTCGATATAGAAATTTTGCGATTTAGATATATCGATGGGCTCATATCGAGATATACTGAAATAGCGATATTTTCGGGTTTTCGTACTGCGCATGCGCGCATTCAGGACCTATCTCCTCAGGAGGTAAATATCTTTCTCTCTCTGTGCCTCTCACACTCACTCTCTCCATCTCTGTGTTTTTCTGTCTGTGTCTCTGTGTCTCTCTCCTCTCTCACATCCCCCCCATCTCTATCTATCTGTATATTATCACATCCACCCCATCTCTCCCCCTCCCCCCTGCCGCCGTCCCTCCCTCCAATCCCCCCTCCCCCCCTCCCCCCCCCCCGCCGTCTCTCTCACCCCCCACCCCTTGCATACCTCTATATTGTATTCGAGTACTACTCGAATACAAGTAGTACGGTCTGTGCATTGTGTATAGAGATCAGCATTCTGGGTTTTGTAGTTCAGTGTGCGGCATTCCGATTTCTTGATATATCGATTTTTCGATATAACGATATTTTTTAAATGCCTATATCGGCGTATTGATATGAAAATCATATCGGGTTTTAGCGATATATCGATATATCGCCGGACCCTACTTTACAGTATATTCTGTGAAGCGCTTTGAGACGTCAAGCAGACGTGAAAATCGCTATATTCAAATGCAAGGATTATTGTTATTATTACTCTTGCTTCTAAGTCTGAAGGTTGAGAGTTCAAGCTCAAAGTCAGGACTTGAATTAATAGTCTACACTGAGACATTAATGCAGTCCTTGAACAGACTACATTTTTAGAGATGCCGTCCCTTGGATGAGGTGTTAAACAATCTGGCATCATGGCACTTAACTGAAAAGGGAGTTTTTTCTAATATCTTAGTTAATTATCCTCCAGATAAAAATGGTCATTCACCTAATGGCACTTTGTGGTACATTACTGTGTACAAATTGGCTTTCTGTTTGCTTACAAACATAACAGTTACTATACTTCACAGTAAAAATTCTGTGAAGCTCATCGAGATGCTCTAATGACATGATAAGGTGCTATATCAAAGGCAAGGATTATAAGTGGTTAAAATTGACTAAATCCAGGATGAAGCCAAACCCAAGCTGCTGCAGTTTGGAACACAACAGCAATTAGTGGGAAAAGTACAGACATTTGTCTCAATGATTGTATCACCGATTTGCTTTAATAAAATTACTGCTGTCTGCCTGCTCTCTTCAACCACTACTACAACTAATTATATTGATTTTTTTTGTTCTTGAGGACTCCAAGGACTACTGAGAAATACTCTTTATGAAGGTCAGGATAGTCTTACGGCAAGCCAAATAAAACTAGTCATTCCAATCTTCAGACAAGAAGAATTAACTTTTGCATAAAAGCAAACCAAATGCTTTTTCAGCGCCTTGAGAAGTCCTCCTGATGTGGAAGGCGCTTTCAAGTGCAATTTTGTTGTTGTTTTAGATGTGCCTTAGTTTGAAGAAATATCTCAGTACATCTGGCAAGCTTTGCAGGGTATGTCATGGCACAAGAGAATAAGGATGAATATTTGTTAATGGTGGAATTGTTATAAATGATGACAGTTTCATTTTTTTTTAACTATTATCTTTGGAAGGAAAGGAAGTACTGACAGAAACAAACAAAGCAGTGATACCAATATGGTATATTTGAAGTATAAAAGATAAGAATATCGTAATGGTATTCATGAATCAGCTGATTGTTATAGGAAATGACACATTATCATGAGGTAAAAATCATTCATGTCCCTTCATATTCTATTCAATATCTATTCATGTCCCAAAGTGTTTACAGTAATGCTTACCGGTGTTCATATTAGGTCAAATCTGTAGACTCCATCATACAATGTGTAATGTTTATTTTGTGCAGAATTAGTGAATGGACATCAAAAATACTTGTGATATTTTCACAAAAGACAGATTGGATTGTTTAAGTATGGCAATCGTAAGAAACAGTGAGGGGAGGGGAAATGCAATATGATTGGAAATTCTACCCCCATCAAAGACTCAGAGAGGCACCTCCAGACTTTGGGAAAAAAATATGGATGGATTCAAAGCCAGTCATTCAACCTGCATAATAAGATTGCAGATTCTGTAAACAATTAGTAGAAAAAATATTCATTAGGTAATTAACATCCAATCCCTTTTATTGATCATTATGCTTAGTGCAGAATAGACCTTATTACTGGAGGATACAGGGATAGATTGAAATAAACAAATGAGTGATTTCTATGTTGTCTGTGGAGGTAGGAGACCACACAAATAACAGAGATGGATGGGTAGATATTCTGGAGGGTTTTGCTAGGTGACTGTTTGCCTATCCAGGATTTGAGAACTAATCTCACAAATTTTAGAGCTGATACTATAAGGAATGGAAAGAACATCAAGGAAGTTGGGTGGGGGAAATGATTCAGAGAGAGCATTTGGGAGAACTCTGTCTTTCCTGCCAAATGCAGTGTTTGCAAAATGGGTGGACACATTCCAGTTAAAAGGCTTTACAACCAAGGTAAAGGTTTTCTGGAGTATGTGTAATGAACCAACTTGATGAGTGATCCCCCACCTGACTGGCTGCTTGGCCTCACACTCATCTGTGAAGAGCTTCAAGACGTTTTGTTATATAAAATGAGCTACATACATAACATAATAAGAAATGCTGGCCAAAAAAAATCTAGTCCATCTAGTTCACCTTCCATCTTCCTGGCGGTCTCGTTCACAAATGTCCCTAAGTACAGTAATAAGAACATATTGTTGATATTGCAGCAGAGAAAAACCACGATCAACCAGTTAAATTATAGCCACTCTGTTTGCATCCAATAGGAGTTAACAATTTATATCTTTATTTGTATCCCTTAAAGTTGTTAAGTTCTCAAAAACATAATTTTGAATATTCCCCCAAAAAATCCCGAGAGTGAGTTTCAACGTTAGGTGAGGATCGATTTCAAATCTGTAATTTGATCAGGAATGAAGCATAACAGTTAGTCTTAGAAACTAATCTCTCTCTTCTTAAGGTATAGTGTAATAAAACAAACTGTAAAACAATGCATAGAACACTACTGGACAAACCCCATCAATCTACAGCAATGGCTTCTATCCAAATATGACTGCCTTTTATTGCCTTGTATGCTAGCTCAGGACTGAATTTACGACTTAATTAATCTATCAAATAACAGCTTCATAATCTACAAATACTACCATGAGTTTTTGGGGTCTGGATCACACTGCAAACTTCAATACTAAGTCTTATTTTACTTTAGTATGGATGTTTTCTTTAAAAACAGTGTTTTAGCATTATGTGCTAGATTATTTCCATCAGATTCACATTAAGCATTTGGTGTGAGTTATTACTTGTTACATGTTCAAGTGCATCTGGACGATACCAGATTTTAAAGACCTAAAGCTTCTTCAAAGGTTACGAACATACATTGTGGTAGTATTGTTCTTGTGAAGAAAATATATTTGCATAACCTATGGATTAGGTTATTAGGAAGAAAGGGGATTCATTTGTAATTCTGTACTTGAAAATTAGATTAATTGGGTCCATTACACTTTCCAGTTTGCAAAATTCACAACCAGTGAATTGCAAATCAACAAAGTAAAAAAGACTAGAAACTAAAACCTCTTTAATCTCATTGCAAGGGTAACCTTGTTATAACTCAGTCCCCTGGTCCAATGTCTCGAAGCCATGTTAAATAGTCAAGGCGAGAAAAAAATAGCTGACTTCCAAGAGGTCTGTTTACCACTGATGTCATTTCCTGCACATCCGTGACCCCAATCAACCGTAATTTCCATATAACCGGCATCGCTAAAGAAACGGTCCGCATTCGATTAACCGGAATTTATCCAGAAAAATGCGGTATTATTTTTTACGTTTTTATTTATTTATTTTTGCGTTTTCGGCCGAATATCCGGCACGAGCTTTAACCGGCATTGGCCAGGACCCGAGGGTGCCGGATAAACGGGCTTTTACTGTATTTTGTATTCTGTATTTTGTCATCTAAATCACAAAGCAAAAACGCTGCCTATAATCCTAAAACAGGGAGAAAGAAATTTTTAAAAATTGAATTTTTAAGAATAAATAATATTCTTCCCACTCTACAACAACAACAAATTACATTTTGTACTCTACTGAGTATAGTGGCACAATATACTTTAACTTCTTTGCCCAAATGGTCAAAGAAACAGCGCAGGAGGCTTAGCAGTTGATCTCAATCCTCTACCTACAGGAGGATAACAATCAAGCATGTAATCTTGCTAATCTCCCTTCTCTAATCGGTGGTGTTTAGATTAATGGTTGTGCCTCCAGAGCTTCCCTCGCTGACTCAGCTGAGATGAAAACTGTGGCATGTTATGAGTGGTCAAAATAATGAACAATGTGCAATATATATATATATGTGTTTACATATTCAATTACATTCTCAGACAAAATTAAATATTGAAATGCTATAACTGTTTAAGTTAGGAACACAAAAACAGTTTCTTATCAGGCCATATATACTGTAATTGTTTTATAAATCTTCATTTTCAAAAATAAATTATAACAAGAAGACTGCAGTCGTTTATCTGAGTTTGCATTCAGCTCACTGATTTCAAGCTGTCAGAAGAGAGATGTTGGGGTTGGCAACAGCTGGTGACCTAGTTTATGCTGCTAAATGGAGAATTGGGTCTGTTTATCCAAAAAGATATACTGACCCACAGCTGAACTACTATGAACACTCATCACATTCTTGCTTTGTGCCTAGTTTGTTACCCACGTCAAAGAAATAAAGTCATTACCACATAATTAAATACCATGTTATGGAAATAAATATCTTCAGTGGAGTGGAGGTAAGTAAAATGCCCAAAAGTAGATCACAACATAAGTATTTTAATACATCAAGCCATGTTATCAATATCACCAAAATATGTCTCTTAATGTCTTGTCAAAAAGGGTTTAAAAACCATTACATACTTCAATATACTTTTGAAACAGTAGTCTAGAAAATGCTCAAGGTGTACCAATAGATCATTATGAATCAGCAGTTACAAAATTATTGAATGAGTTAAGACACTATAAAGACTGCTTTAAAAATAATAAAGATCCTACATTTATACCTTGCAGTTTAAATTCAATTGTGATCTGTTCTCCTGAAGTGTTCCACTTGAACATACTGTTGCAATGCCTTGGCAATATGTCTATAGGTCCAAAAAGTCCCCAAACTGTATTTAGTAGGTAATGTTTTTGTTATTGATATCAAATATGATGTTTTCATATGAAAATATTCTACTGAATAAATTAGTTGGTTTGCTCACTTCCAATTCATTTAAAATTCCTGATTAAAAATTGAACAGTGAAAAATGGTTACCTTTAATATCATTTTGTCACTTTAAAGGTCGTGTCACTTCAAAAAATCTTAATTCAAAACTGGATAGAAAAACATTAAGAAGCCAAGCATTATACGCAAGTTGGATTACTATACTTAGTTGATAATAACGCTATTTTGGGAGGTAACACAAGCTAGTATTTACAGTCATAAATATGACAAGTCTGTTATGCTGATAGACCAGGTACATCAGTAGTCAATTATTTGGAGAAATGAAGGGAGGGCCCAATTAACTTTACAGGCACATTTTGATTTTGAATCATTACATGCAAGTCTGCTCAATATATTAAAAAAACTGTCTGTGAATATTGTTGTATTCTGTGAAGCGTTTTGAGACGTCAATAAGACGTGGAAAGCGCTACATAAATGTAAGGATTATATATTATAATTATTATTACACATTGGTACTCTTATAGACTACCTAGTTTATCATTTATGTTTCTTCCAACAGAGCACCAATTTCACCATGAATTGTTGCTAGTTTTCTAGGTAAATGATATGGTCAGTGTCCAAATCTTATTTAATTTAGGAATATTTTCTACCGGCAAGAAAATCTGATAATTATAGAATTATACAATATAGAAGGAGGCCATTCAGCCAATCGTTTGCTGCCTCTTTGAAAAGAGCTGTCCAAATCAATCCCACTCCCCTACTCTCTTCCCATAACACTGCAAACCTGTCCTCCCCAAATAATTATCTATGTCTCTCTTAAAAAGTTGTTATTGATTCAGCTTCCACCCCCACTTACAGGCAATGCATTCTAGATCCAAATAACTCACAGTATGTAAACAATTCTTCTCACCTCCATCCTGTTTCTTTTTAAAAATATTTTAAATTGGTGTCCTCAGATTACCAATCCACTCACCAGTGGAAATAGTTTCTCTTTGTTCACCCGATTGAATCCCATGATAATTTTGAAAACTTCTATTAAGTCTCCTCTTAACCTTCACTGCTCCAAGGAGAATAATCCTAGCTTCTCTATCCTGTCCTAATAGCTGTAGTCCCTCATTCCTGGTACCATCCTGGTAAATCTCCTTTGCTCCCTCTTTAATACCTTAACATCCTTCCTAAAGTGTGGTGCCCAGAACTGAACACAATACTCCAGCTGAGGCCTAACCAGTGTTTTATAAAGGTTCATCATAACTTCCTGACTTGATGTTCTATGCCCCTATTTATGAAGCCGTATGCTTGTTTAACAGCTTATCTATCTGTCCTGCCTCCTTCAAAGATTTATTTGTATTAACCCTGAGGTCTCTCTGTTCCTTTAACCACTTTAAGATTCTGCCACCTACCTTACACTGTCTCTCCTCATTCTTCCTTCTAAAATGTGTCACTTCGCATTAATCCACATTAAGCTTCACCTGCCAAGTGTCTGTCCATTTTATGAGGCTCTCTGTGCCCTCTTGCAGCCAGGTTCAGTACTATCCTCCTCACTGTTTACTATTTTCCCAAATTTGGCATCATCTGCAACCTGAGGTGGAGTAGGGGTGAGGGGGGTTTAAAGACTCAAACCTCAGTATGTGGAGAACTGAATAAATCAAAATACTGTACTGGTATTGAATTTCTTTTGTATAAATATATATCAAAGCTATTTTTGCAGTTTTTTGACTGACTCACATTGCCTCTGTAAAAATAATCAGTTCTGTATCCCATGGGAAGAAATCAAGAATGCAGCATTAAATTCCTTTGGAAGAATGGCATGGAATTGCTTTATATTTTACACATGCCAAGAACTTAAGAATTGCCTTATCCTCATTGAAATGATATAGGGCCTTTAATAATAATCCTTGCATTTGATATAGTGCCCTATCACGTTTTCGAGACGTCTCAAAGCACTTCACACAATAAAGTGAATTAATTGACTGTAAATTTTATGGATGAAACGCAGCAGCTAACTGCACACAGCAGCGACCCACAAATGGTTGTAGATTTTGAGTGACCAAATTATCATTCTTATTTTTTTGAAGCAATTATTATCCTTGGAAAAGCAATGAATGTATTTTCGTGGCATCTTGTGTATAATTCAGCATAGCCCAGTTGAGACAGACTTCAATCTCCCTCAGATTTGATTTGGTTTTCTGAACAAGATTTCCAAAAAGTTCAAACACTTGAAAACTATATACATGTACTTTCATTTCATTCAGTTTTATGAAAGTCGCAAAGTTTGAACTTCCAAAAAATACCAGAGGCCTGAAAATCCACCCAGTTTTTGTCTGGAAGCACGTATTGTGTTGAACTAAGTTAAATTGTGTACATTCTTAATTTTAAAAACATATTTTTTGAGGTTCTTAAAGTTATCCAATTTCAAAATTAAGATTGAATTCAGGATTTTCTACAATTTGTGCAATCTTAAATTTTAAGATCATATGGTCATAGAAGCAAAATCTAGTTGGAGTTATGGTGCTCATTAATAAAAAGCTTTTGCCACGAAGCATAGTTCTCTTTGCTACGATCATCATAACTAAATAAATCATAATAAATAAATCATAAATTGGCTTTCTTTTCTAAAAGTAATAACATTAAAAAAAGATAATATGACCATAAACAAATGTTAATTAGAAAACGCAAGGTGTATTATATACAGATATCATTGGATGCCTTTTAATGGGTGTCCATTCTCATTTGCTATTGTATAGATATTTTAGTGAGGAAAGCTATCAGGGGCTAGTTTGCAAATACTACTTTGCAAACCCTGTATTTAAACAATCCTGATTAAGCTTGCTGATGCACATCTCCACAATGCCTTCAACTAATTCAAAACTCCATCGCCCAGGTACTCAGTCACACAAAACTCAATGCCCCCATCACACTAATTCTTGCTAGGCTCTGCTAGCTCTCAATTACCAAACAGATCGATTTCAAGATCCTTTCACTTGTTTTCAAATCGCTTCATACCCTCACACCTCCTTACATATCCGCCACAACTTGGCTGGCTCTGGCCTCATGTGTGCACCTCGTCCCCTCCTCTCCACCTTTGGTAACTGTGCCTTCAGCCGCTACACCCCAAAACAACAGCAACAAAATTATATTATCGAGCGCCTTTCACGTCAGGACGTGCAAAAGTACCGCACATGAAGGACACTAGATAAATGCAAGTTATTCTTGTTGTTGCATGAAGAGGTGTATCATGATACGCACATTTGTACAGTAGCATCTGTTCCAGCCAAGCATAGCAGTTTGTTACGTACATTTTTAAGACTTACCTTTACACTCTATTGCAATATTTGTTCTCCAGAACTCTTGATAGAGTAGGCAACAGACTGCGGTCCATTATTACTGCTGCCAGGACCATTATTTTCAATTGGCTGTGGGAGGAGAACTGCTCAGCTCCCCTTGATCAGGTGTTGCTTTGTGCCTTACATTTCCTGCAGTTAGTTCTTCGTGGCTGACTTGCATAATGAATTAAATGTCCGTTACCGTCTTGTTGCACCGTTGCGTTCAAGCATTTTACCACAGATAGATTTAGTTAAAGTTGATGGTTAGGCCTTAAACGCCATTTAAACTAAGTGGAAAATGTGTTAATGTGATTAGTAGAGCTGCTCTTTGATTAGCCACAATTACAATTGTTTCTAAACCAGCTCTGAATGTTCACCGCAATGGATTTGCTGCTTAAAAGTTACTCCATTTTAGATTCTCACAATTTGCTGATTTGTTTTCTTTGAAAGGCATACAAATCACCAAGAAGGGACCTTGTATGGCCATGTAAAGTTTCCACTTGGGTAAATGAGGAAGTGAGGAAGACTGTAAATGAGGAAGAGTGTAAACGTATCTCGATAACCAATCTCTAGAGTCCTGAAGCATATTGGTTAGAGCACTCACATCCAGATTTGATTCCCAGCAGGACAAAACCTTAGGCAAATTTCCTTCCTCCACATGCCTCTGTTTACCTAGCAGTAAGTAGGAACTCAGTTATTGCTTGATTGGCAGATCACTTTCTGGGGGTAATAATCCCTCAAAATAAATGAGTAACTAAATCTACAACTGTTTGTGGGACACTGCTGTGCGCAATTGGCTGCCGTATTTCACTGACAAATACATAGTCAATCCATTTTACAATATATTCTATGAAGCACTTTGACACATCAACAACATGAAAAGGCCCTAAATCAAATGGAAGGATTATTATTAAGTTATTACTGTATAATGGTAGAAACAAAATGGAAAATAAATTCATGATAAGGCAAAGCCTATTTCTATTAAAACAATTAAATCAATTTTCTTGACCGTTATCCACATCCTTAATGTTCTTGCACACCCTGTGTCTATGACCTTCTGATGCAATGCATTTTATTATCTCACCCACTCTTTGTAGAATGAGATGTAAAGAATCACAGTCTCCACTGAAATATCTTTGCATGTTGGAATGTGGAGATTTGAGGAACTTAATCTTTTTTTCATTAGAGCTGAGAAGAGTGACTTGTTAAAGATGCGCAAAATGATGAATGGTTCTGATAGGGGAAATAGTATTAAGATTCTTTCCACTCGTTAGCAAAAAGGGAAACGCACATTTTATGACAAGAAAAATCTAAACGGGAGTTTGGGAAATAAATCCTTAAACAAAGGATGATTGGAATGTGGAATGCGTTACCACAAACCCGCAGTGGAGACAGTATCCAGAGATTCTTTCAAAACCGAATTGAACACTTGGAAAAGAGGATCAGACTGGCTTAACTAGTGAAAATAAAACTAGCATTGATTTGGATGGGCCAAATTTCCTGTTTATCTGTTGAAACATTCTATAAATATATGAACTCACTGTTGTCTCTTAGAATATCTTAATTATTTTGCCAAAGAAATTTGTGCATTACAATTGTATTTTAGGGATTTAAGAGAACAATTCTGCGAAATATTCATGATGTTAGAAAACACATTCGCAAAATACAGAGCAAACAAGAACAAAGGATTATCTGTGATCCTCATACAACACTTTATACTTTACATTGATTTCGCGCCTTTCACGTTGGGAGGATGTCTCAAAGTGCTCGACAATTTTGGATTGGTACTCAAACTGGGGTAGAATCCGAGGGTGCGGAAACAAAAAAGATGACCAGATAACCAAAACACAGTCAAAGAGATATGTTTTGAGATGTTCCTATGCACATCATGCAACAATGTTGCCAACGTTTACCTAACCATTTTGGATAAATAATCCTTAATCTCAACATTCTGTAATTAGAGATCACATCAAACCTGCCGAATTCTGACATCTGTACGGCAAACTGTGAATTCTGCAATCACTCGTGGCTTCAATAAGGGTGTGTTTCATGCTAGGATTAATTTAGACCATATAATATACATAGTCCGTAGATTACGCATTGGATTACATTCTCCCCATTGCATTGTCTTTGTTTTTGTCTGTTACAACTCCCCCATTCAGTCTCCACACCTGTCAAGGCCAGCTATAACAACCTCCAAAATACATTTATACATGCACCACAGCATCCGATTCCATAATTTCACACAGTGTTTGACAGAGATAATGTGTATGCATAAAATAGTATGCAAGTAAACAATCAGTGAGACCAGCAACTCATCCAATTTATACTTCCAGATTCAAGTCCTGATGAAAGATTGCAGCACAGATAAATATAAATATTACTAAAGTATTATTAAAAATGAGAGCAGTTGGCACTAAGTTGAATTTATAAGTTTGTTGTTCAATGGAACTGTTGGGAAATGAAACTTTAAATCCAGCACTGGCACCAAGTATGCAGGGAGAGAGATAGAGGTAAATACAGTCTCTCTGAAGCTAACCTGGCATTGAGCTTCCAATATTGGAAAATATGCTTTCCCTGAATATTTCTGGGAAACCTCTGCCACCATGTCTTTCATGGGCCATTGCACTAAAGATACTGATTTGGTGTGGTGCCTATAACAGTGTATGGATGAGAGATTGGAATTATACCGATGGCTTTCCATTGCTCTCACTTTCAGCTTCAATGAAATTGAAACCGAGCCTTGACTGTCCACCAAACAGGTCCACAGAGCTCCACTATCCCATGCTGAATTCTGGGTAATTTGTAAAGTTATTAAAGAGCCATGGATCTCCCTGGATTGCTTTTAAGTTTATAGGTTGCCTTTGCCTAGGTTGCAGTTAGCGCTGAAGTTAGAAAGGGAAGAATACCTCTTGCAGGAAGTCTCACGTTGCTTCCCTGAATTGGGTTTGAGCTCCTGAAACTGTAGTTAGTTTCAAATCACACTGAATCAATGCAACCACACAGCCAAACTGGCTAAGAAAATACTTGCCTTCTGCTAAGTGATCCTTCTCTCAACTCGTAATTCCAACCTTTATCAAGCTCTATTGCGTGTGAATGGTGCTGTATAAATGCAAGTTGTCGTACATTGCAATTTATGTTGTCTCTATTTTGTCAGTGCGTTTGTGAACCTTCCTCTTCTAAACTTCAATCTTTTATTCTTCCCAAGTGGGAAGTATTCTTTGCAAAGCTTCACTTTACCCGTTTATCCCGTGGATAACTCTGGTAACTGGTTCTGGCCAGCAGCAGTTATAATTCCCCCTTGTAAGAATGCCTACTGTGTTCTAACTGTACCATCGCAGCTCAGTATATTGCCATATTCGGATGTGATGATACATATCTGCCTTGGACTCTGTTTGGGCTAAGGTGCCAGGCAACTGTTGGCGATGTGTCAGGAAATGGGAAATTATTATACTTAAATAATGATCAACAGTAATATATGTGTATACACACGGTATATATATAGATATATATATATATTATATATATATATATATACGTGTGTGTGCACAAGACTTACCTAGTATTTCATGAATGGATTAAGTGTTTTTATTTTTATGTTTTGCATCAAATTTATTATTCATGAAACAAGGGGGGAGGGCGTCATCAGTTCAACAGGTTTGAATGGAGCCTCTTGCAAAATAATGGAATTATAATAAAACATTTATGACCTGAAAATAAATGTTGAAATAATAACAGCCTTTAAAATTATATTGATGATGCGCATTTGTTAAGGTCACAAAGACTCCACAAGTAATTAGTCACTTTAAACTAAAGATGCTGTTCAGTATTTGTACAAATGCCACATTTAATGAAAACCACTGAAACCACAGCTAGTGTTAGAATCCAACATTAGAAAGTACAACTCTAAAACAATCAAATGTTACAGCAAATTTAATTGCATTGATCATCAGAGTATGATTCCTGCCAAATAAGCACAGTGGAAGAGCGTCAGCAGCTGCCGGTGTCAAATCTATCCAATTAAATCCTTTCTCAAAATCACACTATTTTAATTAATCGCTGCAGTTGTTTTCATAGAGTATCTTCTGTGGTTTGAGACTTCAGTATATGACAGGCACGCGCTCTCTTGAAACTGCCAACAACTCTAGTGTCAAATGGAACTTGAAACTTCACATTCTGGAAAAAAACAAACTGTTCCATAATTTACACTTACCAAACACTTGAATCGCAGATACAATGTTCTAAAGACTTATGGAAAATACACTCTAAACATTCCTGAAGTAGTATTGTATTGCACTACTAAAAACACAGGATTTGACTTACCCAGACCAAGCAGCCATACTGTAAATATATGCTGAGGGTAATCCAGAAGAAGTTTAAAATGGACTGTGATGCAACTGGAGCTGTTAGGCTTTCTGGCAGCTTGTTTCACACATGATCCAGACACTGAGACTGCAGCTTGCAAGGCCCCACATCTACCACTGAAAGAACATTAGCTGTTTACACTGTACTTAATCAGTTCCTGCGTGAATTTTAATCTGTTAGTTCAAGTACCAGTGTTCTCTGCATTTAATTTCTATTTCCATGCAGGGGTCTTTCTTCCACTTAAGGCAATCATGAGCGCTTAAAGGGGGTCCCCTGCATAGTAATGAAATCAAATTACAGAATCCAGCCGTGCCTGGCCAGCCTGCTGCTAAACATACTGCTTGAATTAGGTCCAGAAATGAATGAATGGACTGGGAAGCTGCAGCTGTAATTTCAATGTGGGGATGCCACGGGATAATATCGTCCACGGCAGTAGCTGGTGATCTGAAAATACACCCAGTAATACAAGCAAACTTGTGTCTTCACCGGTTTATTTTTAGAAACTCGCAGTCGACAGTCCTGTGGGTGTTTTGAAACAAAAAAAGCAAAGCTTTATTTGAAATCACATTTCTAGCACTTTAGGAGGGCTATCTGCTGATTTTTTTTCTTCCTTTTTCAGTTGTGAAAGGAAATAATGACACCGGATTAATCATCTTTGCATATTTATTAACTGCTATGCTTAACATTTGTTTTAACCAGAAGTGGTTACAAACCCAAACGTTGATTTTTATGTACTGAGTGTTTTCTGATTTAATTTTTTTTTTAATGTTAGGGTCTCCTTTCCCCCAAAACCGCAATAGGGCCCCAGTGGCTGTCTGGCTTTGGCATATCATTTTGATGAACAGTGTACACTGTGCTGTGAGGTTAAAGGTTACATGGGGCCATATTTAACTTATCAATCATATGTAAATCCACAGTCATCACCGGTCTTTCTCCTCCCCCCATTGCCTGGAGACTAGAAGCCAATAAATCAGAATTAGAGGTGATTCTTTTTGAAGTTTGAATTCTTGCAGGTAGAGGAGTTTGGTGTATATACTTCTGTCTGTCTGTAGGACTCTTATTTATGCAAATGAGGCTGCCAGCTTAGTTCAGACTAAATCCTTTTTATCATGCTCCGCTGAACATTAGGGTGAATGAAAAGAACTATGCAAAAACAGCAGATCTTTTCTCTCATTACAGCTGCAGCAGTACCCAAGAGACATTATTAGTGTTCATGGTTCTTGTAAAGGGATATTGCACATTGGAATCCGATTACCTATTCACAAGAGCAGCAGAGAAGAAGCTGCCTATTTACAAACAGATTAATGTGCAGATTTTTCAGATAAATCATAAAATGTCTTTAATGTTCTGATAATACCTTTTTCAGTAATATTAGGCAATAAAAGCCCATTTACAATGAATCTGCAATGATTTGTATGCTGTAGCATGAGTATCAAGATTTGTAATTTCACCTGAGGGTTGATAATTCAAACAAATTCTAACTGATAACTCGTTTTTGCAATCTACCAAATCTGTCTGCTATGATAAATGCCCATGAATACTGCCTGGCATCGCATTGACAATTATAGTTTAATCATTCTGTTGCATGCACATTAAACCATAAGTGTATAAATTTCTGTTGACTTTGTATATTGTATTGTCATCAACACAATCTTTCAGCACTGATTGACTTCATAAAAATAATCCTTATATTTGATATATCAAGACTTATTGAACGTTTTCCCGACATAAAAGGCGCTATACAAATGTCTTTGAGATGAATCAAAATGCTTCACAGGATTTACTGTACAGTGACTATATATTTTGTAGGCAAACATACAGTAGTAGGCAATTTGAGCACAGTGGTGTCCCACAACGAGCCATTAAGTGAATAACCAATTTTATCTGAGGGATTATTGGCCAGGACACTAGAAGAAATTCTTCTGTGTTTTTGGAAATTGCCATGTAGACATTTAACATATACCTAACCAGGCAGGTGTCTTCCTGTGCAGAATACTTGTTTACATGTTCAGTTCCTGCACTCAGATGCTAAAACAAATACATTTCTGTATCAGAAAACAATTTATTGCTGTGATATTAACTTAAAAATCCTACAGCTAAAAAGAGAAACAATGATAACCCCACAACCTGTCAGTAAAAAGTAAAAGCTTAACTTTATCATGGCACTGATCACGTTATAGGAGCAACCAAAACAATTACTGACATGGATTTATATATAAATGAAGGGGTTTCTTTCCCATCAAACCAGGAAGGACTGACACTCAAGAAATTGATTCATCATCGGCTCGTAAAGGAGTGCTCATGGGTGAGTAAATTCACCCATGGCACAATCGAAATTAATCGGGAGAAAATAAGACATTGGGGATAGTGGCTTGAGCAAATTACTCAGGCTGGCAGTCAAGAAATGGCTGAATTAACATCAACAGGGATATCGTCATATAGCCTGAGGGATTTCAGTAACTATATATGTTAAATTAACTCCATCACATTGTCAATCTCAATAATCCTTCCTGGTCAATACCTTAAAAGTGTCAGCAGAATTTAAATGTTTGACAAAAAATATTCAACAAAATAATAGAGCAAACCAAAAAATGACGTCTAAGTTAAACATAATTCTTTGCAACACTTTGATTATTTGATTATTACTGTACATTGATTATTTGTTGTTGTTATGATCAGGGTTCCTGTTGTTCCTGTTGATCAGAATTTATTCCAACCTTCTGCCAACCAATGGTCTATTTCAAACAGATACCTGCCTCATCATACTGTTTGCAAAATATTTACACATACTGTACCTATGGAAAGATTTAAAATGAAAACCCTAAGAGATCACTCCAATGCAAAAATTTGGGAATCAACATCAAAATATTTGGGCACAGATAGTAATGATGAATGACATCTGTATTAATTTCAAAGGTCTTTTATGAAAACATGTATTAAATGTTAGCATTTCTTTGAAGTAATTAACATAATGACTTGTGATGCTGAGCGCTCATGCATTAACACTCACTTCTGCAAACCAGACAAATGCCAGTTCAAGTCCCACTTGACTCAGTTTCTGGTCTAAGCTCCATTGAGCAGAGAAGCACATCCCATCAAGTGGGGTTTAGGCATAATCAGAGGAGAAAGATATGCTTCAGCAGTCCGTAACACTTAGCTACAGGAGAAAACTATATATAAGTGAAACATTTTGACAATGCCCCTCATCCTATCTTAAATCAATCTAGCTGCAATAATTACAATTACGAGTTTAGCTGACTCCTTTGACTGATTATCCCTATCTAATTTGGCGTGTTCACCTTTTCAATGAGCCTCAACTCATCACCAAGGTTGGAAAGAGAAGCAGGGAAGTAAGTTCATCAAAAAAAATGTAGAAAAGTGATCCCAAGCGAATTAAGAAAATGAATTCATTTGGAATCAACTTTGCCCACAAAATACAAAACAGTAAACCAGTAAAATTACTTTACAGTATATCCCATGAAGAGCTTTGAGACATCCGGATAATGTGATAAGGTGTTGTACAAACATAAGGATTATTATTATAGCAGAAAAATTGAGTGAATTTAAGGATTTGTAGAAAATAAAGAGTAAGAGATATATTGTATCTGCTTTATATATAAGTAAACTCACATAATAGTGCTTATAATCAAGATGGAGCCAGGAATTTTAAAAGGCTCTTCAGAGAGGCTGATGAACCAATAATAATGATAATCCTTGCATTTGATATAGCGCCTTATCATGTCTTCTAGACGTCTCAAAGCGCTTCACAGAATATACTCTAAAGTGAATTGACTGTATATTTCTGGGCGAAACGCAGCAGCCAATTGCACACAGCAGTGTCCCATTAACAGTCGTGGATTGAAATAACCAATTTTTTTTGTTGAGTGATTATTATTAGATGTGTAGAGTAAGGAAACTTGCCCAAAGTTTTGCCCTGCCTAAATTCGAACACAGGTCTCACACTTGTAAGGCGAGTGCTCTAACCACTGAGCTACAGGACTCCAATGTCCTTTCATAACTACCTTGGATGGAGAAATGTGATTTTCAGGCAATTATTGTCACTCCATCAACTAGGACACAAATCTCATCTCACTTGATTTGATAATCATCATGCTGGTTAAGTAATCAATATGTTAAAAATTAGAAATATTTTAAGTGTGAACAATTTTGACTAAATAATTGTGGATTTATTACAAGTATAAGATTGTTACCAGCAGTGTACCGGTGTGAGTAGACAGACTGTACAACCCCCCTCCCCACCCCACCCCCGCCGCCCCACCATCAATTTGAAATTGATTCCAGGAATCCCACAAAAGCGCATTCCCTGGATATTGCTTCAAAAGTTTGATCTTTGTGTGTACGCACAAAGCTCTTTAAACATGTTCCACATTCTCTTCAGATCCAATTGATCGATAACAGATTCATATGTGAGAGGGGAGCATATTCTGTGATGTATGTACGGCATTCAGTTACTGCTCTCAGCCAGATTGTGGGGCACCTCCAAGACAAAGCCAGAGAGACAGGGACAATTGTAGGAAGAGTTATTCCTAGGTCACTCTGCTGCAACCCCTACTTTACTGAAAATGGTATTAGCAGAGATTTGGAAGAACGGTGACCCTCTATTTCAGAGGTAATGCGTAGCCCACAGAAACGAGAAAATAGGAGAAATAAGAATGAAAACTGCTCAGCAAACAGCTTATCCCAGTGGTAAGTAAATCCCAAATTAAACTGAGCTCATCTCAAACTAGCCGCATGTTAAGTATGGTATCAGGTACGTTAAAATACTAGGCTAAGATGCAAAATTTACAGCAGGAAAATATTTTTGCTCGCTAGTCTCTCAACCATTTTCTGCTTAAATAAAATTGCAAATCTTGTGTGCATAGTATGTGCAACTACAATTTTTTTTAACGACTTTGTAGTGCCTGCCTTTACTTTCGTGTCTAAGTCCCAATGTGAAAAGAGTATATGCAGTTAAGCAGCGTATAGTGTTCCACTGTGAATTTCTCCAAATGTTTATTAAGCCATATGGCCTCTTTCTATGATTCTTGAATTTTACCTTTCCGCAAAACTTCCCAAACAGGGAAGATTAGTGTAACCAAATCACATTTGAAAAGAGTTCATGAAGGAATGGTCGAAAAGTGTATATATGTGGGCGAAACACTGAATTGTGCACAGCAGTGTGCCACAAACAGTCATGGATTGAAATGACCAATTTTTTTATTTTTTTTGTGAGGGATTTTTATTAGGCATGTAGAATAAGGAAACTTGCCCAAGGTTTCACCTTGTCTGGAATTGAACTCAGGTCTCTCGCTCGTAAGGCGAGTGCTCTAACCACTGTGCTACAGGACTCCTCATAACAGATGGTGAGTGTTTTTGTTTACAGACACTGTATAACTCACTATAAATTCACAATGGAATAGATTTTAATTGCTTGGTACAGGGATGAATGAATACAAAGTATAACTATAGTACAAAACCAACCATACATTTTGAAGTTGTTTGGAAAATTAGTTGAAGGATGTCAGCAATAATAATAATCCTTACATTTAACATAGCATCTTTCATGTTGGAAACACATCTCAAAGCGCATCACAAGATTTAACGTAGTGACTGTATGACTGTGAGCCAATTTGTGTATATTACTACAATCTGTCAGTAGTCGGCACCAATTCTCAGCACAAACATCACATCAGTGAAAAAACAGAACAAAGCTCTTTATGTTCTCTCCCAACAATGTACAGTACCTTCATTTTTGCCACAGTAATGCATTGCATAATAGAGCACTGTGAAATTCTCCATTTCTCATACCAGTCATGCATTTGGCTCTCTGAGAAACCGATAAAACAGTGTTAATTTGTGATAGGCTACGGGTTTATGCTGTTCACCATGCCCACAAGGACCTCGATTGACACTACCTAAACTCATTCCACATTGGATTTTTACAAAGCAAGACAGATCCATTCCACTAGACTGGCTGGATTTGAACCAGATGTCAGAGATAAAAGGATAGAGTGTTGACCCACCTCTTTAACCACTATGATTTATTTTTTAATAGGAAAGTTTTCAATGGTTTCAATAACTCAGTACTGTTTTGCACAGCTTCTTTAATCTCAGGGATTAGAATGTATTTGAGACCAAATATGGGATCCATTCTCATTAATCGCATGTTTATGATATAAGAATGTTAAATATATTATATTCATTTTACATTCACTTACGCAAGAGATGCAAAATCTGTGATCAATGACCTCACAAGATTAATTTTATTCATTACAATGGAAGATGTACTTTAATGTAAAATTAATAAGTGATTTTCTGCTCTTTTTAATAATTAAAATGTGTATTGTGAATCAGATCAAACAATAAATTCAGTTCACAGACCTTATTTATTGCAAGAGTGGCCGTGTTCTTCTTTTTTATCCTGATCACACTTTGGTGAACACTGTGTTGCGTGTGTGTGCATACGTGTGTGTGTATCCTGTATCCAACTCCCACTCATTCAACTCATTGACTGCTACACTCACTTTGCTTCATTACGCCACTCTCCAGTCTCAACATCTCATTAGCCCAAATTAGAGAAAGGTTGGTGAGCTGGTAGATAGTATGTGGGAGGGGCCTCAACCACCCGCTGCCTATAGTAACAATTATACAAATTTATTAAATTGATTTTTCTCAATTCTGACCTTGAGTTTATTTTATAACCTCAAAATCTATGAATATTTAGATAGTATATTATATGCTCATAGCAGAAGCACACTATAGTGTAAAGCTGTATACCCTGGATTTTATAAATTGGCTACCAAGTTTGCTTACAAAATACAGTTACAACACATTGCAGTAAAATCCTGTGAACCATTTTGTGTGTGTGTGTGTGTGTGTGTCATGAAAGGCGCTATAACAAATGCAATGATTATTATTATTTCTCAAAATGTCTTTACGCCAAAATAATTAACCAGGCACAGATTATTACTTCAATGATAATTATTTCAAGCAGAAGATGATGATCCATCAAACCTACCCATTCAAATTATGCCCTTCAACTGAAAAAAATGGAGCCAATTGCGCATAGCAGGGTCCCACAAACGGTCGTGGATTGAGGGACTAAATTATTATTTGTTTTTAAAGGGTTTCTTACCAGAAACACAATCCACCAATCACATAACAAACAAAAACAGAAGTTGCTGGGGAAACTCAGCAGGTCAGGCAGCATCCATGGAGAAAGGAAAAAGAGTCAACGTTTCGGGTCTACAACCCTTCGTCAGAACTGGGGCTTGTTTGTAGGGAGAGGAATCGAACCACAAATCACATAAGTTTTAGGTAAACTTGCCTAAGGTTTCTCCCTACTGGCAATCGAACCCAGATCCTTTCGTTTGCAAGGCGAGTGCTCTAACCACTACACTACAGGACCCTACATGACGGGTTGTATTCCTATAACCATCCACATTTAGAAATGAAATATCTTTGTTGCGTTAAATCCTCAATTGTGGACACCACTGAAGCCAGTGGATCAATAAAATCACTAACTATTCTTTTAACATTCAAAATAAAAATAAGCTCTAATTCTCATCACAGGGTTTCAATATAAAGTGAATCCACGACTGTTTGTGGGACACTGCTGTGTGCAATTGGTTGCCGAGTTTCTCCCACAATTATACAGTCAATTCACTTTACAGGAATCGAACCCAGGTCTCTCGCTTGCGAGGCAAGTGTTCTAACCACTGAGCTACAGGACTCCACATATTAGCAAGGGCAGTGCTTGATGACAAAACTATCCACAGAGGTGTTTTGAGGTCGGGGGTTCTCATGGCCAACATTCAACCAAATAAACTAGGCGGATGCTTTTTAACCTAAGTTATTAGGTTACACTTCAAATGGAAGACATTTAGTTAATTTGTTATCATCTCCATTGTATCAAGTTGTGTATATCTTTTGGTCAGGAAATTGGCAGCATATTATTGTGTGGTCTATGTTCAATAAACAGACCCATTACATAGTTGAAAGGTACAATAATGGCAGGGATATACAGTAATCAATTGTATCTGGTATAAAGCATTTCAAAACTAAATTAATTATTATATCAATAAGATGGAGTGCTCGGTTTCAACGTGCTGCAGTTGTAGGATATGGGTACTCACTCACAATTCTCAGTATGGTAAGTTCTCAATGTCGATACGGGTCTTCAGTGGAGATGTGAATTTGTGGCAAGGCACTCCTACACATCAATTCACAATGAGATTTTTCCAAAAATGTATATTGTGCCTTTTCACGTTAAAAGGACATCTCAAAATGCTTCACACAGTATTGATTCTCAATGCAAAACTCGGATTTGTTAGTAACTTTCTTTATTTGCAACTCAGAGCACTCCAATCTAATTGTAACCACATCAATTTGTCCCACTCCCATTGTCAGACGTTGTACTTCCTGTAACAAAAACTTCAGAATTGACGTGGAGCCGAAACGTTAACTCACTTTTCCTCTCCCCATAGATGCTGTCTGACCTTCTGAGTGTTCCCAACGATTTCTGTTATTGTTTCAGATTTCCAGCATCTGCAGTATTTTGCATTTTTGGTTGTACTTTCTACGTGGATTGAGTGACTACATTTTTTTTTAGCTCATTGGCTCTTCCTTAATTGCTGTTTACTCTTTAAAGCAATTGCCTACACACACGGCTGACTGGGAGCTTGAGGGAAGAGTAGGTCAAAATATATGTCTTAAGAGAGATTTGGAAAGTGGTGGGAAATGAAGAAAGGTGGAGGGATTCGTGCTTGGAGTCCCAGAGAGTGAGAGTAGAATGCATGAAATCCTCACCCTAGCATCATGGTGGGGTGGATTGAGTTGGTGACGAAGTAGGCAAATGTTTGGTGAGCAAAGACAGTGGCCAAGAAAGTAGAATTGCAGGATTTTACAAAGGTAGTGGGGGATGAGGCCATGGAAGCATTTGAAAGGGTAAGGGTTCTGATTTTTGATCTGCTGGGGGAGTCAGTGAGAATGGAGTGACTGGCTTGCAGAGCCTGGAACTAGAGAAGACAAGGAGTGTTTCCTTCATAGATCTAATGTATTAGTATTTGTGTGTGTGTGTGGAGTGCTGCAATTCAGTGGTTAGAGCACTCGCCTTACAAGCGAGAGACCTGGGTTCAATTCCCGGCAGGGTGAATCCCTTAGCAAGTTTACTTACTCCACACACCTCACAATAATCCCTCAAGAAAAAAAATTGTCATTTCAATGTACGACTATTTGTGGGACACTGCTGTGTGCAATTGGCTGCCACGTTCCGCCCAAAAATATACAGTACACTTTACAGTATATTCTGTGAAGCGCTTTGAGACGTCTAGAAGACGTGAAAAGGGCTATATCAAATGCAAAGATTATCATTATATTGTTAAAGTGCAGCATAAAACTGTCACAACTCTGTGCAGTTATTATTGTAAAAATACTTTGAAATGTTGCGCTAAAGTGCTTTAAAAATGCTGGTGCATTCTATGTATATTTTTCTCTGACAAACATCAATTTTCCATGTACTAATTGGTATAGTATTAAAGTAATTTCATTTGTGACTAGCATATCCAAGGTAATTGGACATTACTATTGCAGTACTGTCAATAATAGGACCAGTGACTGTGTTTGTGAGAGTTTGCCAATTATATTAATGTTGTACTGCTGAGGAAGTTAATTTGGAAAACAATAGGGAGTTCTCCTGGCCAATATTCATCCAAATGAACTAAAATGGCTTAAATACTTATTCAAATTCACGCTGTTACTAAGGCTCTGAATAGTGCAGCTAAACTATGAAATTGTGTTTACAACAATCCCTATGCCTCACAGTAACTCATTAGATGAAGTACTTTGAGTTGTTTCAACATAAGACATTATATCAATTGTATCATATTGTTCTAATACAATTTTACTTATTGTTTACTGAACACTTCATTGCCTTTGAAAATTACCATAATTTAGTTATACAGTCAGCCTCTACTTTTCATTGATCCTCATATCTGTTTAACTGCCTTGGGCTATGAAGTGGAAGTTGCATATAGGCCTGCGAGAAACAGCCAAATAAATACTTTTGGCAGCATCTGTGAAGTTACGAGCAAGGTTTCCGCAATGCTCTGAGTCTAACATTGCACATATAACCAATGGTATTTTTTTTTGCCCTGCAGCATAAGTAAATATTTATATCTTCACATTATACAGTGCAGAGTTGGAGATAAAACATTAGAGATACTCAGAGTGAAAAAGAATGAGAGAATTTTTTTAAAAAAAAGACAGACAAAAAAAAGTGAGAGAAAAACAGGGCTGGCTGGCATTGTGTTTTACTATAGTGATAATGTATTGTATTTCCAAATTGAACTTTTTTTTAGTTTAGTGTTACGTTGAGTTATGTCCAATTATCTGCATTCTTTGCAAATTGAACTGACCCCAATTTAGTGCAGATATGCAACTATCTATCCCGCAGACATGAAAGGCGCTCCATAAATGTAATTTTGTTGCTGTAGATTTCCTTCCATATGCTCTGAATTGTCATATAAACCTTGTTCTTGTGGATTCATCTCTCAATAATTAGATAGCTGCTAAAGATTTGGTTTTCAACCATTTATTCTGCTCCAGCTCTGACTTGTTAATAAACTTTTGCAGTAGATGTGCTCTGAGGCAGTAACTGTCCAGTGCTTGGGACGTCCTCTTGACGCTATACAGATGTCATTTTGTTGTTGTTATTGTTCTTCTGCCTTTTACCTTTAGTCTTGGTGGCAGCAAGTGGAAACTGTATTATCCCAAGTAGAATTGCTGTTCTGAAAGCAGTGGCGGACACAATGCTGACAATTACATTGGAAGGCAACATGTATGGTGAATCTTATGGTGAATGGTTTATAATTTCATAGGTTTATTCACAAGAATCCTAAGCACTGTCACGTTTAATGACTGCTTTTTGCAAACATGTACATAATAATAATCCTTCCACTTGATATAGTGATTTACTGTAGAGTGTAGGGACTGTATCTGTAGAGTAAAATAACAAAAGTCAATTCTTGTTTACAAATGCTTAGTGTTTGGGTATACTGTACACAGTATTTATTGCAACTGAGTCAGAAGATTGTTGGTTCAAGCTCCACAACAGGAGTTGGAATCGCATAGTTTAGGCTGACACTCCAATGCAGTGCTGGGGTTGGGATGCATTGTTGGGGATGGGGTTCTTCGGATGAGACGTTAAACCGAGGTCCTTCTTGCCTATTCAGTTGCAAGATTCCATAGCATTATTGAAAAAAAGAGAAGGGAGTTTCTGTCGGTGTCCTGGCCAACAAATACCCCCAACTAAAGTTGGTCACTCACAACTCGCTGTTTATGGGAGACGCCTGAGCACAAACTGCTGAGTTGCGTTTCTCCCACAAATATACAATCAATTTTCCTACTTAACTTCCCCAACCACGAACCCCCCCCCCCCCCACCCCCCCACCCCGCTCTGGACCCTACCTCTTTTCCCCCCTTTCTTCCCTCTTCTCTTCTCCCCACCCCAACCCCTCCCACCCCTGCTCTGGTCCCTGTTGTATTCTGTGAAGCGCTTTGAGACGTCGATAAGACGTGGAAAGCGTTATATAAATGTAAGGATTATTATTATTATTACAATATTATTATATTAACTGGCTGCTGCGTTTCACCCACAAAATACAATCAATCTACTTTACCATATACTGTATTCTGTGAAATGCTGTTAGACGCCGCAATTATGTGATAAGACACTATATCAAATGCAAGGACTATTATTAAGAAGATCAATGTTGAGTTTTAACTGAACCAAAATTACCATCAACCAGAATGATTCTCAGCACCTGTCAGATTAACGGTTTAAAATAGGAAAAGGAAATTCTGAATAGTATTGCTGGAGTAATTTCAAATACAATTCAATCACTTGATTTTTAGGGTTTAGAATGTCAACAGGTTTGTAGTGTGCTGACAAAAAATAAGTTAGGTGTTATTGTGAACAAACCCATGAAATTGTCAATTGGACACTTGACTGTGGTTCATTGTAAAAGGAATTGAAATAAGGGGCAATAAATTTAACACAAAAGATAATGGACTTGGCAATTCCAGTGATGGCAATTATATAAATCAGATCAAGAGGCAACTAGCTATACTTGTTTTTGGTTGGCTGAATGTTGGACACATGAAGTAGTCCCCATCATTAAAGAGTATTCAAACCAGACAAGAGTTCCATGCATGCCACCTACACATGGTAATTAATACCCATGTTTGAAAAGGAACTCTATTTCCAGAGGGACAAATACTGCTCACCTGATTCTGGAGAGCATCAGGCACAGGTTGGCAAGAATCATGGCTTGGGGCCCTAAAGTGTGTGTTCGAGTACAGTACTATTGGGAGTTTAAGCAGCTAAAACCATATGGCTTGCCATTGAAAGCATTATCGGGCAAGCTTCCTGCTGCTTGTCCAGGAAGCTTCACCCTGCCCATTAGGGCATTGGCTTTTAGGGTTAACAGGTGCTGAATGGGGAAATCCTTGCCCCCAGTGACCAGTAGTGTTTCTGGAGAGAAAATAACAACAACTTTGATTTATATAGCGCCCTCCACGCCGGATGACATCTCAGAGCGCCTAAAAAAGCAAAGAGATTGATGGGTGAAAATTGGGTTTAGGATTCAAGTCATAAAAAACACGTATTGGTCATTTGTATCCTCAGTGTCACAGTTTGTGGTAAAGATATTTACTTTATTTTTGAAAAAAATATTACGGCAACAGTGAAATTGTCTTTAGGCTTCCAAAATGACTGGAGTGTACTCTTAGTTCCGGTTTGTGTTTTTAAATAAAATTCATTCCTAAAGGTATTACTGGGTATCTCAGTTGATCTGTGGACCAGTGCAGCCTCTAGTGGTCAATAACATGTAGTTAAAGAATTGTGTTTATCTATTTAAACTCAGCATTTTCAAACCTATCATCAGATCTACAACAAGGGAGTAATGTTACTCCCTTGTATAAAAAGGGGCAGAAGGACAAGCCTGGTAACTACAGACCAGTCAGTCTAACGTCGGTAGTGGGCAAACTTCTAGAGTCCATAATCAGGGACAAGGTAGATCTTCACTTAGAAAGATATAGGCTAATAAAGGACAGTCAACATGGATTTGTTAAAGGCAAATCTTGCCTTACAAATCTGATAGAATTTTTTGATGAGGTAACGGAATGGGTGGATAATGGTAGCGCAGTTGATGTAGTTTACATGGACTTTCAAAAGGCATTTGACAAAGTGCCACATGAGAGACTTATTAGGAAATTAAAGGCCCATGGCGTAAAAGGGACAGTGGCAGCGTGGATCCACAACTGGCTGCGAGACAGAAAGCAGAGAGTTGTAGTGAGCGGCTGTTTTTCAGATTGGAGGGAAGTGAGCAGTGGTGTGCCACAGGGATCAGTTTTGGGACCATTGCTGTTTGTAATCTACATCAATGATCTGGACTTGGGTGTACGGAGTACAGTTTCCAAGTTTGCAGATGACACTAAGTTAGGGAGAATAATAAACAGTGAGGAGGATAGTAGCCATCTGCAAGAGGATATAGACAAATTGGTAAAGTGGGCAGACACATGGCAGATGAAGTTTAATGCAGAGAAGTGTGAGGTGATGCATTTTGGGAGAAGAAATGAAGGGAGGCAATATAGGCTAGATAGTACAATTTTAAATGGTGTGAAGGAACAGAGAGACCTGGGGATTTGTGTTAGTGACTCGTTGAAGGTGGCAGGACAGGTAGACAAGGCTGTTAAGAAGGCATATGGGATACTAGGCTTTATAAATAGGGGTATAGAGTACAAAAGTCAGGAAGTGCTGACTAACCTCTATAGGACTTTGGTGAGGCCTCAGCTGGAATACTGTGTTCAATTCTGGTCACCACACTACAGAAAGGATGTGAAGGCATTGGAAAGGGTGCAGCGAAGATTTACTAGGATGGTGCCAGGATTGAGGGACTTCAGCTATGAGGAGAGGCTAGATAGGCTAGGGTTATTCTCTCTGGAGCAGAGAAGATTGAGGGGAGACCTAATAGAGGTTTATAAGATCATGAGGGGTTTCGACAGGGCAAATAGAGAAAAACTATTTCCACTCGTGGGTGAACCTGTGACTCGTGGTCACAGATTTAAAATAGTTTCAAGGCGCAGTAGAGGGGAGCTGAGGAGAAAGTTTTTCACTCAGCGAGTTGTTCGAATCTGGAATGCATTGCCTGAAAAGGTGGTGGAGGCTGATTCGATAACAACTTTTAAAAGGGAATTAGATCTTTATTTAGGGAGAACAGGTCTATTAGGCTATGGGGAGCGGGCAGGGCAGTGGGATTGAATCGCTCTTTTCAAAGAGCCGGCACAGACTAGATGGGCCGAATGGCCTCCTTTTGTGCCGTAAAATTCTATGAATCTATGAATCAGAATATAGCTGCTAAGAGTTGAATATTCACCCACGTTACTATCTTTCATTTGGATCCATTTTTATTTAAGTAGAGATTCATTTGGAATAGCAGAAAATATCATAATGTTTAAGCCATATTCGATTCATAAAGACCACTTATGGAAACATACTTATGTAATAATAATCCTTGCATTTATATAGCGCTTTTCACATCAGGGGAATGTCGTAATAATCTCCATGGGATTTATGTTAAAGTATAGCGAGTACAACAACAACAAAATTACATTTGTAAAGCGCCATTCATGTTGGGAAGTTGGGAGGTCGTCCTGGATTAGTATTTATAATTTTTTCATGTTCACTTTGGCTAACCTTAAGTGACAAACCCACCTTCAGCAACTTGAGTGTGAAGGCTACAGCTGTCTTCCTCATGCTAACCTGGAGTCTGATCATCTGACAAGGGATTGATTGTTCCTCCAAATTTAGCTCACTCAGTTAAGTTTCTCATTTTGCTTATATACAAGTCTGTCGGGGTGGGTGGGGGTGGGGGATAGTGTGGCTGAAGAGGAGAGGACAAACAACAACAAAATTACATTTGTATAGAGCCAATCAAAGGGACTCCAGGCTGGAATTCCTGAATGGCTGAAAGCATGTCCAATGATGGGTCTGATTGGGTACTGGACATCAGGCAGGTCAGCGTTTGTGAGCAGCTGCGCCAGTAGGGTCACATAACATGTCTTGTCTCCGCCAAAGCAGAACTGAATGCTTGCTCAGAACCAAATGTACTCAACCAGGATAACCTTGCTGCAGTACCAAAGGGTTAATGAGCAAACTGCAGTTATTTACTTGTACAGTCGCTGCCAAATGTCATGTGGGCTTTTGATGACATCAGAACATAAGAAATAGGAGCAGGACTGGGCCATTGGGCCCCTCAAGCCTGCTCTGCCATTTAATAATAATCCTTGCATTTGATATAGCGCTTTTCACATCTTATCAATGTCCCAAAGCGCTTCACAGAATATACTGTAAAGTGAATTGACTGTATATTTGTGGGCGAATCGCAGCAGCTAATTGCGCACAGCAGTGTCCCACATGTGGATTGAAATGACCAATTTTATTATTGTGGACGGATTATTATTAGGTTTGTGGAGTAAGGAAACTTGTCCATGGTTTCGCCCTGACCTGCCTGGATTGGAACACAGGTCTCCCCAGCTTGCAAGGCACTAACCACTAAGCCACAAGGAGCATTAGAGTGACCTAGCTAAAGTGAGATGTATGCAAAAGTCTATCTACTTCCATTACTTACCCCAAAATCTAAGAATGTTTTACTCTTTAACACTTGCTTCGTGAAATGTTTGATTAAAAGCCAGCAGGAAGATGGCTTAGAAAGAAATTCCTTAGAAAGAAATTCCACCTCCGTGTGCAGAAAAGATAATTCTCTCAAAGGCTTACTGGATTAAGGTTTGAGTACTGTATGTCACAATTACCTTTTTAGCAAGGAATCCTACCTTTTTAATAATAATCCTTGCATTTGATAGTTCCTTATCATGTCATTGAGATACCTCATAGCGCTTCACAGAATATACTGCAAAGTGGACTGACTGTATTTTGTGGGCAAAACGCGGCAGACAATTGTGCACAGCCATGTTCCAGTCATGGACTGAGTGACCAATCTTCTTTCTTGAAGGGATTACTACCCCCGGAAAGTAATCTGCCAAACTACTAACAACCAGGTTCCTACTCACTGTAAGGAAAACAGAGCAGCGAGTAAGGAAACGTGCCTTTTGCCCTGACCGTCAATCAAACCCAGGTCCTCGCATATGATCGCTTACTTGGCTTGCCCTTATTTTGGCATGTCGTGGGATAAACGTTTTTACTAAATTGCCTTAAAAATTATCCTTTATAGTAAATGATGTGAAGCGCTTCAAGATGTTGTCATCATGTGAATGTCTTCATTTCAAATGTGAGGCTTCATTAAATGTTATATCCAGGCTTCAGTGGTTCTGAGATTTTGAAGTACAGGTACTTGAATTTTAGTTAGTATTGCACATTAACTAATAAGAAAGCACCACTTTATCATGCATAAAACACAACGTGGAAAGATTGGTAAAAATTTACTGAGGGAACAAACCATACAGTAAACTGAACATGGAAGAAGATAATTGAGGAGCAAGTGGAAAATGGGAATAGGCAAGAATTGTTTTTGAAAAAATACAAGCAATGTTGAAGGAAACATTAGTAATTTCAGAAATGTTTAATCCAAATAAATATATTTTGCACTTTGTATAATACATATGTACAAAAAAAATAACCTGGCAGCATATTGTACTAATGTTTTGTTTTAAACAAAAGGCAACAAATGGAAATAGATAACATTTTCTAGTTTCACCACACAACAAACAATTCACTAAAGACATTTAAACAGTTAACTGGAAATATCTAGACTAGATAAAAGGCCTCAGTCACATAAAACAATTTATGAAGAATCCTTTACACAGGTCCTTGAAGTATAAAACAGAAAAGCTAATATCATACAATTTTCAATCCAATCCCAATGAGGTAGTGTACCAAGTACAACTATAATCAATGTAAACTGATCTGGAGTTCTTACGTATTACAGTGTACAATAGGTCTACTTTAGAAGTTTAAATACTCAATGCCAGATCCCTTTTGATTATTATGTAGAGCAACATGGTAAAGACTAACACCAATTCTTGTTCCCAGTATTTCGTGTGAAAATCCAAACATTCTATAGTGTTCAGTGAATTTGCATTTTTTAAGAATTGCTGTGGAGACATTGATTTTGTGGCACAATGCAATCAGTTACAAGTGCATTGTGCAAGCATAATTTAACAGTGCAACAATCCTAAAAGCAATTCTATTTGCACTATAAATATTCTCTGCACTTATCTGCATTTTATCCACTATACATCAGAAATTGTACCCAAGATGAGCACAGATTTTAATTAAATCTGACTTATTCAAGGAGTAATCTTTTATTGTAAACCATATTCCTGTAACAAAAATAGTATCCTTATTACTTTTAACTTCAAGAACCAGTGCATAAAGTTTAAGGTATCAAAGGAAATAGTGTCAAACTGTATATGAATTTTTAAAAATAAATTCAGCAAACAGGTTACAACACATTAGCAATGGACCATTGGGGTAAATTACCATATTGTAAGATGGCACACTTTAAAAAAAAGTAATATTGCAAACCTGGGCAACAATTCACAGTAACTCATTTGATTTTTCAAGCATGTGCTAATGTCACATATATTTCACAAACATTCAAGTTTTCAACATTTAAATACTACAATTAGGCTTGTGGGGTTTCATACACAATCGGAATAGTGAATTGATGAATGGCAGAGTGTGATAAATGATCATGAAGACCAATACTGACCTGATTAAACAATGTGGCATTAATCTATTACAAAATATCAGGAGCAAATAAATGAAGAGCAGGAGGAAGAAAATATAAATATTTATATGAGGTGGGAAAGAAAGCATCAGTTTGTATACATTTTCCTGTATCAATTAAAGAGCTTCCTTTCTATAGCTAAAAGGCTCATAACACACATTTATAACAATTGTTTTAACAAGGATCAACTATTACAAATTGAAGTTATATTTGAATGATAAATGTGAAGTCATAAACGATTTGAAAAATTATTAGAATAAAGGAGGTACAACCAATATTAGATTTACCAGTCATCAGTACACCGGTCAAGTGGAAGCACATTGGTAACTTTTAAAAAAACTCGCAAAAATAATTTCCACCGGTAAATATGAATAATTGGTGTGTGGGCATTAGTTAATATCAGATAAATATTAAAATGAAAAGTTTCTGTTAAGAAAATTGTGCAAAATAAAAATCTGCCCTTCCAGTTTTTAAACATTCACTTTTTTTTGTGAAGGTCGTTCATATTCATGATTGCTGGAGAATTGCAGTTGACTTTTGGATTGATTTCCCAATTCAGTTCTCATCTCCAGTGTGTTTAGTGATAGGTCAGGGTGGGCCGGAGCCCTCCTTACCTGCAGTTGCTTCACATGTTTCCCATAAATCCACCTCACTGCTTGATCCTAAGCTGTGCAAATGATTCAGAGGAAGCCTCTCTCCTGAATCAGCAGGACCACATATCCATAAAGGAAAATGTTTTGCACGCAGGTCCTAGCTACAAGAATTGGGATTTTGCTGTCCTTGAAAAGGAAAACAAGAGTGCCCTTTGCCCCTTCTATAGGTGGGTCCTTCAGGAGGACCATGTCCAAGCCCAAGTTGGTGTCCACTGCAAACCCAGATACCGATAAGAATCAATTATTGGACCTCATGTCGCTTGTAATCTTCCAGTCAATACCCTTGGTATCATCTCTTGAGAAGTGAAGAACCACAATTCCATACTTGGGGCTCAATGTTCAAGATGGTGAGTGCAGCACAAAATGGTTCTCGGATGAGTCTTCCTGCAGCACATTATTGTCTGCAAACAGAAGGGCCGCTGAGTACCTTTTTCTATTTCATGAAACCATCTGAAATGGTTTGGTAACAATTATTTATTTTCCATTCGAAATTCTTTTGCATCCACTAATGAATGAGGAAACTGACCAACATAATTTCACTAAAGTTGCACATAAACTGCACAATTTTTGAATTAGTTGAAAGAAGCTGCTGCGTTTTACATGTGGACACCAAGATGCACTTTGAAATGGAAGACAAAATTTGCACTGAAACAACCATTTATTTCTTCCCATTCTAAATCATCCTGGGCACCTTCAATTTCGCACTCAATAGCACAGGGCAGAATATTTTGCAACAATTTTAATATAAAACAGAATAAAATAAAACAATTTGGTAACACATAGCATTGTCTTTGCTCACAATCAAGGTTAATCCTGGTTAGTGAACTCCACAGTCCAAATAAAATCAAGCACAACTCTCAAATAATCAAGACAATCCTCTCAGCACGTTTTAAATTCAGATGCTGCTGTTTCCTCCACTTCATGGTTATAATTATACTATTGGATTTCGTAACCATGTAGCGCAAAAACACTTCCAAATTTGTTCACCAACATTTCTGGATAAGAAATATTTCTTTTGTTTTAGTTATGGGACTAAACTTTTGTATTTGGCTTTTGATGGTCTAGTTTTAAAAACATTTGGAATGCAGCTGTAAATCCCACTATTAAGTCAACAGGAAAGGTCAATCATCCATCATCGAGGCCGTCTTCGAATCACAAAAAACAATACTCGTCGAATGGCAATAAGGCGATCTTTAAGAGAGGTCATAGCAAGCACAGCTAGCTGAGCCCGACTTTCTAAAGGTAACACAGCCAGTAGCCACCAGCACCAAGCAGGACCATCCGGATTAGACTGTAATGAAAGGAAATGGACATAGGATGTATTACTATTAGCCTCAAACTTTACACTAAATAAATCACCGCAAGAAAACCTGTACATTAGTCTGTACAAATACCACACTTAAAGGGATATAAAAGGCCACAAAATATCAAGCTTCTTTTTAAAACAAAACACAATTTTTGTCCAGAATGCACAATTATCCAAACTATTGTTATAACCTTCAAAACATCTAGAACTTGCATAAAGTTTTTTTTCCCCTCTTCCTTGGCCACCTGCGCTAGAGGCTAGACCAAATTAGCTCTGAAATGGGCTGCTGAAATTCTTGAAACCCTGCTCTTCAACCGTGCCTTCGGTAACCCTCCTTTTCCTCCCTCCCCCATCCACCTCGATCCCAACCCCCGGCTCATGTCCAAAACACAGATTGTCCAGCGCCTTGGATGTCCTCTGGTCGGGAAATATAAATGTAATTTTGTTGTCGCTAGATGGTATGCACGAACAGCATGCGAGAGGCAGAAACTGCATCCAATTGCTCTATGATGTTGCACCATCACACCATCATTCCAGGCTTTATTTTACCCAGGGCTTTGGGACGTCCTCCCGATGTGAAAGGCGCTTTGTAAGTGCAATTTTGTTGTTGTTGATTTGTTGTTTATTTTACAACTCTAAAGTGGCAAGAAACTTCCCAAACTGTTGCTATAATATGTGCGTGCGTGGATGGAGCTGCATGTTGCATTGAATCTCGGTCATGCAATAATATGCAGACAATTTTGAATGTTTGACATCCTAATAATCCAATGTTTCCTGTAGTACAGTAATGCACTAATAACAATCAATTTAATATAGCACTTTTCATATTGGGAGGCTGTCTCAAAGCTCTTCACAGGATTCACTACAAAGCGTATTTTTGTAGGTAAACGCAGCAGCTGATTTGCATCAACTGAATGCAATGGAATTTTTAAACAGTAGTTTCAGGCAACAGTTGAGACTATTGATTATGTCCAACTGACATAACTTTTCAACCTTGACAAATTCCTTTGACAACAAAACCCTTCCAGTCTCCCGGAAATACTCCAGCTACTTCATAGCTACTATCCCATCACCTAGTTCTTCCATGGTCTCATGCAAGCACAATTACCTGAGGGCTTGGCTCTTTTTTTGGCATTGGACCAAAGTGATTGAGAATTTGAGTCCTCATGTTGTCCTTGAGAGAATTGAACCAAGTCAACGCCTGGTCATATACTGAGTCATGCAGTCGAACCAGTTCATTATATTCCTCCCCTTCCACCTGTTGGAATGAGAAAGGAAACCATGCTTAAATGATCATAACTTAAAAATGAATACCTTTTGGGTAATATTTGAAACTCGTTATTTTATATTCTCCAAAACATTATTCATGCTGTAGTAATAATAGACCTTGTCTTTATTAAATTGCTCTCCGATTCAGAGAAAACTAATCATTAAGATTACAAACTCTACTATTTACATTGGTGAATTACAAACTCAGATCTCTCTGCAGGTAAATAATAATATAGAATAATAATCGTTGCATTTGATATAGTGCTTTTCACATCTTACCGACGTCTCAAAGCGCTTCACAGAATACACTGTATATTTGTGAGAGAAACAATAATAAATAATCCTTGCTATTTGTATCTCTCAGCCCTCTATGTAACTTGTTTGTATTCTTTGATGCTACAGCCTGATTCCCTTTCCCCCTTCAAAATTAGTTTAAGCCCCTTCCCCACAAAGCACTGGGTAACCTCCAAGTGAGCACATTGGTCCCAGCCCTATTCAAGGTTATGGGTCCCAGCCCTATTTAAGGTTATGGATCCCAACATGGATCATGACTTGTGGATGTTCCCCTACCCACTGTTTTGTACCCGTTCTGTGATGTCTTCAACCCTGGCACCAGGGAAGGAACATACCATGTGAGAGTTACGTCCTTGGTTGCAGAAACGCCCGTCTACTTCTTTCACCATTGTGCCCAATGACAATTGCATTGATACTCTTTCTTGTGTCTCTATGCATTCATTTGCTCACTCTCCTCCCCAGAGGTGTCATCACCCTCGCCTGTGTTCAGTACAGAGATCCGATTTGTGAGTGCCACACACTCAGGATTTCCACAAAGTCTTCTGCCTCCCAATTGCTGTGCTCTGAGACGCCGTCCGGCGTGGAAGGCGCTACATAAATCGAAGTTGTCGTTGTTGTGACTCCAGTCTCCCCTTGAGCTCAGAAACCCTGAGCTCAAGCAGCCAGAAGCACTTTCTACACACGTGTTTCTCCAGGACACACAAAGCATCCTGGAGTTCCCACATGGCACATATTGTGCATGCAACCGACCTCAGCCTCCCTGCCATATATCCAGACACGTTTTATATTATTTTAATATAACTATTACATATTTTATAATTATGCAACTCGTTCCCCCTCTACACCGGATTCCCTAACAGAATTCTCACTGTTCTACTTCACTCTGCTAGGCTCTCTGCTCAAAAAAAACCATGGAACGTTTCAGGAATTTGCATGTCATACATACCTTTTTATCTTCAAGATACTCAATATTGGCAGTATTATAACCATCCCTTTGGCCATGGCTTAAAACTTTAAATCGGTGCTTTCCAATTGTATCAACGACTGATCGTCCATCCGGAAAAAACTTTACGTTTCTGACTTCCAGCATACAGCCATAATCAGCAAACCTGAAAGATCAAACACAGTAGAAACAGACAATGAATCTCTTTTCAAAATAGTTCACTGCGGATTGCACTTAAACCCCAACTAGCTAGGTTTAGAGGGGAGATATGGACCAGCAAGCAAGAATTTGCAGTCAAGTAAATATAATGCCAGTACTGCCATTGTAATTATTTCCTTCCTGTGAGCAGAAAATAGCAAATAATGAGTCAATATTTTCTCATTTATTGGATTCTCATTTCGAATAGTGCCATAAGGTATTTAACTTCCACCTGACCAGGCAAACAGGACCACATTTAACACCTCAAACAAAGAACAGAATCTCCAACGACACCACCCCCCCCACCCCAGCAATAGAGTGTAATAGAGTGTCACCTTAGACTTTCTGATTCCAAGTCCTGATGTGGAGTTTTAACCCACACCCTTCCAGCTAGGTTAGAGTGCTACCACTAAGACAGGCTGACACAAACTTTGTAGACAGAGAGACCAACTCTTACCCTTTCAGATCATCTCCAATGCACATTCCAAATTGCTTGGTGCCTATTTCCATACTTCTGCGAATCATGAGCCGATAACGTGGTTCAAAAACATGAAGTGGACAAGGTATGGTTGGAAAGCCCATTGTGCAAACAAAAATTGGAACATCTTTATTCAAGCTAGAAAGAGTAAAATACAATATTTTATTTTAAGAAATAGTTATGTAGCAAAAAGTAAACGGCATCAGTTATGCAAGACATTTGACATTTTCTGAGAGGACTTATTATGCTGGTAAACTGTCAATGTTCAGAAAACTTAACAGAGGGCCTATGTAAATAATAACCATTCAATGCTCAACCTCCCGTCTTATATAAGAGCCCTAATTAAATAGGATACTTCAATACAAGGTTTTTCCACTTAATCAATTCACATTTTTATAACAGCAGTAAGTAGTACAGATAAAGATTTTTTTAAGTGGCTTCTTAAGATACTTTTTAAGATAAGTGTTTTTTTAAGATACATGATCTATTCAGTTTAAAGAAATTGTATTTACACTAAAACCTTGATAATCCTGCACAGTTAGGTGCATGCACTTCCTGGATTTCGGAGTTTGCTGGTATTTAGAAACAACTGGGGAAGCACCGCCCCATACACCACGTGTGCTGTAAACACAGCACTGAAGGGAAACAATGCCCAAGCAGCAACCACAGCACCAGATGACTGAGCTGCGATGCCGTGAACTACAAGTAGCTGCTCCAAAATTCAGGAGATTTGCTGGGCAACTGAAAAAATACGATACTGTTGTATTTTGAAATCTTTCCGGTTTTAGGGAGCTGCCGGCTTTCACAATGTCGGATTATCAAGGTTTTATTGTATAATCCTTGCATTTGACAATAGCACCTAATCACTTCTCTAAATATCTCAAAGTCAATGTTTGAAAGGTTTACTGGTAAAGCATAGCGTCTCCATTGTTTAAAGAAACATGAGAATCAATTTATTCACAGCCATAAAGTTAATACCAATTTTATCTGGGAGGATGTCTGGATAGGATACGAAATTCGTTTCTCTTTTCAAATTACGATATGGGATATTTAAGGTCCATGGGTTTATGTCTCATCTGAAAGACAGCAAATCCGACAATGCAGCACTCCCCAGAACAGCATTGGATTGATAGCCTGGACTACAAGCTCAAAGACCTGATATGCAGCTTTAGGTTTTAGTCAGTCAGCAGTCTGATAAATTCAGCTATCATTAGCGTGTTTGAGTGTCCCAACCAGGCAGAGTTCCACATGTATATGCCATTTGCACATAGAAGTTTCCCTACGTCTGGACTGTAATATACACCTTCCTTAAATAATCCCAGAAAGCATTAGGTGAAGGTTGCCAAGAGTTCAACACAATCATCTGATCTAGAGGTAAGAGTGCTACGAACTGAGCCAGATTATTTTCCTGAATCAACAAATCAAATATTATAAAGTGACTACCACAGACATGTTACCAGACTTAAATGAGGCAAGCTGGACAGTAGGGTCCATCGATATGGAAATTTTCTGATATATCGGTATTTTCGGGTTTTTTATACTGCGCATGTGCGCGCATTCGGAGGTGTGCGCGCATTCGGGGCCTATCTTCTCAGGAGGTAAATATCTCTCTCTGTGTCTCTCACACTCACTCTCTCCATCTCTCTCTCTCTCTCTCTCTCTCTCTCTGTGTCTCTCTGTCCAGTTTCTCTCTCCCTCCCTGTCCCACCCACCTACCCCCATCTCTCCCTCCCTCTCCCCTAACCCCTTGTATACCTGTATATTGTATTCAAGGACTACGAATACAATATGGCGGCTTGCACCTCGGTCTGTGCATTGTGTAGAGATGAGCATTCAGGGTCTTGTAGTTCAGTGCGCACGCATTCGGGGTGTACGCGCATTCGGATGTGCGCGTGCATTCCATGCTCTAGGCCCAAGAGGTTGCAATGCCAGCGACAAGGTACCGATATATTTTTTTAATTTTTCAATATATCCATATATTTTAAATTCCGATATCGGCATATCGATATGAAACCTATATTGGATATAACCGATATATCGATATATCGACGGGCCCTACTGGACAGACAATTGCTCTGTCACAATTTAATCAACTCCATTTCCTTAAGAAGGCTCTGAATATCTAACTGTACTTATTTCAACCTTATTTCTACTTACTTAGAAAGCTCCTTAATTTCCTCTTCATAAATTTTCCTTCTTTCTTTTAGTTCTTTGGGTAGGTATCGAACAATCACTTCTTCTGTCAATAAAGTTTTATTGAAAGATCTCATTGCCAGATACTGCAATAAAGCAAAATAAAACATTTAGAATTTTAGTACAATATGCTGTTAAACAAGTAGTTCTAACTCCAAAACATCTGTAACTTTGTACATTCTTTTGCTTTTAGCTTACTGTGAGAGTAGTTTTATAGAGTCAGGTTTTCTAAAATATCAAATGAGACATTAATTTTCTTTCCCCAAACAGAAAGGGCCTGTCATAACTTTTTTCCTTTAATAAATGACCTGGTTATTTCAGGATTCCAAACTCTTGGTGTTGTTTAGGTTAGACTCTGAAAAACAAAATCAGCTGTTGGGTGCACATATTCCTTTAAGTTATTACAAGATAGGAATCCTTCTGAGGACAACCAAGTCAAACATTTCTGTTTAAAACTTTAAGGGACTTAAGAGTTTGCTGCTATAATAATAATTCTTGTATTTCATATACAGGTAGACCCTGCTTACCGAATGGCAGTTAAAGAAAGTTCACTATAACGAGGGTTTCTATTTATACCACTTATCCGCTTAACAAAGGCTGCTTTTGCTATAACAAATGTTTACACACACCTTAAATCTCGCGGGCTTCTCGTGCGCAGCTTCTCATGAGTAACGTCTCTCCCAGTTGCCCCAGCAACACACACTCAGTCTTTAGCATGCCTCAGTTAAGCAGTGCAGTGCAGCCCCTCCCATATGGGAGGAGCTTAAGCGGCAGGATGCTTCCTGGCTTCAATAATAGTAAGTCGAGGACTGTCTGTATTTTATTGTTTATTGTTGTATTCACTGACATTTTAATATTTTATTATGTATTTAAAGTTGTGTAGCCTTCAATAGCAGTTATATCTACCTTAGGCCTTCGCTAGTACAGGTTGAGAGTCCTGAATCCGGCAACCTCGGGCCTGTAGCCGAGCCCAGGTGCGGATATTTCCGGACAAATCAGAACGCCAGAAACGCGTCACGTGTCTGGAAATGCCCGGGCCCAGGTTGCGATATTTCAGTGCGGTGAAGACCTGGCCAGCAACAGGTAGGACTGGTGTTTTTATTCTTGCAATTTTTGTCACATTCCAGATTCCGGAACTCCGGATTTTGGAATTCCGGATTTTGGCTGCTCAACCCGTACACCGAAAATGTTAGCGCTAGGAACTACACTGATTTTAGCGGGGAGGCATGGGTCGGGCAGGCATGGGTCGGGGAGGCGTTTTGGCTGTGGCTAAATACAGTAATATAGTTAAACTCTCACTTTACGAGATTTTCGCTTACCGAAGGGTTTTAAAGTCTCTACCCACTTCGTTAAGCGGGGTCTACCTGTAGTGCTTATCACACTTTAAGACTTCTCAAAGTGCTTCATAGAATATACTGTAGTGAATTGACTGTTTGTTTCGAGTGTAAAACGGTTATTTGATATGGTCTGGATCCCTCTTCCACTCTGAATCTTGGAAATTTCAGCACAGAAGTTCATTCACCTCAATGTGTCAGTACTAGCTTCTTAATGAAGTTATCTGCATTAATCTGCCCCTTTCTTATGTAGTCTTGATTAACCCAACTGCCTTTCAAGTAGCATGATTGGCTTGACTTTAATAACTATTAGCAGTACCATGTTCTACTTGAGAGATTGCGTTTATATATAGAAAGAACACACAACCAAGTGCACTTATGAATGGAGACAAGTGAAACTGTAAGGGCGAACAATGTGTCTAGCAAGGAACACTTTCAATACTAACCTCTGCTAGATTTTCTTTGCAGAGTGGACAACTTGAATTGTGATCCAGGCAACGCTCAAGACATTTCAGACAGAAGGTATGTCCACAGGAAGTGGTCACGGGCTCATAAAACAACCTGTGTAGGGAGAGGCAAAGTCGTTAAAAAAAATTAAGTGAAAGAATTCCAAGAGCTTTAAAATTGAAGCCAATTGATGGCATGTACGCTTGATAATGGCAGAGCAAAGTTCAAACATAAAACTATCCATAAATCATAGAAATGTATAACACAGATGGTCATTCGGCCTACTGTGTCTGTTGGCTCTTTTGAGAGCAATCTTTTCAGTTCCATTTACATGTTCTTTTCCATACGCTTGTAGTTTACTCCAATTTAGGTATTTATCCAGTTTCCTTTTGAAAGCTAGTATGGATTCTGCCTTAACCATTGCTCTGCACCCACCAGAGTGGGAACAGTGGTTAAGGCAGACTGTATGCATGAAAGAAAACTAAACCTCCTCATTTGCTTGTTTAATCAACTATCTTAATTTGATGCCCTTTAGTCACCGTCTCACTGACTAGTGGAAATAGGTTCTCCCCATTGAGTTGTTTAAAAATAAACTTTAATTTTAAGGACCTTTATCAGGTCACCTCTCAATCTTTTCTTCTGGTCATAATGATTAAGTTATAAACTAGGCAGCAAACTCTCATCAATTAGGGAAGAAGTTAAAATTGATTTTGTGCATTGCATCGACTATACCATATTTCAAAGAATATTTGAAGCTCTTTGGCACTGCCTTCTGATGTGAAAGCCGCAAGATAAATGTAAATTTAAATTGTATTGCATTTAGGATGCACATACCTCATACAGAGGGAACATTCCAAATCAGATGCATCAACAAGCTCAGAGGGGACTCTCGTTGGTTTAAAATCTTCATATATCTGAGTTCCCAAATCATCTAAATTTAGAAGAAAAAAATGGTAAAGATTGAATTTTTTTTTGAAGTTACAGCATATACACAATAATACTTGCATTTGATATAGCGCTTTTCACGTCTTCTAGATGTCTCAAAGGCACTTTACAGAATATACTGTAAAGTGAATTGACTATATCTGTGGGCGAAACGCGGCAGCCAATTGCGCACAGCAGTATCCCACAGAAAGTATGGATTGAGTGACCAAATTATTACTGGGGTTTTTGGAGGGATTATTATTAGGCATATAGAGTAAGAAAACCTGCCCAAGGTTTCTCCCTGACTGGAATCGAACCCAGATCTTGTCAAACTTGCATAGAATATAAACTCTTGAACGGGACTTGTGTAGATATATGACTTAGGCGATTATACAACAACATTACATTTATAGAGCACCTTTCATGTCAGGTATACGACTTACACGGACTAGATTTACGCAAATTTTGCAGGGCATACGTCTCCAGACTGAAACTTTACAATTTAATTTCACTTAAGGAACTACCAAATTAAATTACAAACGTCGAATCCAACAGTGTCATTCCAGCAGCGCACAGTTTTTAGCAAGTTAGCCTACATGCAATAGTTTAATTCTCATAGTTCATTTGGCTAATTAAAAAACCTCCAGTTATCTACTGTAACATTTTGATCAATACTCCAAAAATAAACCATTAGCTACTATAAAAAAAATCCAACAAGGAGTATTCAAATCAAACCTTTTTTTGCAATTTTGCTTGGAATTTTTATGCTGGAACAGGTCTCTGGGTTACATGATTGCTTTCTCTTCAAGCTGCCGGCAATTAAACTAGATGAAACTGGTTCGGTCATCACTGTCGCCTCAGACAATGTTGGCTCAGGCCTTTTAAGTACTTGATTGGAGACTTCATATTCTTGCATTGACATTTTATTCATCTTAATTGAAGCCAAAAGAAAGGAAATTAAAGAATGATACTAAAGATTATGGGCCATGCAAGTAAAAGACAGTTGTACAAGATTAGCTACACTGATTTGATTCAGACGCTTTGTGGTTAACAGACAGTGCAGATAGGACATCATACAAACTACAAATTTCCTATAGGCAACTGCTAACTAAAATAATATTTGGATCAGGAGTTACTCACCAGAGTACAACACTGTGCTAGCGATTCTCTCTCTCTGACCTTTTCGACATTACTATTCTTACTGTTTAACAGGACATTTCACATTTGCATTGTTGTTATGCAACAAATACATTTGTTAAATTTATTGTTTACAAGAAGGATACTGTAAATGCAAGCTTGCAGTTGATAGATAAGTTGGAGTATCAACTTTACAGTTGCAAAGTGTCAGTACCTTGGAAGTTCCAGCATTTGTATCCTCTTTGGCAGGAGAAGGAGAGCTAAAGGAGCTGAGAAAGGTAGGTTTAGGTCTTATGAAAGATGACTGACGTCGCATGTTGGATGGTAGGCTATCCTGCATATTTTCCAAGACGGGTGAAAACATATCACACAAGATCTGCAACAAAAATGGAATGTTCAGTTTAGTAATCACAAAATAATAATCCCTACATTTGATATAGCACTTCACATCGCAACCATCATCTCAAAACATGTCATAGGATACACTCTAAAGCAGTAAGACTGTATTTAATAGGCAAATGATGGCCAGTATAGCAAACAGCAATGTTGCACAAAAGCAGCCACACAGCCACATTCATGAAGTGAACAGCGAATCCCAGAAAAGGGCAGATCACAAAGCCATTTTATCGTGACCAGGCTCAGGAGGAATGCATGAAGCTCATGTGATTGCCCTGTAGACCAACAGGTTATGCTGAGGACCATTGTAGTCCATTTCAGCCTCATTAATGGGTAAGAAATGAAGGCAAGTTTTAGGCTGAGCCATATTACTTTTACAGTCTTTTAGTAGAACTCCAAAAAGTCTCAATGGGCTTAATACCATTTACTGTTAAGAGCAATCAGCGCATATATTACTTTTTAATTTTCAAGTAATGCCATGGAATTAACAAACACATGAACAGACACATAGGACCTCAGTTTAACGATTAAACGTTAAGGTTTCACACACACCAATCACTCAAGAGATTAAAATAGCAGGGGAAATAACACATCCTGGAGAATTATAGGAGAATATTAAAGCTCTGGGGTAAAAGTACATCTGAGAGGAAGCATTGAAGAAAACAATTACCTTTTGCGCTTCTAACTTTACTGACTTCCAGTCTGGTTTCATAGCAATGCAGTAGATATACTCTTTCAAAGCTTCTTCACTTCTGCACAATGCAGCCAGAGCCCGAGCTTTCCAAAAATGGCTCTGTTCAGAAAAAAATAGGTAATTTATATACAGTAAAAGCCCATTTATCCGTGACCCGATCAACCATAACTTCCGTATAACCTGCACTGCAAAAAAAAGGTCCCCAGTCAAATAACCGGAATTTATCCGGTATCCCTTCGCGTCAGTATTTTGGAATGCTGTTACTAGGTGCCTGAAGGTGGCGCTACCTCAGAATGCTGCTGATCCACAGCAGCAGAGAGGCAGAGAAAGAGAGCGAGAGAGACGATGAGTTGATTAATTTAGATGGAAAATGAGAGAAGCCACAAAGCAATAAAACACATACCCAACGTGAGCAAAGCTTGCAGATCAATGCATTGGCTTTTATTTGAATAAAAAACTCATTCCTGCAATGCCCGATCTGCTTGTTTTACAGAGTGCAGTGTTTCAAGTTAGTGCACACACACAGAAAGTTAACTGAACTGAGCGGCCGACGCTCACTCTCTGCTTTCTCAATAACACAAGCTTTCCTCTCTTCCGCCCCCAATGAGAACAGTGTCATTCAGACGTGAAACTTTCGCACTAGTTTAAAGATCTCTCTGAACTGCCCGGTCGCTGGGGGTAAAAGGATTATTATTATTTATATATCATATAAATGATGATTTAGTCTATTATTAATATGCTATGTTTAAAAAAAAACTATGCTATGTTTGAGCAATATTTTCCAACTCAGAATGCATATGGGATATTCACAACTAGGTTTAAGTAATTATCCCAGAAAACAAAAACGCTACCTTTGTCCTTAATGGTTTAAGTGTACATGCTGCTTCTCCATCATGAAGTGCTTCATTGTAATTTCCCATATTCATATGCAATTCTGCACGGCTGCAAAGCATCAAGTAGTCATGAGGTGCTGAGGAAATAAATTAAAGATGAGTTACTGAAGTTGCTCATCAATTGAGGCTTGAACATTTTCACTGAATATTGAAAGTATTATAATTTACTGAATTAAATATGATTTAAGGATGGCTCAGGAGATGAATTGTCCGGTCCGCAAACCATTTCTGAATCACTGCTCTCAGCTGCACCTCTCTTCTAATTGGTCTCCATGAGGCAGAGTGTAGAGTGACGGGAAGTAGGACAGACAGATATCCAGCCCTGCCCCTCCCAGCCACGTTTCACACTGCCTCAAGCCTTGTGCAACCCGGTGAGATTTCAGCGAGCAGCAGCAGGAGTATTTTTCAATTCTACAACTTCAGAACTGAGTTTCAGTAGGAAACAAGGTAGATATGGAAAATAGAGGATTTCAGTCTGAATGGAGAATAATAATAATAATCCTTTCATTTGATATAGCGCTTTTCATGTCTTCTAGACATGTCAAAGCACTTCATAGAATATGGATTACTTGTTTATTGAAAATAATGGAAAACCTCAGTGCCTTGTTGCTTGCAAGTCATAGCTGTGTTGAAGCAGTTCATAATTAGTTTTTGCAACCTATTTTGGTTTTGTTGAACATTCTCGGTAGGGGGCCATATGTTGAATTGATATATTGTGTTTTGATGATTAATATATATTAATCATATTGATGCGTAGATTTCCATTTATGATGATCATTATTAAGTTAAAGTCACACAATTTAAAAAGATAGGATACCTGTATGATTTAGTCTCATGCTGATTTTATGTTATTTGGGTCCATCTGCTGTGGTCTTGTAGTATAGTACAGATGGATGTTTTTCAGGTTCATAAGCTACCTAGTGTGAACATTTTATACTCAGTTAGAACCCAAGACTAGCTCTAAGGCAAACTCCAGAAGGTCCTTGATTAACGTGATTAATCAGTACATGCTGTGCAGACCAGTCAGTCAGATTGAAGTCACGTTGTATGAATACAATAGGTCTTCAGTGGCAGTGAATAATCTTCAGTGACTCAGTTCTGAAGGTTGATGACGCAGGTGGAGATGACTTAACCCTTACCCTCATCCAAAGTGTGTTTAAGATTCCAGAAAACTAGCCTATGTTGGGTCTCAATAACAATTAAAAAAAATGGGAGTGAATGATAAATTGTTGCAAAATTACTTAACTCTTCCTCCTCACCTCATAAATAAAGCACCAATAAAGCACGATGTGAAAAGTGCTATACAAATGTCATTCTGTTGACGCCAGGTGACCCATTTCCAGCTGCTTGATGATGTGAGGCACTTCACTATTCTAGAAAAATACTGAAACTGTACTTACACAGTAAATTCTCCTCTTCCCTTATTGTTTATCATACTAACATTTCCATGCAACTTAAGAATCATGTGGCCTTGTTTTTGCAGGGGGGAAAAAAATCAGCCGCTAGATGGTGCACAAGAGCAGTATCGTTTTTGGCGAAGCTTGGTCTGCACTTGGCACTTTCTCATAACACCATCGCTAAGGATCTCTGTGGAGGTATCTCAGGAATGAACTTGCACTCAATATTATGCAAAATTGTTGGGAGCACATTTGGGTTTCAATAGCCATTATGTTACTGCTACTTTGGAAAAAAAATTGCACTCACTTTGTTCATTATAGTTAAGTTAACTGAGCCAATTTATAGTACACTAAAACCTCAAACAAGTGTAATCAGTAATATAACTTGCATGATGTCTGAGTTTGAGGAAAACTTGCAGAAGTTGTAGAACATCTGATTTAATTGAAAAATCTACATCACGCATGCACAGTTCATTGCAGCCAATAAGTGTGCCTGTAGTAGTTTGCCCTATGAACACCTGGTATATCAAAATGCCAGGCATTCAAAAGTAATTAATAATCTCTAACCCTCCAAGTGCGGTTGATTAGTCACCGTGTCTGGTCTTTCATCAGCAGTGCCAAACAACTTGATCAACCCACATAGTTCAGCAATCACATTACCGAGATCGCCACAAAAAGTTTACTCGATTTCAATATTCCATTGCCAAGCATATCATCTTGGAGCCAACTCAGCTCCAAGGATACCCGATTACATCAGATGTTTGAAAAGGCCAAAGTAAGAGTATTAAGTGACATTGTGCAAATATAAGGAATGGGCTTAAAGGATATTCAGATAAGCCTCTAATTAGGATGCTTCTATTTAGGATGTTTCAATTGAAGGACCATAATTTTTTTTAACACCTTTTGATCGATATAGAACGCTTTGATTCGTTTTAACGAACACATTTTTTTTATGCATGCGCAGTACATATGTTGAATATCACAGTTGCATTTGGCACATCCTTTTTGTCCATAAGCACAGTCCATAGTGTATTCCCGGGTAAATCGCGCTCACACCTGATGTACTGAGTGTATCCAAGCGTTTGAACTGGCCAATAGCATGTCACTACGTCATTGTTTAAAAGCCAGCTGATTTTGAAGCGACAACATCCCATGTCAGTATTACAGTAATTTCCAAACATTCCCGAGCAACTTCAAATGATTTACAGCCTCTACCAAGTCGGGGAAGAGAGCAGTAAGTGAAATAAGCAGTGGTTATACCCATAGCTGCCAACCTTTTTTAACAAAAAAAAGTACTCCTGAAAACTAAAAACAGTATTTTGTAGTAAAAAAGTATTTTCCCCAGAACCTACTGGTACTTAACGAAAATAATACAGCGCGAAAAGATGCCAAGTAAAATGGGACCTCGTTGCGTTAAGCGGGAGGTCCCTACTGTGTTTCCGTATATGAAAAAAATTGTTCCCAGTAATGCCTTGCGCCGAGCATAGCGCTAACATTTACAGTGTATCAGCGATGGCATAAGGTAGGTAGCACTGCTATTGAAGGCAGGGAGAGAGAGTTAAAGAGAAAGAGACTGAGACAGAGATAGAGAGAGACTGTGAGTGAGATTGTGACAGCGAGAGACTCAAACAGAGAGAGAGAGACACACAGAAAGAGAGATACAGAGAGAGACAGAGAGAGAGAAAGAGAGAGAGCGCGAGCAAGACAGACAGAGAGAGGGAAAGAGACACGGAGAGAGAGAGAGAGAGAGAGAGAGACACACAGGGAGACTGAGACAGAGAGAAGGAGAGTCAGACAGACAGAGCATGGAATTTCCAAAATTCGGATTTTCTAAAAAACTTATTTTAACAAGAAAAATCGTACTGCCGTATTTACTGCAATTTATCGTACTAAATATGGCAAAAACGTACTGGTTGGCAGCGCTGTAAACCGCTAGCAGCCAGAAACCCCACAAAGTCATCACTTTAAATATTAAATTGGAGGTGATAAAGCACATTGATTCTGGTGAAAAAAGTATGGACGTCGGGAGGGCTTTAGGGCTAGCTAGATCAACGGGGGCTACTATAAAACAGAATAAGGACAATTTTCTGGCAAGTTCAAGGTGTGTTACAGCTACAGGTGTAAACAGATTAGCAAAACATAGGAGTGATGTGATGGAAAACATGGAAAGAATGCTGAGTGTCTGGATTTAGGATCAGGACCAGTGTAATATACCACTCAACACCCTGGTTATCCAAGAGAAGGCAAAATCATTGTTTATGGAGTTAAATGATCAGGAAGGAGAAGGCTCAACGGCACCATCTTTCAGTGCTAGCAGAGAGTGGTTTCAAAGGTTTAAAAGACTCTATGGGCTCCACAACATCAAGATGAGTGGGGAAGCTGCAAGTGCCACTGCCACTGTTACACTGCCAGTATTGAAGTTTGCCAGTAGTGTACTGTATTAAAGTTTGCTCGTATTAAAGTACAATACCGTACACCAAGTACCCTTTCTTGCCTATATGTGTTAATTTGTGTGTTATGTTGTGTGGTTTTGTGAGTTATTTAGTGGGTTTAAGATCGGAAGATTTTGTGAAAAGAACGCATCTCTGGTTATATAATGGGACCGCATGGGAAATCGTGTTTCTATTTAGGACGTTTTGATTTAGATACAGTTTTTCAGCAATGCAACCCTGTCCTAAATAGAGGTTTACCTATACTTAAAATGCCCACTCGTGTCTTATGCTACAACAATCCCAGAATTTGATATAGTACGTCTCAAAATATATCACAGGTATTGCACACAGCAAGGGAAACAGAGTGATTGACCAAATTAACTAATTTAATTCAACAATTGCTGACTAGGTCACTGGGAGAAACTCCTGTTTGAATTGTGTCACGTGATCCTTAGTGTCCACCGTGAAGAGGGCAATATAAATGCAAGCAGTTGCTGTCATAAAAAGGCAGACAGAACACCAATTTGAAATCTCATCTGAAGCATTTCTACAATGTTTCAATGCTTCATTGCAGTAACAGAGAATGCTGCATTATCAGACAACTCAAATTAGCAAAAGCTTTTCTCCGAGGGTTCCAGTAAAGTAAATAATAACAGTAATAATCCTTGCATTTGATTATTATTAATCACGTCATTGAGATGACTAAAAGCGCTTCAGAGCGCTTCACTGTAAAGCGAATTGGCTTATTTTGTGGGTGAAAAGCTGCAGCCAATTGCAGCAGTGTCCCATAAACAGTCTACTATTTTTTTGTGGGGAGAGACGATGACTAACAACCAGGTTCCTACTTCTTGCTCGGTAAACAGAGGGGTGTGGAGCAAGGAAATTCTTTGTTTTGGTAGGAATTTTAGGATCAAACCAGTAATAATATAATCTATTCATTTGATATAGCGCTCTTCACATTCTAATCAACGTCACAAAATTTACTGTAAAGTGAATTGGAGGACAAAACACAGCAATGCCCTAACATCAGTCGTGGATTTGAAGCGACTAATTTATTTTATTTTTTCTTGGGGGATTATTCTTGAGCGTGTTGAGTAAGGAAACCTGTCCAAGTTTTGCCTTCTGGAATCGCACCCAGGTCTCTCACTTGTAAGGCGAGTGCTCTAACCACTGAGCTACAGTGGTTAGAGCTCTCTAACCATTATGGAGAGCTCTCGCTACACACCATTTTGTAGAAATTAGAAACAAAAAGCTAATTCTGCATTGCATTTTTCAACAATTTACAGTGAATCATGAGGAGCATTGGAAGATATTCTTGACGTGAAAGCATACACAAGGATTTTTTTTATTAATAAACTATCCAGTTTTGCAAAATGTTTCAGTTAAGATAATTTGATTTTTTCCTCAACATTTAACATTTAAGTTAGATGTACTTTTTGCAGCTATCATTTTAATCAAACAAATTAAAAAATGATCTAATACAGCTTTTCTTAAATTGTTCAATACCACCATATTCTAGAGATATAGTTCTGTACCACACTCACCTTTTAAATATTTTGCAACCAAAACCTCTTTATATTGTTATATAATTTAGGAGAAGAGCTGCTTTTCCTGATCGTTATACAACACTATTTGTTTAGTCAGACTCACAGCATGATTTTATTTTAAAAATCTGTTGACAGAGGTTATGTATGCAACTGAAATTCACACAAAAAAGATGCTGTTTTGGCACAGTTTATACATTTCCTACATGAAGAGTAGATACATACATACATACATGGGAATCCCAGGCTCCACTGGCTCCCTATCACAGAAAGGATAAATTTTCAAGATCCTATCACTCGTCAACAAATCCCTTCATGCCATGGCATCTCCCTAACTTTCTACCTGCTTTCTCCCCATTCCACTACTCCCTGCATCCATCACTCGTCTCCTCCACCATCGACGGCCATCCTTTTAGATCATGAACAAAGCCTACAGGACTGTAAACGTAGTCGAAGAGGAAGGTTTTCGTTCATGATCTCAAAGAGGGGCATTCTGAATAATGCAATTTAAATGCAAGTTGATGTTAAATAACGTTGTTAAAGCGTGGTTGACAGGTCCAGTATTTGAACTTCACAACAACCGAAGTGCTCAACTATTATTGACTTCTGGATCAATTCCTGTGCTGCCTACCAGCCAGAAGCAGCACTTGTTTTTCACAAAGTGAAATCATCCGTCCTTTGTGCAGAAAGTGATATTGACAATGTTAGCATTAACCTTATGATCTGGACATAAGCCATTTTTAAAGAAGCGGAGGCCAGCTTGTCAGTGCTAGAAGCAGAACCTTTACTTATTTTGGTTATAGCTTGGATCAAGAGCTAAAAGCGAGGAAACGCTCTATATAGTGGGGCTTCTCTCTGTGTATGCCTATTAATAGATCATCTATCTCAATCTTAGTTATTACAAATCTTATTCTATACCAATTTAAGGATTTTTTAAATTGCTACTATGAAACCATGCAACAGATATGAAGGCAGTAAATTATAAATAGATGTGATTTCATCACTTGTATAATAATAATAATCCTTGCATTTGATATAGGACCTTATAACACATCTTCTAGATGCACAAATATACCATTAGAAAACAGCAAATGTAATGAACTACTAACTGAGCATGGAACTTCTCCCAGTGTCCTAGTCAGTAATCTTCATTCAGTTCATGGCTGATTGTGGGACATTGCTGTGTGTAACCCAGCTGCAGCGTTTGCCTACAAATACATAGGTCATTTGTAGTGAATTAACAAGTTCAGTAACTACATTTAAATTTGAATTTAAATTTATTTGAGAAAAAAGTTATCACATTTGCATCAACAACAACAACAATGACGACGATTTATATAGCGCCCTCCATGCCGGACGGCGTTTCAGAGCGCTTCTCAGAGTCTCAGAGTGCATCTAAATGTCTGAGTGAAAAATTTAAGTTGACTAAATGCATTTGCAATATTTTTAAGTGCTTCAATGACTACCCGATACTTCGGGTGACAGGTGGCACTTATTCACAACACGCACATATTTATATATACACACACTTCACAGTACCTAATGTTGCATTTTTTTCTGCTTGAATAGAAGATATCATATTGGCATCCAGAACATTTGCACAACAAATATGAATTTACATTTGAATGTGACTAAATGAGTCAGGCTGACACCAATTTGTTTTTGGTCAGCTGAGTGTCTGACACATGCAGAAACCCATCACCATGCTTCAGAGTATCCAAACTGAGATTTCCATGCATCCCACCTACACATAAAAATCCCAGAGATAAATTGTTGGAAAGTGAGCTCTCTCCCTGGAGGAACATCCTGCTTACTAATTTCGGAAAGTATTAGGCACAGGTTGGAAAGAGCCAAGATTTGAGGACCCCCAGAGTGTGCGTTGGGTATTGCCGGAGTCTAACTAGCTAAAACCACACAACTTGCCATTGACATTGCTGGCTTTCCTGCTGCTTGTCCAGCTCGGATACCCTACCGGTTAGGGCTTTGGCTTGGGAGCTCAGTGGGATGACTCCCTACACCGAAGTGGCTGGTCTCCACTTCCAGGTCCTGCTGATGAGCCAGGCTAGTTGTGCTGTTGTCAGTAGTGCCCTGAAATACTGTGGATTCGCATGGCTCAGGAGCCAGACTAATGAGACTGCCACAGAGTGCTGACTCAATTCTGACATTCCATTGCCAGGCATGTCATCTTGGATCCAATTCAGTTTAGTAATCTTGTCACCCAACTTCTTTGTTCTATATCTTTCTGAGAAGAGCCAAAATAGTAAAAAGTTATTTATTTTTTGATTACTAAATAAATTTGTCTTAGTTGGTAGCACTAGTTGATTGTCCTTGTCCCTTTCCATATGTACCTCAGAGTTACAAGACTGAGATTTTGAACTCAGACCACAGGGTCTGACTGCACCTCCCAGCTACACCACTCTTCAGTCAATCTCCATGAAGCAGCAAGAGCAGTGGAGAGGGAGGGTAAGGCAGTGGTTATCCAGGACTGCTCCTATCTATTATGTTTCATGTTGACTTGAAACTTGTGCAACCCGATGAGACTCAGTGAGCAGCAGCAGAAGTTTTTTGCTAAAACTAAAACTACAGAACTGCTTAAGTTTCTCAAATGTAGCCTCAGACCCTCAATACCCAAAAGGTTGAACCACCCTGATCTAAATTGATACTCCAACACAACACTGAAAGAATGATGTCGTTTTGTAAGTGCCATCCTTCGTCTTAAATTCAATGAAACTTTGATATAGCTTATATATTATATCTTCGACAAGGCACAAAACATTTCACAGAAAATATTGCAAAGTGAATTGACTGTTAAAGTTGACTGTTATGACATCCTAACCGCCTGTGACCAGGGCTCCCTCTGCCTCCTCGTCTTCCTTGATCTGTCTGCTGCGTTCGACACAGTCGATCACACCATCCTCCTTCAACATCTTTCCTCCCACCTCAACCTTCAAGGCACAGTCCTTGACTGGTTCCATTCTTATTTGACCCACCGTTTCACGGCGTTCCTCAGGGCTCTGTTTTAGGCCCCCTCCTTTTCACCCTTTACACGCTCCCTCTGGGCGACGTCATCCGCAAACATGGGGTAAATTTCCACATGTATGCGGACGACACCCAGTTGTACCTTTCTGCCTCATCCCTCAACCCCCAGACGATCGATGTTCTGACAGCATGTCTGTCCGACATCGAGTCCTGGACGAGGGACAACTTTTTGCAATTGAACGTGAGTAAGACTGAGGCCCTCCTGATTGGCTCAAGCCAGCGCCTCCGCACATCGGGCGCTGCCAGCCTCAATATCCAAGGCTGCACTCTCCACCTCACAAACCTCGGCATCATGTTCGATCAAAAACTTTCCTTCCTCCCCCACATCTGCGCCTTGACCGGCACCACTTATTTCCACCTGCGCAACATTGCCAGGCTCCGCAACTATCTTACCCCCCGCGCTGCCGAAACACTCGTGCATGCATACATCACCTCACGGCTGGACTACGGAAACTCTCTCGTCGGCCTCCCCAGTTCCTCCATTCACAGGCTGCAGGTCATCCAAAACTCTGCAGCCCGTGTACTATCCCGCACCCGCATCCGCGACCACATAACCCCCACCCTCGCCCGTCTCCACTGGCTCCCCATCCTCCAAAGGATCGAGTTCAAGATCCTCGTCCTCACCTACAAGGCCTTACACGGCCTTGCCCCGCTCTATTTAACCAATTTACTCTCCCCCTACACGCCCACCCGGACGCTCCGTTCAACAGGACTTGGTCTGCTCCAAGCCCCCCGCCCGAACCGCCCCACCATCGGAGACCGGGCCTTCAGTTTCTCCGCTCCCACCCTATGGAATGCCATCCCTCAATCCCTCCGTTTCGTTTCTTCCCTTTCCTCTTTCAAGGCCGGTTTGAAGACTTTCCTCTTCGATCGTGCCTTTTCTTCCACCCCGAACTCTTTTACCTCCCCTTCGTGTTTCACCCCTTCCCAAACACTTCCCTCTCAGCTCGGTTCACACGCCTCCCGTGCAGCGCCTTGGGACGTCCTCCCGACGTGAAAGGCGCTTTATAAATGTAATTTGTTGTTGTTGTTAATTTGAGATGTTAAACCGTGTTGTCAGGGCTACTCTATGCGTAGAGTTAAAAATCTCATTGCACTATTTTGAAAAGAAACAGGAATTTCTCCCGGTATCCTGGCCAACAATCCTCTTGATAAAATTGGTTATTTTGTGGCTATTTGTAGGACATTGCTGTAGGCAAATTGGCTGTTGTGTTCACCTACAAATACAATCACTAAACTCTACAGTAAATCCTGGGAAACGGATGGTTTGACACAATAAGACACTATCAAATATGTGCAATAATCAAGAATTATTTCTCATTTGTATTACCAGCAGATGAGCACATACCACACCCCATTAAACCCATAACATACAACAATGATATATGCATGACCGTGGGAAATTCCATTGTCCAAAATCACTTCTGTTCAAATCATAATTCAAACACACAATGAAATACTGTACAACAGAAGCCCATTAATCTTTTGGAGTTAGTGGCAGTTTGTCATACAGCTGTAATACATCACAGTTCACTCAGAGCTCTGCTCTTACAGTTTAGCTTAACCCTTAAATACAATATGATTATCCTTTCTTTATATAAAACCTCATCTCCCTCAAAATACAAGCGTGAGATTATCAACAACAACAACAACAAATTACAGTTATAAAGCGCCTTTCACGTCGGGAGGACGTCCCAAGGCGCTGCACAGGAGGCGTGTGACCCGAGCTGGGAGGGGAGTGTACGGGAAGGGGTGAAACAAGTAGGGGAGGTCGAAGAATTCGGGGTGGAACAAAAGGCACGGTCAAAGAGGAAAGTCTTCAAACCGGCCTTGAAAGAGGAAAGGGAAGAAACGAGACGGAGGGATTGGGGGATGGAATTCCATAGGGTCGGAGCAGAAAAACTGAAGGCCCGGCCTCCGATGGTGGGGCGGTTCGGGCGGGGGGCTTGGAGCAGGCCAAGTCCTGCTGAACGGAGGGTCCGGGTGGGCTTGTAGGGGGAAAGTAGATTGGTTAAATAGGGCGGGGCAAGGCCGTGTAAGGCCTTGAAGGTGAGGACGAAGATCTTGAACTCGATCCTCTGGAGGATGGGGAGCCAGTGGAGATGGGCGAGGGTGGGGGTTATATGGTCGCGGAGGCGGGTGCGGGATAATACACGGGCTGCAGAGTTTTGGATGACCTGTAGCCTGTGAATGGAGGAACTGGGGAGGCCGACGAGGAGAGAGTTTCCGTAGTCCAGCCTTGAGGTGATGTACGCTTGCAGCGTGGGGGGTAAGATAATTGCGGAGCTTGGCAATGTTGCGCAGGTGGAAGTAAGCGGTGCCGGTCAAGGCACGGATGTGGGGGAGGAAGGAGAGTTTTTAGTCGAACGTGATGCCGAGGTTCCTGACTGGCTTTGTGAGGTGAAGAGTACAGCCTTGGATGTTGAGGCTGGCAGCGCCCGATGTGCGGAGGCGCTGGCTTGAGCCGATCAGGAGGGCCTCGGTCTTACTCACGTTCAATTGGAGTAAGTTGTCCCTCGTCCAGGACTCAATGTCGGACAGACATGCTGTCAGAACATCGATGGTCTGGGGGTTGAGGGATGAGGCAGAAAGGTACAGCTGGGTGTCGTCCGCATACATGTGGAAATTTACCCCATGTTTGCGGATGACATCGCCCAGAGGGAGCGTGTAAATGGTGAAAAGGAGGGGGCCGAGGACAGAGCCCTGAGGGACGCCGTGAGAAACTGTGCGGGGGTTTGAGGAAAAAGCATTGGAAGATACAAAGTGTAGACTGTGTCGAACACAGCAGACAGGTCAAGGAGGACGAGGAGGCAAAGGGAGCCCTGGTCACAGGCGGTTAGGATATCATTTGTAACCTTAACCAGGGCATTTTCTGTGCTGTGAACAGGGTGGAAACCTGATTGGAGGGGTTCAAGGAGTGAGTGAGTTGAGTTCAAACTACTTCTTAACCACTTATCCTGCTTTCTCTGCTCTTTTCCCATCCTTGGGACTTTTACTTAATCTTTTAGTACATTTCCAGCATCACATTCGCAAAACTCATTAACAATAATCCTTGCATTTGATATAGCGCTTTTCACGTCTTCCAGACATCTCAAAGTGTAAAGTGAATTGACTGTGTATGTGTGGGCGATAAAAGCGACAGCCAGTTGCACACAGAGTGTCCCACAAACAGTCTTGGGTTGAAATGACTGATTTATTATTGTTGTTTTTTGAGGGATTATCATCAGGAATGTGGAGTAAGGAAACTTGCCCCCAGTTTCGCCCTGCCTGGAATTGGACCCAGGAAGTTTTGTTTTCTCACAAATATACAGTCCATATATTCTGTGAAGCGGTTTGAGACGTCTAGAAGACGTGAAAGGCGCTATATCAAATGCAAGGATTATTATTATTATTATTATTATTGTAAGTGTCTCCCTTGTAAGGCAAGTGCTCTAACCACTGAGCTACAGGACTCCACTCTAATAATTAGGGATATTTCATCTGAAATACATGTTCGTCAAAACAAGACAACTTTCAATTAGCATTTATGGCTCGCAAGTTATTTTAAATGAGGAATTCAGCAGATGTGGGAATGTAAAGCAGCACGGCTTACTGCCCGCATCCCTTTACACGGTATATAGGTCAATTACCACAGGATTCAGTGCTTCTGGTCACTTCAGATCCCACTTATCCCGCTATTATATTTGTCAGAGCGAGAAAAAATACTTTAAAAAAACACACAAAGAGTCACTATTCCTTCAGAACTTTTTCGAGAGGAGGGGTGGGGGGGAGGTGTCACGGTATCACGTCAAAGCCAGGGGACTTTAGCCTTTGCAAATTCCTACAGATCTCACAAGGGCGTCTTGCTTCCTCAACACAAGTACATTACATAAAACAATCACTGCAGATGTAGGTCACTGGCAGCTCGCACTGCCCTACTTTTCTCCCCCTCTCTCTCTCTTATGCAACAAATGCTTCATTACATCGTTGTGTAGCGCGATGAGCAACTTAACCATATTGCGATTGACTGACTGACTGACTGACTACCCCCCCCCACCCCACTGTCAATCTCACCCAAACACACACACACACACACACAGAGAGAGAGAGTGAGCGGCGGAGAATCCCTTACCCAAACACAGTGCCTGGTTGTAGAGTTTCAAGGCGGCTGAGTAGTTGTGGGTCTGACACAGTTGCTCGGCCTCGGCCCGCAGACGCTGAGCCTGGCTCTCGGACGCGAACCACTTGCCCAACAGGTTACACAAAACAACGTTGAGTCTGAAGCCGTAGCCGAGGGAGGAGGGGGAGGGCGAGGCGGGGGCCGGGGTGGTCTCTCCGGGGTTGGGCGCCGCCGCCGCCCGTCCCTTGCGGAGCGGCCGCCCGCACAGCTCGCACTCGGCGGCCGCCTGCTTCAACAGGCACTTCCTACAGAAGGTGTGGCCGCACGGCAGGGTGACGGGCTCGCACAGCAACACCAGGCACAGGCGGCAGTTGAACATGTCCGACTCGGCTTCCTCCTCCTCCTCCTCGTCCTCCTCCTCCTCGCCCGGTCTGTGAGGGTGAGAGCCCCGGGCTCGGCCCGCGGCCTGCGGCTGCCTCTCCAGCTTCTTCCTCCCCTGCCGGTCCAGCTCTTTGGCCCGGATACCGGCGGCGATGGCGACCAGCAGCTCCTCCAGGTTCTCGGGCAGCAGGCGGCCCAGCTCCGAGGCTTTCTGGTACGTTTCGAAAGCCTCGTTGAGCCGGTCTGAGCGGGCCAGCGAGTCGGCCTTGCCCAGGTACAGGCGGCGCTCGGGCCCCCGCTCCTGCAGCTGACACTCGTAGATATCGGCCGCCAGCTGGTAGTTCCGGGCCCGGAAAGCCTCGTCAGCCAGCTCCAGCATCTCACTGCTCGTCTCCATTCCTCCCGGGCGCTACAACACAAAGGAGTGGGGGGGTCACAGTGAGAGGCTGGAGGGAGAGAGAGGGGAGGGAGGGGGGTGAGTAGGTGTGAAGCCGGAGCTGGGCTCTCGGTGAGGCTGGTACTCAGTGCTGTGTGTCCGGGGAAGGAAGGTGTGGGGTGGGGGGGGGAGGGGGGGGGGGGGGGGGGGTTCGGTCAGTGAGACCGGAGCTGAGCTCGGCACGGTTTGCCCGGAGGCGGCGCTCACTGGCTGGGGTAGGAGGGGTCGCCGCGTCTAGCGCCGCTCTGATTGGGCAGCCTCCCCGCACGTGACTGTGTGACCCTCCGCCCCCCTCCCTCCGGTCACTGAGTTTATATAACCAGCTGTTGTGTAACGCGTGTTGACGTTTAATGCAAAACACAAAGTACTACAGACGCTGGGAATCTCAAACAAAAACAGAAGTTGCCGGGGCAAACCCGGGGGGTCAGGCAGCATCCATGGAGAGAGGAAAAAGAGTCGACGTTTCGGGTCCGACGAAGGGTCGTCGGACCCGAAACGTCGACTCTTTTTCCTCTCTCCATGGATGCTGCCTGACCCGCCGAGTTTCCTCGGCGACTTCCGTTTCAGGTTCCCAGCATCCGTAGTATTTTTGGGTTTTGTTGATGTTCGATGTCACCGCTTCACTGCTGCCCTGGCCGTTATCAAATAAATAAACTCTTTTATTTATGCATAAAAAGAACCACGACTCGCATTTTTGTCAGCTTGTTAGTCAATACGGGTTGAGTTTGCTCAGAGAACGTACATTCACCAGTGACATTCCATTGCTGCGTTGGAAGTTAATATGCTCCCAGCACCCAGATGTGTGCTCTCGAGTGTAGTCGTTAAAGCTTTTATAAGTATATTTTGAGTTGTTGCCTTTGAGATGTCCGTCCAAGGTGAAAGGCACTACACCAAATATAAGAATGATTATTTAAGTCGTGTGAACAACCGTATGAATATCCACGACTGTTTGTGGGACGCTGCTGTGCGCAATTGGCTGCCAAGTTTCACCCACAAATATACAGTCTGTTCACTTTACAATGTATTCTGTGAAGCGCTTTGAGACGTCTAGAAGACATGAAAAGCACTATATCGAATGCAAAGATTATTATTGTTATTATTCCGAGAACCTACTACCCGAGTGAAGGGCGTGATATCAATGCATGTCATTGTTTTTGTCATCGTCCCCATTGCCAATCTGTTAGTTTTTTGACTTAAATTGCCTGATGTTTCTCCTCCTTTCCTCCTCATAAAAGGAGCACCGTAGCACATATTTTAGAAGTTTGCTTTGGATAATCTTAAACATGGTGTTAAATACCCAGCTGACCAAATGAGAACAACAACAAAATTATATTTATAGAGCGCCTTTTATGTCAGGAAGACGTCCCGAGGCACTGAGCAGTCAGGTCGGGTGAGGGAGAGGGGCAGGTTAGGGGGCAGGAACGGGAGAGAGTTAGGGGCGGATTGGAGGGCAGCAGAAGGCATGGTCGAACAGGAGAACAGAAATCTCTTTATTTAGGGAGAACAGGTCTATTAGGCTATGGGGAGCGGGCAGGGCAGTGGGATTGAATCGCTCTTTTCAAAGAGCCGGCACAGACTAGATGGGCCGAATGGCCTCCTTTTGTGCTGTAAAATTCTATGAATCTAAAAGGAGGGTCTTGAGACTGGCCTTGAAGGCGGCGAGGGAGGGAGCGAGGCGAAGGGATTGTGGGATGGAGATCCAGAGTGTGGGGGCAGAGAGGCTGAAAGCCCAGCTACCGATGGTAGGGCGGGTCGGGCGGGGGGACATGGAACAACAACAACAAAATTACACTTGTACAGCTCTTTTCAAGTCAGGAGGACATCACAAGGTCCTGGACATTGTTTCAGATCGGAGCTGGGGACAGGGAGGGTGGACTGAAAGGGAGGGATTTGGAGTGGGCAATGGGACTGTTGAAGAGGAGGGTTTTGGGGGCGGGACTTGAAGAGGCCTTGGAGGGGGCAAGGTGGGGCGACTGTAGGATGGAGTTCTAGAGGTTAGGGGCAGAGCGTCTGAAGGACCACCCTCCAATGGTGGGTTGGGTGGGGCAGGGGACATGGAGCAGGCCGGAGTCCGCTAAATGGAGGGGACGGGGAGGTTCGTAGAGGGATAGCAAGTCAGAGAGATAGGGGAGGGCAAGGCCTTGAATGGCTTTGAAAGTGAGGACGAGGATCTTGAATTCGATCCTCTGGGGGATGGGGAGCCAATGGAGCCGGGTAAGGGTGGGATTGATGTGGTTGCGGAGCTTGGTGCGGGTGAGAATATGAGCTGCAGAGTTCTGGGTGATCTGCAGCTTGTGAAGGGAAAAACCAGAAGACCGAAGAGGAGGGAGTTTCCATAGTCGAGCCTTGATGTGACAAATGCGTGGACAAGGGTTTCGGCAGCCTGAAGGGTGAGGCAGCGATGGAGTCTGGTGATGTTGCGAAGGTGGTGGAAGGCAGTACTGGTCATGGCGCAGATGTGGGGGAGGAAGGACTGTTCAGGGTTGAACAAGACACCCAGGTTCCTGACTGGCTTAGAGAGGTGGAGAGTGTGGATCTGTGGATGATGTCACTGAGGGGCAGCATGTAGAGTGTGAAGAGGAGGGGACCAAGGACACAGCCCTGAGGAACGGCATAGAAGACAGTGCGGGGCTTGGAGGAGAAGCCATTGGCGGACACAAAGTGGAGGCGGTGTGTAAGGTAGGACTGGAACCAGTCAAGAACATAACCTTGAAGTTGAGGTGAAAGGAGAGGTGGTGGAGGAGGATTGTGTGGTCCACGATGTCGAAGGCGGTAGATAGGTCGAGGAGCAGGAGGCAGAGGGAGCCCTGGTCACAGATGGTCAAGATATCGTGAGTGACCTTGACCAGACCAGTGGATTGGAGTGACTCGTGGAGCAAATAGGATGAGACAAAGAAGCGAAACTGGGAGGCAACAACTCTTTCAAGCACCTTTGACAGGAAGGGGAGGTTGGAGATGGGCCGGTAGCTTGAGGCATCCATGGAAGGTTTCTTGAGGATGGGGGTAATGGTGGCTGTTTTGAAGTGGGTGGGAACAACGCCGGATGAAAGGGAGAGGTTGAGTATGTCAGCAAGTAGTGGGGCAAGGAGGTGTAGTTGGGAGGTAAGGAAAGGGGTGGGGATGTGGTCCGGAGAGCAGGTGATGAGCTTCATCCTCCATCATGGTGGTGATGACGGAGGATGGGGAGACAGGTTCAAAGGTGTGGAAGGAGGGGTGGGTAGGAGTCGGAGTGTGGGGGGGAGGTTTGCAGTGAATGGAAGTTAGAAGGCCGGTGACAGCTGAGCAGATTCCCTCGATTTTGGACTTGAGGAAATCCAGCATGTCCTCGCAGTGACATTTGGAGGAGAGGATCTGTGAGTACTTTCGAAAAGTTCTTCTTTAATTTATTGAATTAATTTGCAAAAACAAATGTGTTATTGCGGATTGCGGAAGGGAACTTGCATCAGTACATACTTTACTTTATTTCATTTAGGCCATTACCATCTTCAGAATTTGGGAAACCTCATGAATCCATTTAGTGTATTCAAGCTGCAATTAGACACCATTCTGAACAATTTGCTAAATCTGTTTTCAAGAGCAAGAAGAAAACCCTAACATAATATTAATCCTTAATAATAATTCTTGTGTTTGATGTATGAGAACAAAAGAATTTGCGAAGTGGAAGAAGTCAAAAGATCCATCTCGTTCACATTTTAACCATCCTGGCAGTCCTTTGACATGTTGTGTCCCAAACTATATACTGTATCCCAAGATTTATTTTCTAGCAGAAATCTATCTAATTTGTTCTTAAAGAAACATCATTTTCTGCTTCCATTGTCTCCATAGGAAGCCTGTTCCATAAGTTTCCTCGCCCCTCTACTCTCCGACACCATCAATCTCTCCCTGTCATCTGGCAGTATTCCCACCCCACTAAAAACAGCTTTAATCACCCCCACCCTGAAAACACCTTTCCTGGACCCATCCCTGCTTTCTAACCACAGACCTATCTTCAACCTCCCTTTTCTGTCCGAGATCCTTGAAAGAGTCATTGCATCCCAGCTTCGACATAGGGTAAATTTTCACATGTACAGTATGCGGATAACACACAACTCTGTCTCTCAGCCTCCACCCCTCGATTCCAGGACAACTGACATACTGACAGTTCTCCCGAATGAGAGTCAACTTTCTACAGCTGAATGTCAGCAAGACTGAGGCCTTCCTGATTGGCTCGCACCAACACCTCCACACCTCAGGCACTATCTGCAACCAAGGATTCACAGTCTACCTCACGAAACCAGTCAGGAATTCTTTCAACTCCATGTGTTACATATATTCACAATTTCAGTTATGATGCGGGTTCACAACACTGGTATTCAAAACGAGGTCCTCGCATTCGCAAGACTGAGTGCTCTGCCACTAAGCTACAGGACTCCACTGGCATAATATACTGTATGTACATTGTATTTTTATGTGAGGCAAAATATGTTCTCAACAAAGCACAGACCAAAGCTATCCGCTGTGCTGAAGTAAATTATTCTTTAATTAACCTCAAGGTTCCAAAAGATCGCCAAGCGATTTTTATCTGATTGTGAAAACACATTTTGTTCTGCCTACCAACTGCTTCTAGTATGTCGCATTATCTTACATTATAGCTCAGAAGCACTTCATTTTGATAAAGAAACAATTATTGGCTACAATTCTGTTGGGACTGATTATATATGTCACTTTGTATTGTGCAGGCAAACATAGTAACTACTGTTGACAATACAAATTACTCACTGATAATGGATATTCAGTAATATCCTTGTGTTTTTTTTAAATATAACTACCATTAACTGTCAAAATATTTACATACTTGGCTTTTGTAACATAATTCATGTTCAGGCCCTCTCAGAGGTTCAGAAAGGCCTGGGCCACTTCCAACTTTTGAGGACCCCGGCCATGAAAGAAAATGACGGTTAAATTCCAAATCACAGTCTCACCATATTTAATAACTACAATATTAGGAAATTATAAGAAACATGTTTTTTTAAACGAACCTAATAAAAAGTGTAAAAATGTTAACAAAAATTAACAACTGTCCAAATTTGAGACCCAGGCCAAATGGTCCTCCTGGCCTCCCCTCTGATTGGCACTGTTCATAAGAAATAGGAGCAGGAGTAGGCCATTCGGCCCATCGAGCCTGCCCCACCATTCAATCATGGCTGATATTCTACTCTAACTCCAGCTACCTGCCTTATCCCCATACCCCTAATCTCTTTATAAATGAGAAATCTATCTAACTCAGTCTTGAATATGTTCAAGGACTGAGCATCATTCTTGCAACAAAAGTGCTTCTGGGTCCAATGCTCTAAATACTGAAATATTCCTCTTCAGGCCACAAGGCAAGGATTATTATCATTATATTATTATTATTAAGGCCACAATTTCTATATATAATCATATAATAATCGTTGCATTTGATATAGCTCTTTATCATGTCTCAAAGCACTACACAGAATATATTGTAAAGTGAAAATATGTGCATCAGTGTCCCACAATCATTTGTGGACTTAAGTGACCAACTGATTAATTTTTTAAAAGGAATTACAACCCCCGTAAAAGTGATCCACCAATCCACTAATAACCAGGTTCCCACTTACTGCTAGGTAAACTTGCCTAATATTTTGCCTTGCTGAGAATTTAACCCAGATCTCTCGCTTGCTAGGTGAATTCTCTAACCATGACCTAGTTTATTTGAAAAATGTAATATCATGAATAAAATGTATAATGATTAAATCAACATACAGTATTCTTTGATTTTAAAAAATTGAAACTAAAATGTGCAGGTACTTTTCTAGATCCATCATTCTCTACCCCAAATATTCTGATTCTTTTTCCAATGTAAACACAGTAGAACTCAACACCACCACAGAGTAGGTGGACCCAATGACTTGTTTCTGTGCCATTATCACTCTGTGTAACTCCATGTAATCATGTAATGTGTTTTCTTATAAGTTACATCACACCAGTTCTAGCCAGGCTCCACTGGCTCCCTATCATCAAATGGATGGATTTCAAGATTGTCACAATCATTTTCAAATCCCTTTTGTGCCCTGGCACCCGCCTACCTCGCCGACCTGTTTACCTCACAACCTCCACTTTGACTAGCTCCAGCCTCCTGCGTGTCCCTTGTGCCCTCCATTCCATCAATGGCAGCCGCACTTTCAGCCATTACTCCCCGAAACTCTGGAACATTCTTCCTCTATCCCACATCCTTGCCCCTTCCTTCCCCAACTTCAGGTCACACCTGAAGACCTTCCTATTCGATTGTGCCTACGGAGGCCTCCCCTTCCCTCTGGCATGGTGCTCTGCCACTCTCAAGCGTTCTGGGTAGCTGACCTATATCAGGGAGCTATATCAATGCAAGTTGTTGTTATGTTCTTATAGACCTCTATAGTGAGTGTTGTTTTCCAGGAATAGAGTTTAGTGTTTCCACAGTTTTATTGTTTGTTTGAACATTGCACAACACGATGAGGCAAATTGCGTTCATGTGAATCATAACATCATTTGTTATCCCTGGCCACATACCATCTGTCTTTCCTCTTTTCACAAACAAAAACAGTGTGTCAAACACTCTTTCATGAAGGTTTGCCTTGTTCCCAATTACAATCCACAATGATGCGTGTTTCAATAAGCTCTAACATTTGGTTAAGAATGAATACCTTCAATTAAATACTTTTTCCAGAAAATGTAATTGGAATAGTTCATGGAATAGTTAAAAGAAACCTTTACACAGAGTAATAATAATAATCCTTGCATTTGATAAAGCGCTTTTCACATCTTATCGACGTCCCAAAGCGCTTCACAGAATATACTGTAAAGTGAATTGACTGTATATATTTGTGGGCGAATCGCGGCAGCCAATTGTGCACAGCAGTGTGGCACACACAGTCGTGGATTGAAATGACCAATTTTATTATTGTGTTTTTTTGGGGAGGGATTATTATTAGGCATGTGGAGTAAGGAAACTTACCCAAGGTTTCGCCCTGATCTGCCTGGATTGGAACATGGGTCTCCCCACTTTGGTCTCCCCAGCTTGCAAGACAAGTGCTCTAACCACTGAGCCACAGGAGCTCCGTATTTGGAACATAAAATAATGCTTTGGCACAATGGCCAGTGCAGCTGAGAGTGTGACAACATTTAAAAGAGAATTAGATAAATATTTTATAATAATATTCATAGATGAATTGAAAATATAATAGTATGTGGATAGAGCAGGAAATTTGGATGAGAATAATTTGCTCCAATGTTTGGAGGCAGCAATAGCATAGACTCCATGGGCAAAATGACCTTCTATGTTGTAATTTCTAAGATTCAAATTGTTAGGTTTTAAAAGTTCCCTCAATTACAGACATAAGTCTGCTTGGAAAGAGACTACCACTGCCCCCCAATCTAGCCTTCTTCCAACAGCTCTTGCCTCCTGACATAACAGGCACTTTATAAATGTAATATTGTTGTTGTTTTTGCCATCTGAGAAAATCACAAAGGTGTGGCCTATCCAAAGCATATTTCAGGCCTATTTCGAAGCGCTCTGAGATGGCATCCGGCGTGGAGGGCGCTATATAAATCGAAGTTGTTGTTGTTGTATCTGTCATGTGAAAGCAATGTCTTCAGATCCACACTGGCTTCAAAATATTCCATGGCTTTGAGTTGGTGGATTCACTGACAGTCTAGCCTTAGCCTTTAAGTGGTCTGAGACACTCCCCCATGTGATGGCACTATATAAATGCAACTTGTTTTTATTTATGCTGGGGATGGAGGGATGACTGTATCTTTATTAGTAGAGGTTTCCTCCCAACCAGTTTACACTTTGAATAGGTCTCTCATGAGGGACCTCGCCATTTTACCAGCAGCATTTTTACCTGCCTTGCTATTATGCCCTTGTTTCCTCCCCCCTCCGCCCACATACTTCAAACATAATATAGATTTACTATCTTTTTGTGCAAAGGTTTTGCCTGTACCAAATTCCTAATTTTCTCTCCACATCTGCTGATTTCTCTGTTACTCTGTGCTGATCATTGATCATGTGAACAGGGCAGTAACAATTGTAATTCTGGCACATCCCCAAATGCTGAGTTTAGCATTTCAGCAGCATGAAGTAATACTGCAATGGATTACCAAAATGCTTCATAAAAAGAGTGCTGTCTGACTCTTAAAACTGGATTCATTATTCTCCTGATGATTCAGTGTTAAATGTGCTGCTTAGTATGAAACAGAGCAACACAGTAATTGAAGATTCTAGGTTCTAACTATGATAATGCGTTAAGTTAGCTGATCTCAGCCACGTTAACAGAGACATTACAATCTGCTATATCAAATGTAAGGATTATTATTGTGCACAGGGGGACATTACACTAGGAAAAGATTAATAGTCAAATACTGTAATAATCTTTGCAATGTGATATAGTAAAACATCTCAAAGCACTTCACGCAAACATGATTGCAGTGGTCACAATGACATAGGTCACAATGATTCATCATCGCAGAACATAATTCAGTTCGCAAACATTGGCGAATGTTTGCTCTTAATAGCAAGTTTGCTCTTAATAGCAAAAAAAGCTTACTCTAAGTTAGTATAAAATAAATATCTGGAAACGGCCCCTGATACAATCTACTTTTGAATTGGGGTTCGCTTGAGTTGGCATTATTGGTGATGTATTTCCAGTGACTGGAATGAGACAAATGGATTGCTTGATTAAGGAATCATGTTTAAAATGACCACGTTTTGAACCTCTATATATCCAATTGCATAACACGTTATGAAATGCAATCATGTAACTGAGACATGTGAGCCTGGTTCAGCTGGGAGCAGTCTCGTCTCTGAGTACACACTCCGGCGCAGGACTTTATATAGGCGAAGATGACACTCCAGTGTCAGTGTCCAGTGCTAGGGTTTACGACTTATTTTAAAGCTTCTTAAAATGTTTTGCTCCTTATTGCAGTCTAAATATTAAAGAGAGAAATTCTTTCATCAATTACAGACAGGATATATTCGACATGATATCCTCTCAGTAAGCCTGCTCTAAATTGCAATAATGTTTTAAACTTGTTTAGCATGCACCGCTGGAAAAGAAATAGCTGAAAATAATACAATTTACATTTATAAAGCATCATTCATGTCGGGATGACATGTGAAAGCACTCTGTACAGCTGGCTGACCACGCGAGTTAGGAGGCGGGTAGCTGAAGAGGATGGAAAGTATTAAGTGCTATGACTGTGTTTTGTGGGAGACCACAACAGCCAATTTGCGCACATCAGTGCCCCACAAACAGCCACAAAGTGAGTAACCATGATGGTACCAAAAGAGAGAGACTACATATGTTTTTCAGGCATTTCTGATGGAATTGCAGCACTTCTGTTTGCAGACGATGGTGTGTCGTTGGTGAACTTATCTAGGGATTTTGTGCGCGTCCCCCACCATCTTAATCACTGAGTAACCCAATAATACAACAACAACAACAAAATTACATTTATAGAGCGCTTTTCACGTCGGGAGTATGTTCCAAGGCGCTGAACAGTCAGGTCGGGGCCCGAGCAGGGGAGAGAGGCAGGGTAGGGGCGGGAGAGAGTTAGGAGGGGAGGGAGAGAGTTGGGAGAGCAGCAGAAGGCACAATTGAAGAGGAGGGTCCTGAGACCGGCCTTGAAGGAGGAAAGGGAGGAAACGAGGTGAAGGGACTGTGGGATGGAGTTCCATAGTATGGGGGCAGAGAGGCTGAAAACTTGTCCATCGATGGTAGGGCAGGTCAAGCAGGATATGGAGCAGACCGGACGGAGCCCGCTGAACAGAGAGGGCAGGCAGGTTCATATGGTGGGGGGTGGGGGGTAGAGGGGGGTGGGAGGGGGTGCAATAATCTTGCATTTGATATAGTACCTTATCAGGTCGTTAAAACTTCTCAATGCACTTCACAGAATACACTGTAAAGTATATTTATACAAACCCAAGTGGAGATCCAAGTGGAGTATACCTTTCTGGGACAGAGCATTCCACATTGTCACAGGGTCTCTCGCTTGCAAGGCGAGTGCTCTAACCATTGAGCTACAGGACTCCACACAGTATTATGTCTCCACATAGTTTAAGACAATTGAGGGATACACGGGATAGTTGCCCCAATTGTTCATTTGTTTCAGTATCTCGGACTGTAGGAGACACCAAGATTTGCTTGGGCTTGGATGCTAATCTTGGGACCCACTGAGATGGAGTCCCATGGAGTCCTGTAGCTCAATGGTTAGAGCACTCCCCTTGCAAGCGAGAGACCCTGTGACAATGTGGAATGCTCTGCCTCAGAAATGTATAGAGGTATAATCAATAGGTATGTTTAAAGAGAGAGAGAGAGAGACATATATTTGGGCAGCAGGGGTACTAAGACATATTGCAAAAGGGTGGGGCATTGTGATTAAAGGTTCAGCCAAGATTTAATGAGATAATAAAAATTCTGTGAATAGAACAGGTTTAATGGCTCCTCAGAGGTACGTGGGAATAAAGAGATTTTCCTATTGTTTCACCTTGCCGGGAATCAAGCCCAGGTCCTCTCGCTTATGAGGCGAGTGCTCTAGCCACTAGGCTTCAGGACTCCAAATTAAATTGACAATATTATAAAATAAGAAGTGCAGGAAGTACAAAAGCACAAAGTGTTTGGTTTAGAGGTGGATTTTTAAGTGTTTGAATTGACATATAAACATAAGTAGTACTAACACACCCTTGATTTGCACACTATACAAAATTGCATTTCTATAGCACCTTTCACATCAGGAGGATATCCCAAGAATCTGCACAGTGAGTGAATTGGACCCGAGCCAAGAGGGTGGGGTGAGGAATTGGGAACAGGGAGGGTGGATGGTAGGAGAGTAGTAGGGTGGCCAAAGTCTCTGTTGAAGAGTTGTTTCTTGAGGCGTGCCTTGAAGGAGGGAAAGGAGAGAGGCAAAGGGAATGTGGGATGGGGTTCCAAAGTGTGGGGTAGAGAGGCTGAAGACCTGAACACTGATGGTGGAGAGGGCCAGGCTTGATACATGGAGCAGACCAGAACCTGTTAAGTGGATGGAGCGGACAGGTTTATGAGGGTTGACTTATATTACAGGGATTGAGTTATATACCAATTCCCCAATACTAACATCTTGTACTCCTGATGAGAACAAACCTCACCACAAAATATGTGTTTCTTTAAATTAAGTGTGAAACTGCATACGTTGCTGCAGTGCATTATTGCCACTTGGTCAGACGGTTGTGGGTTCAAGCTTCAAATCAGGAATTTAATGTATTATCTAAGATGACGCCCCAGATCTTTTAACAGTGGCATGCCTTTTTTTAAAAAAAAAAGGATCTGTCTTTCAGATATATTTGTCAAATGGGTGTCTGATACATGCGGAAACCCATCATTATGCTTAATAGCATCCAAATCAAACAAAGTTCCACACATGCTACCTACACATGGCAACTCAAGTCTTATACTGTGGAATGGAGTGCACACTCTCTTCTCGGAAGGATAAATCCTATTTGCCTAATTCTAGAGAGTATTATGATTAATACTCCTCTAACTCTCTAATCTTTTCTTTTCCTCACAGCAGTACCCGCTGCCTCCACTGTGTTGGGTCCAGCCTCCTCCATGTCCCTCGAATTCTGTGATCCACCATTAGTGGGTGTGCTTTTAGTCACTACACCCCAGAACTTTGGAACTCCCTCCCTCAACCCGTTAGCCTCACCCCCTCTCCCCATCTTCAGGTCGCGCCTGAAGACCTTTCTCTGCGGCCGCACTTACGGTAACCTACCCCACTCCCTGGCTTGGCCCTTGCTTCGACTGTGAAGCACTCTGAGATGCCACCCAGTGTGGAGGGCGCTATATAAATGCAATGTGTTGTTTTATTACACAAGATTCCAGAGTATGCATTGGTTTAAACAACTAAAACTACAGTACATAAATTGCCATATTATTAAAAGCATTCTCGATGCTTGGATCACCTTAACTGTAACTGATTTTTGACATCCCATTGCCAATCATGTCACCTTGGAGCCAGTTCAGCTCCAAGGAGACACACTTGCCTTCCCTCCAATGAAGATAAGTCACTACCATGTCATTACTATCTTTAAGATGAGATATTAAACCAAGGTCCAGTTTGCCTGCTTGCTTGGATGATAAAGATATACTGCGTACAAGAGCAAAAAAAAAGAGATGGGAAAGTAAAAACAATTCTAAGTGGACTGGAACTATCATCTGGTTAACTGTTATTGTAGTGTTTGTTTTCTTTAATTTCAGTGTTTATTTGCAATGTGATAATGTTCAAGTTAATGAACATAAGGTAAACTGGTAGCATGCAGGTTCGCAATTGCTTTTTCCCAAAGAGTGAATTTCGGAGTTTATCTGGTCCAGTACAGGGAGAATACTATAGGCAGGAAGGAGAAATCAGAATGTGTCAGGTTCCATCTCCATTTACCAAGCAGTCTTAGTCGATCGGCAGATCACTTTTCCGGGGGTAATAATCTTTCCAAAATATAATAATAATTTGGTCACTCAATCCACCTCTGTTTGTGAGACACTGCTGTGTGCAATTGGCTGCCCCGTTTCCCCTACAAAATATACAGTCAATTCACTTTACAATATACAGGAGAAGCCCGTTTATCCGGCATCCACGGGACCTGGCCAATGCCAGTTAAGGCGCCTGCTGGATATTCGGGCAGCCCGCGGGCGAAAACCCACTACAGAAAAATTAAGGTTCTTTTAACACACACCATACACACCCGACTAAGTAATGGCAGATTTGTGACGGAATGTTGTGTTGGTGCTTGTTGTTGGGGCTGCTCTCTTGCGTTTCTCACTTTTGCTGGTCGGGGTTTGCAGTCCAGCGATTTTTTTTTGAGTGGAGGATGCCAGGCAGGTGAAAAAAACAGCAGCGCGATTTTAAAGTCGCGCAACTTTACTGGCTGCAAGCCAATGCCCTAGACTCTACTAGCGGCAAACTGAAATACTGCACCTGCGGACAATGTGGGTTATCGGCTGGCAATATCGGCTTGCCGCTAGTATGACTTTAAAGTCATACGCGCTCTGTTTTTTTCACCCGCTTGGTGTGCTCCATTTTGGGGGGAGTCGCTGGACTGTAAACCTCAACCGCAACATCATAGATTCATGCGCAGCATCTACCAGCGGGGGTGGGTGGTGCGGGAGAGTGGTTTTGATGGTGAGTGCCAATGCAGTACAGTATTCTGTTGTTATGATATTATTTATGCATTTACAAATGCTCCACTGCTATTGTTCTGGATGAGTTCCGGTTTATCAAATGGGGACTTTTTTTTGGCGTGCCGGTTTTACAGAAGTGCCGGTGCATCGAGTCATGGATAAACGGGCTTCTACTGTATTCAGTTAAGAGCTTTAAAACATCTCGAGGATGTGAAAGGCGCTATATCAAATACAAGGATTATTATTATTAAGTGCTCCAAGACACAAGTTGTTGATGTAAAGTCAGTGTCTCAACAACAAATTACATTTGTATAACGCCCTTCATGTCAGGAACAATCAGGGGTTTTGTAAAGGTGGGGGTAGCACTCCCTCATCAATCTAATGCCTAATCAATAGCTAATCAATCAACTCAGAACTACACTATTAGTTTGCCTGCTCTTCTCCTTGTTCAGGGAATGCTGCATGATGATGTGGGATCCTGAACAAGAACAACAAAATTTCATTTGTATAGCGCCTTTCACATTGGCAAAGCAAAGAAAACCTGAAACTAAATCTTAACTAAAAAGTGAAGCTTTTTTTTGTAAATCCAGTTTATTCTCTAGGAACCATCTTCAAACATTGTGTGCAATACCTCCTGTTAATGCTGCTTTTAAGCTGAAGTCACTTTAAAAAATATATATTTTACTACTTGATTAACTTGTACTTTGGGTACATAATAAAATACCAGTCACAGCTAATTAAATTAGCATGCTTAATTATTTGCAAATTAATTATTTTCTACTCTACAACAGAGAGCTTTCAACGTCGGGAGGACGTCCAAACGCTAAACCTAAAATTACAATTATGTGGAACTATAATTTAAAATAATAGATTGCAGAATTTTGATGCAATGTGGATTAAGCACAGGTATAAATTGATTTTCCATGTGTTTTATTGATGTTAAACTAATTGGCAGTTGGAGAATATATTGAAATTTTAAAAATGTGTTGTGCAGAATGAGACTGGTTTCACAATATGTCCTTCATATTACCTAGAACAGCATTAGAAAGAAGCTTAACCATGGCTAATCTAAATCTGAATTGCAACCTAGAAACAATCCTTTCTAATGAAGCAATCTTTTGCTGTTATACAACTGCATTACAGGCAGACAGATTTGCCCCATTTTAGAAATTTGCTGTCTATGAAAAGTTATGTTGGTGATGTATTCTAAATGTTAAACTGAAATAATAATAATAATCCTTGATTTGATATAGCACTTTTCGCGTCTTCTAGACATCTCAAAGTGCTTCACAGAATATACTATAAAGTGAATTGACTGTATATTTGAGGGTGAAATGCGGCAGACAATTGCACACAGCAGTGTCTCACAAACAGTTGTGGATTGAAGTGACCAAGGATTATTTTTCGACATGTTGTGAACAATAAGGACAACATGGGGGATTGTTTAAGGGCAAATGGATTAGAGCAGTGGGTTTCAATACTTCAAGGACTCAGACTCGGTACTAAATCCAAATCTTCTGTTTGCTTGTCCATCCATTCATCTGGTCTGTCTAGCACTACATGTTTGTGGGAGTTATTAAGGCTCTGAAGTGAAATTGCCTTAACAACAATAACTGGCATTTATGTAGCTCCCTTCATCCTGCGCGGTGTCTCAGAGCACTGCACAGAAGCAGATCCCGAGGCTGAGCCAAGGGGAGGGGTCGAAGAGAAAGGTCTTCAAGTGCGACCTGAAGATGGGGAAGGAGGGAATGAAGTGAAGGGGTTGAGGGAGTGAGTTCCAAAGTTTTGGGGGCATTGTAGCTGAAAGCACGGCTGCTGATGGTGGACCAGGGGATTCAGTGGACAAGGAGGAGGTCGGACCCAGTAGAGCAGACACAGCAAGTTCTGCCGTGAGGGGAGAGGAGGTTAGAGAGGTAGGGGGATTTGAACACAAGAGCGAGGATCTTGAAGTTGATCTGCTCTGTGACAGGGAGCCAATGGAGGGCAGGAATGGTAGGCGTAGGAGGGTGCCCCAAAGGCGCGGTCAAAGAAGAGGTTTTGAGATAGGCTTTGAAGGAGGTAGAGAGCGAGGGAAGGGGCTGAGGGATAACTCAATAACCGGCCTAAATCCAGATTTCAGTGGACAATGGTAAACGGTTCCTTAGGTTGACACAATTGGCATAAGACCATGCAGTTCGAGAAATTATACAACAATTTATTTGTTTGGAACTAACAGCAAACACACTTCACAAATCATTTGCCAGTTGCGGGAAATGATGTGAAGTTGTATTTTTTAGAAGAAAATATCAAATATCAAAACATCTAATTGTAAAGATGGTAGTGGGCTGGAGGCTGGCATCATGCGAAGATCACCAAAACTACTCTTTGACCGCGACTTTGAGCACCCCGCCTACCCCTACCATTCCTGCCCTCCACTGGCTCCCTGTCACAGAGCAGATCAACTTCAAGATCCCCACTCTCATCGCCTACACTTTGTCGCCACCAGTGGTTTCTCTTCCGGCCCTCGCACTGTCACCTGTGGTGTCCCCCAGGTCTCTGTCTTTGTGCCCCTACTTTTCAACATCTACATGCTCCCCCTTGGTGACATCATCATGGAGTCATCCGAACTCTTGTCCCTCTGGCACTCTTCTCACAATGACTTACCCTCCTCGATCTCTCTTTTTCACAACTGCCTCTCCTCCATCCTTGACTCCTTTGCCCCTTTCACCTTATTGAGACTTATTGCTCTACACTTGCCTCTGCCAAATCTTCCCTTTACTCCAAGATAATCTTGGCGGCAAGCACAATCCCAGACTCCTCTTCTCCACCTTGCTTCTTTTCCTCACCTCCCAGCTCCACTTCCTAGCCCCGTCCTAACTGTCCCTATCCCCTGGCAATGTTTCCACCCTCCTAAAAAGCCCTGTCATCACTCTCATCTTCAAAAAAATCTTCCCTGGACTCATCCCTATTCTCCAGCTATAGCTCTATCTCTAACCTCCTATTCCTATCCAAGGCCCTGGATCGAGTTGCCGTGTAATATTAAGGGTCAGCCTTTTCGAACAGAGTTGAGGAAACATTTCTTCACTCAAACGGTAGTGTATTTATGGAATTCTCTACCCTAGGAGGCGTAGATTCTCAGCCCTTGTACATATTCAAGACTGAGATTGATAAATTTCTAAGGGATAAAGGGATTAAGGGATATGGGGATAAGACAGGCAGATGGAGTTAGAATAGAAGATCAGCCGTTATCTTATTTAATGGCAGGGAAGGCTCGAAGTGCCAAATGGCCTACTCCTGCTCCTAAATATTATGTTCCTATGTAGTCACTTCGCTCTTTCCTCTCCTGCCATTCCCTTTCTGAAGCATTCCAATCGTGTTTCTGTTCAAACTTTTGTAATGCAGAACCATAATATTTTTACAGAAATACTGGAGGCAAGAAGTGTCTTTTTATTAGATTTATTTATCCGCCTCATTTTTAAAGAAAACAATACAGTACAGTACTGAAAGAAGAAGATTGAAATCAATCATTTTAGTAGTCGGTCCATGCAAACCCTATTTACTTTTCCTACCAATAGGTCACAAGCTGTAACTCCAGCATTCCTTCTTACTTTCTGCACCATGATTTGTTCTATAGTTGATCTTCTTTAACTCAGTGTAGAACGTTCAAACAGAATGTTCCCGAGGATGCACAAGATTTGTAAATTATATATTTGTAAAACAGATTTGATGTGCTTAACAACCACTGTGTTGTGTAATAACAAAATGCTTGGCACGCATTTACATTTCTAAGTTTATAATTAATCTGACAAGCAATCAAAAGCATATTGCCACATGTTGTAAACAAGTCATTAAATAACAGACTATCGCAGACAAACAGATAAAGAATAGAGAAATGCAGCATTTATTATTACAAATTAGTAATACAGGTCAAGTAATTTTACATGCTGAGGCAGGAGCTGTAGTTTCTACAGAACAGCGCGATATCAAACAGAAACATTGAGCAAAGTATGTCTGTTTGGTTCTCTTATCAGGCACTTGTATATCACATCAATTCATAATAAAGCAACTTACTGTGTTACACAGGAGGCCTTCACATAATTCTGTCTCTTGTGCTAAATTTAGTGCAACAGAGAGCTCAGTGAGTTTCCAGGTGGTAAATCTTTTCCACATTTCTTTCGATCATAACCTGTAAGACTGAAGTTTGAATATGATTGATGGAAATGCTTTATCTGAAGCAGATCTGCAGACGTTTCCCCTTTGGGTTCCTAATTTGACATGAGGATTGCAAATCTGTTCTCCATCAATGTTGGCAAGGTACGAAGTGAAACAAACTTGGCTGGTGTAAATCTCACCAAATATATTTTTGTGTGGTACAAATCATTAAATTGCACTGAAATCTTAAAGGTAACAGGGTCAGGCAGTAGATTATTAATCCATGTTGTCAACTCATTCAATTTTTCAAAAGCTACCTTTGGCACATCTATTTCATGTACTAACTTGAATTATTTACTTTCCAGGTACTTGGAAATATTAATATTAAAATGTTTCAATATATTGTAGCTTAATTCACCTACACTGGTAGTTTATTTTTTCTTATAGCAGTCATTTATCTATAGAAAAATATTCTCCTGTACATCTATTCATTTGTGGTGCCCTGTTATGAAGTAGTGAAGTGCCTCAATTGTTCTGCCCGCATATAAAAAAACAGAACAATTAAAAATGTGTCCGATGACTGTGGCAGTGGTGATATCATGGCCAGGGAATGTACAAATTTGTTTGAATGGAGACTGATATCTGTTAGAATTTCCTGTGTGTCTGCATGGTATTGTTTTGGTCATTTACACAGGGAGCAGTTCACTTATTTTGAAAATATTTATTTGGAAATATAATATTTAGTACAACAGAAATACAAAACAAACACAAAGTACAACATCTTCTGTTCTATTTTTCCTTTCTCCCGATGCAAAAAAACATTCTGTTGTTTATGGTTCATTTTTTCGCTGCACATAGAATACATTTGAAAACATCTCGAAGCCGACAATTAAGTTGGAGTGTACCAAATACTATATTTGTAAATATATACTTTCAAAAGAAGTGTTTCAAATATACGTTTGTGTTCCATTAAGTATTTGAAAATTATTTTGAGAAGTGCATATTTTTAATTTTTAATTTATTTAATTTGTTAATTTATTTTTAATTTGTTAAAGATGAACTGGTTTTGTCCTCCCACATTGAGTGATGACTAATTACTGAAACCTCCACACCTCGGGCGCTGACAGCCTCACCACCCACCCCTTGCCAGGTCCATGATTGATGGCCGGGCTGTCAGCCACTCTGCCTGCATCCTCTGGAACTCCATCTCATTAGTCCTTCCTTCTCACCCCATTCCTTGCCTCCTTCAAGACACACCTCAATACGCTCCTCTTTGATTCATTGATCAACCTCTCTCCCCCCTCCCCACCTCCTCCACCCTCCCTGATCTTTCCTCCCAGCTCAGGTTTGAAATACTGTCTGTCCAGCTCCTTGGGACATCCTCCTGGAGTGAAAGACGCTACGCAAATATAATTTTGTTGTTGTTCTTGAAGCTTTGGGTATAAAATGCCAAGCTCCATGACATGACTTTCAACAGAAAGACAGAAAAATAAACTGACTGATTCTGTTTAAATATTTAGGTACTGACAAGTGAACATGATGAACACATTAATAATAATAATAATCCTTGCATTTGATATAGCGCTTTCCACATCTTATCAATGTCACAAAGCGCTTCACAGAATATACTGTAAAGTGAATTGACTGTATATATTTGTGGGCAAATCAGTAAATACAGACAGTATTTCAAACCTGAGCTGGGAGGAAAGATCAGGGAGGGTGGAGGAGGTGGGGAGGGGGGAGAGAGGTTGATCAATGAATCAAAGAGGAGCGTATTGAGGTGTGTCTTGAAGGAGGCAAGGAATGGGGTGAGAAGGAAGGACTAATGAGATGGAGTTCCAGAGGATGCAGGTAGAGTGGCTGACAGCCCGGCCATCAATTAATTTGTGGGCAAATTAAGTTGAAATGCCCAAATTGCAAAGCATCCTAGATTAATGAGTGCTATCACAGTACTAATACTAATTCTGCTTGCTTATACTGTATTGACATTCATCATTTGTAGGTGAAACAAAATGAGATTGTATTAACAAAAATAATATTTGGTTCTCTGTTAGTCAAAATTCTAATTCAGAATATTTTTGAATCTTTAATTTCTCTGTGTTTGGCCAGGTCCATGGAGTATAGCCTAGCTGTTATTCTTTCATCAGCTAACCACAAGTAGAGGAATTAAAAAGCATCTTTTTGCAAACTTCTGAAAATTACCAAAAGCTGTTTTTGGAAAGCTTTCAAAAAAGCTTTGAACAAATCTTCAAGTTTTTACATGATCTCTCCCAGATGGTAGTGGTGTTTTTTTTAATGCTAATATTGGCAAGGTGCGGACAGAGACAGCTTAATGATGTGTCATACATTTTACACGGGCGGTCTCTGGGAATGCAGAAAAAACAAGGAAACATTTACATTAAGATGTACCTATGGGGTAGGGAGGGAGGACATCCTTAGGCAGGTTCTGCATTGAAGGTGTGTGAATGTTGATTCCAGAAGAGAATAGGTTTGAGTTTAGCTTTGTTGGTTCTCCTGCACACAAACTGGCTGCCAATACTCAATGTGAAGGCTCAATGAGTAATTGGAATGAGCACTCCAAAATAGCAAGAAAAGTCAAATGCCTTCAGGAGAGGATACAATAAGTGAAGAATTAAACTATATGTTATAAACAAGACTGGCAGCTCAGTTACATCTCCAGCCTTAGTTACACACTGCCCCAGCCCTCTCTCCTCCCCTCCCCACCACCACCCCCAAAACACATACACACAGAGGTCTCAGTGAGAGACCTGGTTTCTATTCCTGGCAGTTTTAAACCATGGCCAAGTTTCCTTTCTCCACATGGCTGATAATAATTCCTCCAGGAAAAAAAATAAAAATAATTGGTCATTTCAATCTACGACTGTTCGGGAGTCACTGCAGTGCGCAATTGGCTCCCCCGTTTCGCTCATGAATATACAGTTACTTCACTTTTCGGTATATTCTGTGCGGCACTTTGAGATGTATAGAAGACGTGAAAAACACCACATCAAATGCAAGGATTATTAATATTATTATTAATGTTGTCCAAGGTAGATTCTGGAAAGGTTGTCAAGTGCACCAGTTATAAGGTTTTGAATGCATTGATTCCAGAAGCAAACTTCTATAGTTTTGCAAAGTGGGTTGCAATTAAAGAGTCTATTAGGGCAGGTTATAATAATCCTTGATAACGTTGCATTTGATATAATACATATAAAGTCAAAACATCTCAAAGTACTTCACAGGTAATTGCTGTCAACTACTGTGAAGGTTTGCAGGTAAACATACCAGCCAATTGAAACACAGCGATATTTCACATACAGTCTTGAAATGAAATTATTTTTGTGAATATTAAACCCTTAACAGTGTAAACATTGAACTGGTTAATTAAGCAATCACGACTTCCCTTTACACAATTCACACAAATTGCAATCTAGTGGTTACATGCGATTTCCACAACACAAAGGATAGACCCCATTGTATTTCTGGCTTTGTGGAATACTTAATTTGCTGATGGTGGCAAATGGATCTTCTTAGCTTGCCACTTTTCGATCTGTTTTTTTTACAATTTTGTACCCAAACATAAGTGACGTGATGAGATGTGCTCGGGTCGGCTGATGTTTCTAATCATTACAGACCAGAAGTGGATGAATGGTCAATCTTTTGTGACAGAATGACTAAGTTGGTGTTTTTAAACCTATAGATAACCCATCATTTTGTTGTTGGAGTACTTCAGATATGACTTGACCAGCAAACTACAGTACTGTACTGTATATAGCTTGAGAATACTTTCTGCAGAAATGGAGCAATTTATTTAGGAACACAGCCTAACAAACGTTTTTTTTCTTCTACCTCATGCTGTTTGGGTACAGTGAACAATAAGACAAATAACACTTCTAAATGTCTTTTCACTTCACCCTCTACCTTAATCTTTGCATTGGATAAATCAGCTTTCATGTCAGGAGGATGACTCGAAGCACTTCACAGTATTTACAGGAAAGTGTAATACAGGTATCTGTACTTTTTAGGCAACAAGTAGCAGACAATTTTCAGACATTAATGTCCCACCAACAGCCATGGAGTGAATAATCAATTTTATTGGGTGGATTGCTGGCAGCAAGAAAAACCTTAGAAAAACCTCAGTTTAATGTCTCAGATAAACAATGGCACCTCCGACAAAGCTGGAAAACAATGCTTCAGTGCTCACCCAATGATGCAGTTGAGCACGAGCCCTGCTTGTCGGCCTTCTCAATTTCTCCCTCCATAGGTTGCAGATAATCCAGAACTTTGCGGCCCTTGTCCTCTACCGCTTCAAGCTTTGTGACCCTTCTCCCCCATCTTCGCCAGACTCCATTGGCTCCGCATCACCCAGAGTATCCAATTCAAGATCCCGATCCTCACATTCAAAGCCCTGCATGGCCTCGCCCCACCCTACTCTGTGATCTCCTAACCCCCTATCAACCTGCCCGCCCCCTCCACTCAGCAGGCTCCAGGCCTGCTCCACGTCCCCCACCCCACCCGCCCCACCCGCCCCACCCGCCCCACCGTTGGCGAGTGCCTTCAGCCACTCTGCCCCCGTCCTCTGGAACTCCATCCTGCAGTCCCTCCACCTCGCCCCCCTCCTTGGCCTCCTGCAAATTGCGCAGATCAGTGCCCCACAAACAATCGTGGATTGAAATTACTATTTTTTTTTGAGGGATCATTATCAGTATGTGGAGTAAGGATATATGACTCCAATTGAATAGGTATTGAAGCCAAATCTGTAATAATATTTAAAAATAAATTACATATCTAGTTTAAGAAAAATATTAAAGGGCTATGGGAATATGATTAGACTGTATAGAACCAGTGAGGAAGCTGGCATTCGTATAGACCAGATGTTAAATAACCTTTTCCTGTGCGATAAACAACAACAAATTACATTTGTATTGCGCCTTTCACATCAAGAGGATGTCCCACATTCCATAATGACAAGAAAAGGATATGTGATTGAGTGGAGAACAAATGCTGCATTCTTATTGTATGGTTAAGCCTGTGAACATTACAAAATCTACCCAATTCTCCAGAGACGAGTATTTGCAGTTCCCTGATTTTCAAATAGTGCATCACATTTCCATCCAGTGAATGTATTGCCATCTGTTATCAATTGGTGGTGTGTAATGCTTTCAGGAGAATTAGAGCAGAGCTGAAAGCTCTTCAAACAAAGCAGTTAATGAAGTAAACAACACAAATCTTTACTTGACACTAATCTTCTCTCTTTCACCCTCCTCCTCTCTCTTTCCCCAGCTCCTCTCTCTTTCGCCTCTCCTCTCTCTTCCCCCTTCCTCTCCTACCCCCCTTCTCTCTCTTCCCCCACTCCTCTCTCTCCTCCCTCTCGTATCCCCTCTCCTCTCTCTTCCCCCTTCCTCTCTTACCCCCTTCTCTCTCTTCCACCATTCCTCTCTCTCCCCTCTCCTATCTCTTCCCTCTTCCTCTCTTCCCCCTTCCTCTCTTACCCCCTTCTCTCTCTTCCCCCACTCCTCTCTCTTCCCCCCCTCTTCTCTCTTCCCCCCCCCCTCCTCTCTCTTCCCACACTCCTCTCTTCCCCCCCCCCCTCTCACCGCCACCCCTCTTCCCCCCCACCTCCCTCATACCCCCCCCACCCTCTCTCCCTCCCACCGCCCACAACAGGTCACTATCTGCAGTGGCAGGAGCCAGCAGTTGGTTGCTAAGGACGTGGTTGGTAAGAGAGACCCACATGTTTCCTGACAGGCTCTGAGAGCTGCAAACTCACAACTCACAAGACAGTCACCAGGGAGGGAGTGGAATTTGGAATGGTGGAAATGGTCATGGGCTGCGTAAAATCCCCCACTGGGCTGCTGGTGTGGCCTGTTGGGCCATGCCGACCTAATAAATTGATTATTTTACCCTTCCCACACGGCTGTGCTGTCTTTTCTGTCACGGAATGCCAAGAAGTGGAACCCAATACTCACAACTTTGAAATTCCAGCAGTAATATTCCATGCAACGGAATAACGAGCTGTGAAATTAACTTTTTTTATTGTAAATTTATTGTTTGTCCATAATCAAAGCTTACGGGGTTTACCTTTTCGTGTAATTGCTCTTTCATATCATGTATCAGTATTTTGTATAAACCTTACTTTGCATTTTTTCAACAATTTCAGGCCATAACAGCTCACTTCCCCCCTCTTCTGGAACCATCTGATCTGCCTGTTCTTTGGCAATTTCACCACTCTTTGTTTTAACGTTACTAACAGCTCTTCTCTCCAGCTTTGTTGCAATTCCCCTTTTATTTCACAACATTAACACCTCTTTAACCCATTATCTTCTGTCCTCTACCCCATTTTCTCCTTTGTCTTCCTAGTCCTGTCTCCCCCCTCTGTTAATCCTTAAAAGCCTCTCCCTCCCACCATGTCCCAGTTCTGGCGAAGCGTCTTGGGCCCAAAACGTTGACTCACTTTTCCTTTCCCCATAGGTGCTGCCTGACCTGCTGAGTGTTCCCAGTGACTTCTGTTTTTGTTACTTTACAAGATGTTTCTTTCATTTTAAACCCACTTTATAAATCACCAATACTATTTTATAACGAATGCAGTGCACAGGTTTGGAAGATTGGGTGATTTAACACATCCTTTCCTCGCTCTTCTTCTGATCTTTGCCCATTTTATGAACTTGTTATCAACTTTTACTGCTGCTTGTTGTTCCCAGCAAGGTACCTAATACATCTTGTGTTCTTTCCATACATTCCAGACATTTGTAGAATATCTATGCTACAAATTACATTTGTATAGTGCCTGTCACATCAGCGGGTTATCCCAAGCCACTGGATAATCAGCAATTTGGATCTAAGCAGAGAATTGGGATCAGGGGCATCAAGGGCACAGAGGGTAGGGTAGGAGGGTTGCCAAATACGAGGTCAAAGATGAGAGTCTTGAGACACACTTTAAAGGAGGCAAGGAAGGGAGTAACACATAGGGAATGTAGGATGGCGTTCCAAAGGATGGGGTCAGGAAGGCTGAATGCTCAACCACTTATGGTGGGCGGTGGGGGATGTGAAGCTGGCCAGAACCTGTTGAGCAGAGTGAGCGGACAGGTTGCAGGTCACAGAGATAGGAAGGATGAAGACTTTGAACTCTGGGGGATGGGGAATAGTGGAGCCAGGGGAGGATGGGTTTGATAACCCATAGATTAACCTCTACAAGACTTTGGTTAGGCCTCAGCTGGAGTACTGTGTACAATTCTGGTCACCTCACTTTAGGAAGGATATTAAGGCATTGGAAAGGGTGCAGAGGAGATTTACTAGGAATGGTTCCAGGAATGAGGGACTTCAGCTCCGAGGAAAGGCTAGATAGGCTAGGCTTATTCTCTCTAGAACAAAGAAGATTGAGAGGAGACCTGATAGAGGTTTATAAGATTATGAGAGGTTTCGACAGGGTGAATAGGGAAAGATTGTTTCCACTTGTGGGCGAATCAGTGACTCATGGTCACAGATTTAAAATAGTTTCAAAACGAAGCAGAGGGGAGCTGAGGAGAAATGTTTTCACTCAGCGGGTTGTTCGAATCTGGAATGCATTGCCTGAAAAAGGTGGTGGAGGCAGATTCCATAACAGCTTTTAAAAGGGAACTAGATCTTTATTTAGGAAGAGCAGGTCTGTCAGGTTATGGAGAGAAAGCTGGGCAGTGGGATTGAGTTGCTCTGTTCAAAGAGCCAGCACAGATTAGATGGGTCGAACGGTCTCCTTTTGTGCCGTATAATTCTATGGTTCTACGATAAGATCATGGAGCCTGGTGTGAGAGAGAACAGGAGCTGCATAATTCTGAATGATCTGCAGTTTGTGGAGAGAAGAGTTGGGAAGGCCCACAAGCCTATTAAGCGTTGGCATAATCGAGCCTAGATTTATACAGTCAGCAATGGTGGAGCTGGTCGACATTTCAGAGATGGGGGATGGCAGAGCAGATCACGGCGGGGATGTGGGGTAGAAAGGACAGTTGAGGGACAATCAAACAAGATGTTAAGATTGCGGATCAGCTCAGTGAGGTGGAATGTGAATCTATGGATGGTGATGTAGGCAGTGCCTGAGGTGTGAAGGCACTGATGGAAGCCAGCCAGGAGGCCCTCAGTCTTGTTGATGTTCAACTGTAGAAAGTTAGTTATCATCCACGATATTCTGTCAGGTCAGCAGTGGGCCTGGAGTCGAGAGTGGAGGCAGAGAGTTGGCTGTCATCCGCATACATGTGGAAGCTGTTGTCATGTCTGTAGATAATTTCACCAAGACGGAGCATATAGATATAACATCTTTGGTATTTGCAATACCTGCAATTTATGAAACAAAATGCGGTTAGTTCCTCATTTCTTTTTCCAGGCTCATAATTTTTTGGCGGATGAAATATGCCTTCTTGTATTCCTTTCCTGATTTTAATATCAAACTGTCTATCTTCCTTATTCATTCTTTTTATTAGCTTATTCTCAGGGTGACTCGCGGGAATGGTGGTTGTATGTTTTCCTGAGACCGTAGCTTTTCATTCCTTTGATACTGTAGTGTTATCACATTTTATGGGTAGCATTCTTGAGCTGCAGGTCATGTAATAGATATGGGTAATTTTTGTACAACTTTATTTATATAACATCCCTCATGCGGCATAGCATCCTGTGACAGAGTCTGTCCCAGAGCCATGGGGAGAGGAAAGTGTAAGGACAACCAAAAAGGAAGGTCTTTAAGTGGGATTTGAAAGTGGGGAGGGAGGGAGGGAGGATTGAGGGAGGGAGTTCCAGAGCTTCAGGGAAAAGTGGCTGAGTTCCTAGAATAAATGTATTGTATGATCTCTGGTTCTTCCAGTATCTCTGTCATTCTTTTCTTCTCCTTGGATTTTGAATCACCTCAAACTTTTATCGTGGAGTCTTTGTTTTTAATTTGTTGTTGTTGTTGTTGTTTGTAAGTCAGTGGTTACAGCGCTTGCCTTACAAGTCAGAGACCTGGGTTTGTTTCCCAGCAGGACAAAACCCTGGGCAAGTTTCTATACTCCACACACCTAATAATAACTGCTCAAGAAATTGGTCCTTCAAAGCACGACTGCTGTGCGCAATTAGCTGCTGCATTTCACCTATAATTATACAGTCAATTCACTTTACAATATATTCTGTGAAGCACTTTGAGATGTCTAGAAAACATGAAAACCACCATATCAAATTCAAGGATTATTATGTATTCTGTCCATCTCATTTTTCGCTTAATAAAAGTGCAAAGCAGTTATTCATTGTAAAATTTTAAATTCCTGACTATCTTATTCTCTAATAATCTGGTTCTTCAATCCCAGATTTGCATAAAATCTGTATTCATTTTACATTCCCTTAATTGTTTCATATTTTTAAATCCTATTCCTCTTTTAACCAATTACAATAACTGAAGTGAAACACTGACCTTGATTTGATATGATTATTAATTATTACAATAAAAGTTGCTTTTGTATAGTTCCTCATCATTTTGTTAAAACATCTCAAAGTGCTTCAGATAAAAGATCTTTACAGAATTTCAAGATCTGAAGTGCTTTGCCCTCGTGGGAGCCAATTTACACACAGTGGTGCACAAAATAGTTATGAAGAGAATTACCAATTTTATTTGGCCTTTTTTAGACCAGGATAGCAGGAGAAATTCTCTTCTCTTTTTGATGAGTTCCATGGGATCTTTAACATCCATCTGAATAGGCAGTTGAGATCTCAGTTTAGCATCTGAAGGACAGCAACTCAGACAATGTAGCACTCCCCAAAACCCCAATGAATGTCAGACCAGACAATGAGGGCGTTCAACCCACAACCCTTTGACTTAGTACAGAACTAAAAGAGTTCTCATCTAAAGGTGGAACTAAGGTATCCTATTGGGCAAGGGGTTTTACCCTGTAGTTGGATGTATTGTACATAGAATAGATTCATAGATTCATAGAATTTTACGGCGCAAAAGGAGGCCATTCGGCCCATCTAGTCTGTGCCGGCTCTTTGAAAAGAGCGATTCAATCCCACTGCCCTGCCCGCTCCCCATAGCCTAATAGACATGTTCTCCCTAAATAAAGATCTAATTCCCTTTTAAAAGTTGTTATCGAATCAGCCTCCACCACCTTTTCAGGCAATGCATTCCAGATTCGAACAACTCGCTGAGTGAAAAAATTTCTCCTCAGCTCCCCTCTACTTCGCCTTGAAACTATTTTAAATCTGTGACCACGAGTCACAGATTCACCCACGAGTGGAAATAGTTTTTCTCTATTTGCCCTGTCGAAACCACTCATGATCTTATAAACCTATATTAGGACTCCCCTCAATCTTCTCTGCTCCAGAGAGAATAAACCTAGCCTATCTAGCCTCTCCTCATAGCTGAAGTCCCTCAATCCTGGCACCATCCTAGTAAATCTTCTTTGTACCCTTTCCAAAGTCTTCACATCCTTTCTGTAGTGTGGTGACCAGAATTGAACACAGTATTCCAGCTGAGGCCTCACCAAAGTCTTATAGAGGTTAGTCAGCACTTCCTGACTTTTGTACTCTATACCCCTATTTATAAAGCCTAGTATCCCATATGCCTTCTTAACAGCCTTGTCTACCTGTCCTGCCACCTTCAACGAGTCACTAACACAAATCCCCAGGTTTGTGTTAGTTCCTTCACACCATTTAAAATTGTACTATCTAGCCTATATTGCCTCCCTTCATTTCTTCTCCCAAAATGCATCACCTCACACTTCTCTGCATTAAACTTCATCTGCCATGTGTCTGCCCACTTTACATGATAATAATGGATTGAAATAACCAATTACTTTTTTTTCTTGCGGGATTATTATTAGGCCTGTGGAGTAAGGAAACTTGCCCAAGGTTTCGCCCTGCCTGGAATCGAACTCGCTTGAAAGGGGAGTGCCCTAACCACTGAGCTACAGGACTCCATGTGCTGAGAGTGCTTGATGCTGACTGAGTGCCCAGAATGAGTAAGTGTTCCATTTCACACTGCAATAACAAATCTACTTAAATAAGCACAAATATTCACTTCAATGTAATAAAATGAGGAATGGCCATGTCTCTTCCCAACCTCTCTCCTTCTACGTGCCCAGTCAGTTCTATCATGGATTCCACTTAACTGATTGATTCATTAAGCGAGTTTTGCAATTATTTTCCTTAACTATTGAGCAAAGTCCCATAACATCCATCTACTGTATATTTTGATATACTGTACTGTATTTACACAAATCCTATTGTTATGATCTTATCAACACAGAAACTGCCATGTTCCTTGGAGCATTTGACTGTCTCTGTTCATACTTATCTAAGTTACCTTCAATCCAATTCTGAAAGTTGCTTCAATCCAATTCTGAAAGTTGCTTATTCAACAATATTTCAAATAGGTTCATTTACCCACCATTAATTGTGTTATTTTACGTATCTGATACTCAGGTAATTACCCTTCCCTCTCCTCCCCCTCAGTTCCCCACATCAATATTGTGCAATAAATCCCAAGAATCGGTCCCTCTGGTAAAGCATGTTCAAGATGCTGCACGTTGAAGTGAATGATAATATGCACAATTTTCTTGTTACTCTTTGAAACTCTGTAGATTTAATAATAATAATCCTTGCATTTGGTGTAGCACCTTTATACATCATTGAGACATCTCAAGTTGCTTCACAGAATATACTGAAATTGAATTAAAAATATATTTTATGGACAGCCAATTTTGTACTCCAGTGTCCCTCAACCAATTGTGGATTGAGAGACCAATTTTGACATATATAAACTCACCTTGACCTAAAGTAGCAGAGTGTTTATTGAGCACTATATGGCTCTAAAATATGTATTTTCTTGTTAAATTAGGTTGTCAAAGAGAATTAGTTCAGCAGAACATCAATGGGTATATTTTCCTTAAATAACTCACAAAATAGTCTCTAGAATCCTTCTATTTCTGGATTGCAAAATTATAAAACTCATCTATTATCATTAATTATCCTTGCATTTGATAAAGCACCTTTCACATTGGAAGGACATCTCAAAGCACATTGCTGGATTTATTGTAAAGTGTATTGACTATGTAATTTGCATATAGCAATATCCCGCAAACAGCCATGACATGAATGATTAATTTTAAGTGGGAGATTGTTGGCCAGGACATTGAGAAAAACTCCCTTCCCTAATGTCCACAGACTAATCACTATCCTCCTTTTCATAAACTACCTTTAGATTATCCACTTCCAAAATATAGTATATCCTGTTCCTACCTATATGATTCCTCTACGACAACAACAACAACACGCATTTATTTAGCGCCCTCCACACCGGGCGGCATCACAGAGCACTTCACAATGGCAGAGCCTGAGGCCGAGCCAGAGGGAGGGGGAAAGTGACCATAAACATGATTGAAAAGAAAGGACGTGAAGATGGGAAAAGAGTAGGGCGCAGTGGCTGAAAGCACGGCTGCCGATGGTGGAGTGGGGGGGTTCGGAGGACGAAGAGGATGCCAGATCCAGAAGAACAGAGTGAGCGGGTACTGCTGTGAGGGGAGAGGAGGTTAGAGTGGTAGGGGGGTGCAGGGAAGTGGGGGGATTTAAACACAAGAGTGAAGATCTAGTGTATTGGTTAGAGCAATGGGTTCGATTCCTAAGCAGGGCCACACCTTAGGCAAGCTTCCTTACTCTACATGCCTCTGTTTACTTAGCAGTAAATAGGAACCAGATTGTTAGTTGATTAGCGAATCACATTCCGGGGTAATAATCCCTTTCTTTTTAAAAAATCACTCAATCCACAATTGTTTGTGGGATATTGCTTTGCACAATTGGCTGCTGCCTTTTGCCCGCAAAATATACAGTCAATAAACTTTGCGGTATATTCTGTGAAACACTTTGAGACGTTTCAATGATATATCAAATGCAAGGATTATTATTACCAGTGGCTTGCCAGAAATTATCAATCAAAGCATCATGAAGAATATATTCTCATTGTTGTTCAGTCATATTGATAAACTGTCAAGCAGTGTGATTGATGTTTCTGTTTAACTACTCTAGTGCATTATTAAATTATTCTAAAACCTTCTTTACTTGTGCATCCCTGCCCTTTATTTTTGTCTGATGGTGAATTAACTTGCTCCTGATGTGAAAAGCGTGATACAAATGTAATTTGATGTTGTTGTTGAATTACGTTTCTCTATATCTTTCCCAAATCTGGCTAACATTTGACAATATCTTTACACTCTTAATAAGAATAAGAATAATAATCATCCTTGCATTTGATATAGCGTTTTTCACATCTTCTAGATGTTTCAAAGCGCTTCACAGAATAGACTGTAAACTGAATTGACTGTATATTTGTGGGCGAAACGCGGCAGTCAATTGCACACAGCAGTGTCCCACAACAGTCGTGGATTGAAATAACCAATTTATTATAGTTATTTTTTGGAGGGATTATTATAAGGCGTGTGGAGCAAGTAAACTTGCCCAAGGTTTCGCCCTGACCTCCCTGGATTCAAAACACAGGTGTCTCGCTTGTAAGGTGAGTGCTCTAACCACTGAGCTACAGGACTCCACGTATGTTTAGTCAAACAGCCAACATTCTTGGTTCAGTTTTTGCAGTTCCTACTTTTATTCAAGTAGCAAAAGCACTTATTTGACAAACCTCAGCAGAAAGATATTCTTTGCTGCCTACGGATATGAACCTGATCAAGCTTCCAAAGCCTAGATGGAAGATTTCTCATGTATCTACACTAATAAATATTTAGGGGAGAGAAAGAGACATCTTAAAAAGTTATATTTTATTTTAAACAAAATTTGTTTTTTGTTTCTAAGTTTAACACTTTTATTATAGATTAGGGGTGAATCTAGCAAACTATCAAATTACCCCAAAACACTTGGCAATTAGTAAAATACTCTTCATTTATTCAGTCCCACAGGCTTTAATATGTACGTATATATATTCCCGCATTCAGAGCATTCAACACAAACATACACATAATCCTTATATAGCACATTGATAATATTATATCAATATAACTTTAACAAGGTATCATATCCCACACTCTAAGATATCTAACCATTGAGCTTGGACCACCTTACCCCAAATTCACAACTCCTCAAAGTTCCTGAGATTCAGAGTTTTAATAATTAGTAATGTTAGAGTCAAGTGTTAGTTAAAACTCCAAACCTCAATAACCCCCTTATAACTCTACTCCCTCCTTTTTATACCCCTGATGTCCCATGTGACTATTTGACCAATTCTTCATACTTTGACAATTCGGAAACATAAATCTTCACTATCTGTATTGTTCAAACCAGAAGACTCCCATTAACTCCTAGAATTTAACATGAAGACCATAACCAAAAGCATTTTTATAACACTGTACCCCAACTCAATTTTAAGGAACTTAACAGACCATCTAGCTCTCGAACACCATATTAACCCTTTGCTATCTCACAAAGGATTCCATCCATACCCCTAGCAGATTTTAATTATCATACAGAAATATTTCTTCTGTAGAAAAATCACCCGCTGAGGTGCTCTTTCGCTTAGTATCTCTTCCAAAATTCTTCAGCTCATGTCCTCTCCTGCACTATGACTCCATCAGCCCCATGCTCGCCCGACTCCGCTAGCTCCCCATCCCTCAGAGGATCGAATTCAAGATCCTCGTCCTCACTTTCAAGGTCCTCCACGGCCTTGCCCCCTCCTATCTCTCTGACCTGCTGACCCCTATCAACTTGTCCGCAAGCTCCGGCCTGCTCCATGTCTCCCACCCGATCCGCCCTACCGTCGGCAGCCAGGCTTTCAGCCTCTCAGCCCCCACTCTTTGGAACTCCATCCCACAATTCCATCACCTTCCTCCCTTGCCTCCTTTAAGGCTGGTCTCAAGACCCTTCTTTCCGACCGTGCCTTCAGCTACCCTACTACCTCTCTGACCTCTTTCATCCCAACCCTACCATTCCCCCATGTTCCGGTCCTGAATCCTGACTATTCAGCACCTTGGGACAACCTTCCGACGTGAAAAGCATTCTACAAATGTAATTTTGTTGTTGTTGTATCGATAGGCAAAACTATATACTGCAGCTTTATTCCTGCATTGTAGCGATTTGAATACTCACCTTTCAAGTGAGAGGACTTGTATTCGATTCCCGCACACGGTGAAACATTGGGCAAGTTTCCTTATTCCACACACACGCCTCTGCTTACCTAGCAGCAAGTAGGAACTCAGGTAACAGGATGCTTTCCGGGAGTAAATCTTTAAGAAAAATTTATTTTTAATAAATAATTTACTCACTCAATCGAAGACTGTTTGTGGGACATTGCTGGATGCAATTGGCTGCCATGTTTCACCCAGAAAATATAGTCAATTCACTTTGCAAGGATGATGATAATAAAGATTAATTGTCTGTCTGTCTCTGCATGTGTGTGTGTGCGTTTATGTCTGCCTGTGTGCCTGCTGAGAACGCAATAACCGATTGCTATACAGACATGATTATACCTCATTGAAAAGGTTTTGTATGGGGGAGCATCATGGGCATATTGGTTTTGGTGGGTCTCTTTCATTGATGAGCTATATTAGAAATTATATTTTTAAAATACTTTAATTAAGCCCCTAAAGAGTTATGAATGGTATTTTGCAAAATGTCTGTGTGTGGGAAGTTCTCCCAACCAAGAGTCTTCCCACTGGAGGCCTCCCTCCCACTGAGTCCTCCCAACAGGAGTCCTCCTAAAAGGATATGTGTGCAAATATGTGAACAAGGAATGCTAACAAGTTAAATATCACATTGTCTTAATCTTAGGGGTTACAGATACCTAATAACTGAAGATCAACTCTTGCAAGGACAAATAAAAATGCCAGATGGAAGAGAGAAGGCTGATTAAATGGCACTTTATCGGTTGCAAGAGTAGGTGCAACGGGTACAGCTAGTGCTCATATAACTGACATATTTGGCAATATTTTAGTAGCAGCTGCTGACAAAACTTATTAGGCATTACGCTATGGAACATGATTTCTCTCTGCAGCAATTTTAAACACTCATATCTCAGTACAGTGCTGCCCTTCCCTCACAGGGAACATCAGAAACTGTTTGTTCCACCAACCCAATGCTGCACTCAAAATAAACCCAAAAAATGGCTAGTTCCTGAACTTATTTCTTTATCGGAGCTGTGTGTGTCATCTATGTAAACACAAGTTCACAGCTCTCAAGGGAAGCGGAAATCAAAACATTCTTTCCGGCTTTTGATCTCCTTGTTCAAGCACAAAATAACTTTTACTTCAACCTGACTGTTTGCAAATATTTATGAGAAGCTGCCAACTATCATCAGATGTTGTTGATGGAATAAACATCCACAGTGCTATTATACAGTACAAGTAAAATGAACAAATTAGATATCAAAAGAGAATCCCTCAATTTCTATATATTTCAGAGTTTGAAAAAGTCAAGCTCTGTCACTGTTAAATGCAGTGAGATGCAACTCATATGAAGGGTGCTAGATAAATGCAAGTTGTTGTTGCAGTTGACAAAATTGAATCAATTTAATAGCATTTAAGTACTGTAAATGAAACGGATAATAATAATGATCCTTGCATTTGATATATTGCTTTCAAGTCTTCCAGATGTCTCAAAGCACTTCACAGAACATTCTGTAAATTGAATTGACTGGATATTTGGGGAAAAATGCAGCAGCCAATTGCACACAGCAGTGTCCTACAAACAGTTGTGGATTGAAATGACCAATTTATTATTGTATTTTTTGAGGGATTATTGTTAGGTATGTAGAGTAAGGAAACTTGCCCAAGGTTATGCCCTGCCTGGAACTGAACCCAGGTGGATACAATTTGCAAAGTAATACTATACAAAGTAATACAATAGCTCAGGCACTGAACATAGCAGAAGGGATAGGTGACCATAGCCATGCTTGAAAAGCTAGGTTTTAAAGTGGTATTTATACATAAGTAGAGAAAGTGCAAAGAGGAGGGATACGAGGAAGAGAGTGGTCCCAGCTGGACACGCAGCAGAAACCTTGCCAGACAGTGCTCTAGATGGCAAGTGGCTTTCGCTGGTTGAACTCTTGCATGATCCCAGCATATCGCCTGGGGTTCCCAACCTTGGCCCTCAATAACCTGAGCTTAATAGTGTCCAGATTTAGGTAAACAGAGAGAGAATGTACATTTCATTACAGACATGGAGATGCATCAGTGTGTTCGTGACATACACATGTGGAATTCTCAGTTTGGTTTGGATGCTCTTAAGCATGGTGATATATGTTTCCTTATGTGTCAGACACCTGTGTGACCAAAAAAAAGGTTGCCAAGTCTCATGACTTGGGGGCTTCATAGTGTGCTTTTGGCTATATTTTAACCAACTAAAACTCACAAGCTTTCCAGTAGAGCTTCATCTTGTGGGTCCTGAAATGGAATGTCATCAGCTTGGAATGTCATCAGCAGTGCTCTGGAGTAATGCGGATAGACCAGGCTCAGTAACCAGACTTCCAAGACGGCCAAGGAAGATGGACTCCATTTTGCTATTGCATCCAAGTCACCTTGGATCCAAACAGGATCTGCTTACCTTCTCCCCCATAAGCCTTGTGAGATGTGTTCTTCATAAGCCACGGCATTTTAATGAATTGATTCCTTTAGTCGTGTACAAATAATTTACGACAGACACTGGAAAGCATTTGCTTATCGTCAGGCTAAACAACAGCCGGAACGGGTCATGAGAAGCTGTGCGGTTGAGGCAAACACAGGGTTCATTCAAGATACAGCTTCAGGCTGGTAAATGAGTGAAAATGTCTTTATCTGAACATCTTTGCATCTCCCCTTTCTCTCCACCCTCCCTGTCCCCGGCCCGGGACTGAAACAATGACTGTCCAGCACCTTGGGACGTCCGCCTGACGTGAAAGGTGCTATAAAAGTGTAATTTTGTTGTTGTTGTTTTATGAACGCTCTTTAATCCTGTTTTCCTGTCTGCTACCACTTACTTCCCACTTGTACAAACGCAACAACAGCGGCGACTTCAAGTTACATAGCGCCCTCCACGCCGGGCGGCGTCTCAGAGCGCTTTGCAATGACGGATCCGGGGCCGAGCCAGGGGCGGGGCGAAAAAGGTGACTGAAAAGGCGCAGTCGAGAAGAAACAAGGAAGAGAGGGGGCGAGGCGAGTGCACAGACACTCCACTTTACAGAACAAGTGTTTTGATGTGATAAGATGCTACTGTGGAAACCATGTTAAACGACACTACGTTAAGCGCAAGGGTTGTGTATCATTTAAGTACTGGTATATATACTGGCATTGGGAGCCCTGTTAAACTGCCCTTCAACGTGGCAATGCTTCGCTTATAGCACATTTGTGCGCGGCCAGTGACTGGAGTCCTGCAGCTCAGTGGTTGGAGCACTCGCCTTACAAGTGAGAGACCTGGGTTCGATTCCAGGCAGGGCGAAAGATTGGGCAAGTTCCCTTACTCCACACGCCTGATAATAATCCTCAAAAATAATAATAATTTAGTCATTTCAATCCATGACTGTTTGTCGCTGCTGTGCGCAATTGGCCGCCGCATTTCTCCCACAAATATTCAGTCAATTTACTTTACAGTATATTCTGTGAAGCGCTTTGAGACGTCTAGAAGACGTGAAAAGGCGCTATACCAAATGCGAGAATTACTCGGATCATTATTATTATTGCCTTCAAAGATGTGCACAACCGCCCTATACCTGCAGTACCGGGGGCCTCGCCACGTGGGGGGTGGGTGCGCTGGGGGGGTGGGAGGGATGCGCCCTATGCTTGCAGTACCGGGGCCTCGCCGCCGGGGGGCGCACCGCGCCTGCAGTAACAGGGTTTGCGCCGCCGGGGGGCGGCGTGGCTGGTTGTCATAGGCGGCTGGTCGGGTAACGGTGCTGCGGCCGAGGACTGCGCGTTGACGGGGCGCGGGGGGCGGCGACGGCGAAAAGGAAGCGGCGGCGGCAGCAGCAGGAGGAGGAGGAGGAGGAGGAGAGGGGGAGGCAGCGGCTGCTGGCGGGAATCTGTCAACTAGAGAGGAGGTGGGTCCCGCGGCACCGAGAGAGGCCGCTGATAATGGTCTGTGGGGGGTGAGGGGGGGGGGGGGGGTGGGGGGGTGAGGGGGGTGAGGGGGGTGAGGGTGAGGGGGGTGAGGGTGAGGGTGAGAGGGTGAGGGGGGTGGGGGGGGTGGGGGGGTGAGGGTGAGGGTGAGGGGGGTGGGGGGGTGAGGGGGGTGGGGGGGGTGAGGGTGAGGGGGGTGAGGGTGAGGGTGAGAGGGTGAGGGGGGTGGGGGGGGTGAGGGTGAGGGTGAGGGGGGTGGGGGGGTGAGGGGGGGTGGGGGGGTGAGGGGGGTGGGGGGGGTGAGGGTGAGGGGGGTGGGGGGGTGAGGGTGAGGGGGGTGGGGGGGTGAGGGGGGTGGGGGGGTGAGGGGGGTGGGGGGGTGAGGGGGGTGGGGGGGTGAGGGTGAGGGGGGTGGGGGGGTGAGGGTGAGGGGGGTGGGGGGGTGAGGGTGAGGGTGAGGGGGGGGGGGGGGGGTGAGGGTGAGGGGGGTGGGGGGGTGAGGGTGAGGGTGAGGGGGGTGGGGGGGTGAGGGTGAGGGTGAGGGGGGTGGGGGGGTGAGGGTGAGGGGGGTGGGGGGGTGAGGGTGAGGGGGGTGGGGGGGTGAGGGTGAGGGTGAGGGCGGTGGGGGGGTGAGGGTGAGGGCGGTGTGGGGGGGTGAGGGTGAGGGTGGGGGGGGTGGGGGGTTGAGGGTGAGGGGGGGTGGGGGGGTGGGGGGGTGAGGGTGAGGGCGGTGGGGGGGTGAGGGTGAGGGGGTTGAGGGTGAGGGGGGTGGGGGGGTGAGGGTGAGGGGGGTGGGGGGGTGAGGGTGAGGGGTGAGGGGGGTGGGGGGGGTGAGGGTGAGGGTGAGGGGGGTGGGGGGTGAGGGGGGTGGGGGGGTGAGGGGGGTGGGGGGGTGAGGGGGGTGGGGGGGTGAGGGTGAGGGGGGTGGGGGGGTGAGGGGTGAGGGGGGTGGGGGGGTGAGGGGGGGGGGGGGGTGGTGAGGGTGAGGGGGGTGGGGGGGGTGAGGGGGGGGTGGGGGGGTGTGGGTGAGGGTGAGGGGGGTGGGGGGGGTGAGGGTGAGGGGGGTGGGGGGGGTGAGGGTGAGGGTGGAGGGGGGTGGGGGGGTGAGGGTGAGGGTGAGGGGGGTGGGGGGGTGGAGGGGTGAGGGTGTTGGGGGTGGTGGGGGGTGGGGTGAGGGTTGAGGGCGGTGGGGGGGTGAGGGTGAGGGCGGTGGGGGGGTTGAGGGTGAGGGTGGGGGGGGGTGGGGGGTTGAGGGTGAGGGGGGTGGGGGGGTGGGGGGGTGAGGGTGAGGGCGGTGGGGGGGTGAGGGTGAGGGGTTGAGGGTGAGGGGGGTGGGGGGGTGAGGGTGAGGGGGGTGGGGGGGTGAGGGGGGTGGGGGGGTGAGGGTGAGGGGGGTGGGGGGGTGAGGGTGAGGGCGGTGGGGGGGGTGAGGGTGAGGGCGGTGGGGGGGTGAGGGTGAGGGGGGTGGGGGGGTGAGGGTGAGGGGTTGAGGGTGAGGGGGGTGGGGGGGGTGAGGGCGGGTGGGGGGGTGAGGGTGAGGGGGGGTGGGGGCGGGTGGGGGGGTGAGGGCAGTGGGGGGGGGTGGGGGCGGTGGGGGGGGGTGGGGGCGGTGGGGGGGGTTGAGGGCGGTGGGGGGGGTGAGGGCGGTGGGGGGGGTGAGGGCAGTGGGGGAGTTGAGGGTGATGGGGGTGAGGGGAGTGAGGGGTAATGGGGTGAGGGAGGGGGTGAGGGCGGTGGGGGTTGAGGGCGATGGGAGATGAAGGTGGTGGGGGCTATTGGCAGGGTGATGGTGATGGTGGCTGATATGGGGTGAGGCTGACGTGGATGAGTGTGAGGGGGGTTTGGATTAATGAGGTGGGGTTGATGGTGGGGGTGAGGTTAATGGCGTGGTGGGGAGTGACAGTACGGGTGTTGGCGTCTCACTCTAGTTTGTTGTGAGTTCCTCACTAGCCTCAGAGCTCTTGCTCTCTCCACAAACTGTACAGGATCCGCACAATCAACTGCGAATGGGTTTTATTACTGAGCTGCGATGATAAGAATTATTAATAATTAACATGAATAATGATTATTAATAATGATTATACTTGAGATTGCTGTTCCGGCTGATATCTTTTATAACGTTTTTCTACAGCATTAAGTCAAAACAGTCAGTGCCTTTTTTTACACCATAAATCATTCATTCACAAGCCTACACGATAAGGTGTTTACATCTGCAATCCAGGAATCAAGTTGTGTCTCTGTAGAAAGAAACAATGAATGTGTTTGTTACATTTTTTTAATGTGGGCGATCTGCGACCTATCCACTTAACACACAGAGAAACAGGAGATTTTCAGGTGCATTTCCCCTGTATTTTTATGATGTCACCCCCTCCCCCCCCCCCCCCCCCCCCCCACCACCACCCACACTACCATATCCCTCAACTGTATGTTACTTATTATAATAATATAGGTTCTAATACTCCTTGCATTTAATATTGCGCCTTATCACATTTTGGAGACCCGCTTCAAAGGTTAGTGCTGCAAAGTGCAGTGGTGATTGTGCTTTGGCAGGTGAATGTAGCAGGCAGTTTACAAACAGAGAATTATTGATCAGGAGTCTTCTCGTTTCAAGTAGTGCCTTTGGATCTTCAACATCAACCTCAACAGCCAGAGAGCACCTGAAGGGCACGACCTATGACAATGCAGCAGTCCCTCAGACTGTGAAATGGGGCTCAAACCCACAATGACTTGATCCAGCACTATCAGCTGAGCCAAGTTGATTCCTACATGCATTTGATGCAGCAGCACTTCACATAATAAGTTATTCAGAAGACTTATTTGCGTAGGCAAACCCAGCACATATTTCTAATTCAGCAACGATTTTCAAATAGCAATAAGATGAATGACTATATTTTGATGAATTTGGGTGAGGAGCAATCATTGGCGAGGGCACCAGGAAAATTCTGTGTCCTTCCGCATCGTATCATGGAATATTTACTAACCACCTGAACAGACAGATGGATCTCAGTTTGAAATCTCATCCAGAGAATAGTGCCTACGATAATGCAACAGTCCTTCAATGCACTGAGTAGCTGGGGTACTTCAACGCTTTGTATGTACAATACTTGGTTGTTCGAAGGTATCAAAGACTACCCAGGCTTGATTTTACTTCCCCCTGCTGTAATTGATCATTAACTTCAATGTGGTTTGTGGCATATTGCTGTGCGCAAATGAGAACAAGATACAAATTTTCTGTAAAATCATGTGAAGTACTTAAAGACGTCCTCCCTACGCAAAAGGCAAATATCCCTACTGTACCAAATGCAAATATCAGGGGAAAATACTACAGTAATATTGGGATATTGTTGTGTGCAACTTCGCTGCTGTATTTACCTACAAATACAGTCACTACACTTTACAGTAAGTCTTGTGAAGCCTTTGAGACAAGAGGATAAGATGTTGCATTGAAGTAAGGATTATTATGATATTCTTCATTGGGATATGCTTGCCAGGCACCTTCCATTACCTCGTCTAAATAATTATTCGTGTTTGATTCTTGACTGTGAATGTTGGCAGCTTATTTAATCACATGGGGTATCACAGCTGAGCCCAATCCTCAGTCTTGCCCTCATCTGACATTCACATAATGCATCTTCCAGGAGGAGTCCAGCAGGAGGAGCCGGGAAATTAAGAGCAAAAGCAAACTCTGGCAAAAAGAGTCTGAGATCAGCTAACTAAGCAATTGCTGGGATTCAGACCTGTAACAGTTTGTATTGTCTAGTTCTGCACCTAGTGGCAACAGGAGAGATGCTGGGACTTCAGCTCAAAATCTGCCGAAACTCCAGTGTGGCAATGGCAGAGGTGCTACTGATTGGATGAGACATTATCCGACTGTTATTCAGATAGGCGTTGAGATCTGTTCAAAATGAAAATAAATTTCTCCTGATGACCTGGCCCACTGGCGTCCGATAACTCAGTCATCACCTCATAGCTGTTTGTGGGCAATTACACAAAATGGCTCCTACCACCAGTTACTACACTTGACAGCATTGCTGTAAAAAAAACTTTGAGATGTTTTCATGTAGTAAGGCACTATTAAAAATAGTTCATTCTTGTATTTCTTCTGGTAAATAATAAATTCAGTATTGTGCAACCTCCGTCATCTTCCAATTTCAATTATCCACGGTCGTGGGCGGAAGGGCAGACAATGAAGGTTCTATTGTAGCTCATTCGACTTCTTTAAAAAGTAATGATGTTGCAGCTAGCTGTATTCCCCTACTGAGCCAACATACAGTCTCTCCTTAGCTTCTCATACCTTATGCCTTTGTTTCGCTTGTCAATGAGTGGTTATTTATATTTTAGTATAATTTCAATAATTTAATAGATAGAACTCAATAAGCAATTCACTGAGCTGACATATCCAACAAAACAAACCTAGTTTGTAGTTTAACATTCTCCCTGAAACCATTTTTGGGAGTGTCACAAGGCTAAGCTCTGAGGCTATGCTTTTTTGTGCTTTGAAACAATACATAAAAATACAGTAGAAGCTCGTTTATCCGTGATTCGATGAACCGGCACTTCTGTATAACTGGCACACAAAACAAAAGTCCCCATTCGATAAACCGGAACTTATCCGGAACAATAGCGGTGGAGGATTTGTAAATGCGTAAATAATAACAGAATATTGTATTGGTACTTATTAAAACTACTCTCTTGCACTTCTCACCTTCACTGGTAGATGCGCTTGAAGCCATGATACTCCAATTGAGGTTTATAGTCCAGCGATTCTTTTTCAAATGGAGCATGCCAAGCGGGTGAAAAAAACGGAGTGCGACTTTAAAGCCTTACTAGCAAACCGATAACGCTAGCCGATAACCCACATTGACGCCCAGAAGCAGTATTTCAGCTTGCCGCTAGTAGAGTCTAGGGTTATTGGCTTGCCGCTAGTAAAGCTTTAAAGTCGCGCTGCCGTTTTTTTCACCCTCTTGGCGTCCTGCATTTTAAAAGAATCCCTGGACTATAAACCTCAACTAGTAAAGGTGAGAAGCACAAGAGAGTAGTTTTAACAATAAGTACCAATAAAATATTCTGTTATTATCTGTTATTATTTAGTATGGTGTGTATGGTGTGTGTTAAAAGAACTTAAACTTTTTTGTGGTGGGTGTTTGCCGCGGGCCACCCGAATATGCGGCAGGCGCTTTAACCGGCTTTGGCCAAGTCCCGCTGGTGCCATGTAAACGGGCTTTTACTGTAATACTGTAGTATGTGCTGCCCTTACAGAATTGGAAGTTTGCTTAAAATGTCAGACTTGTGCATGCATAGCTTACTATACATCTATACGTCCATTGCCAGGCCAAATTTGCTTACAGCAGCTAATAGAAAGGTATTCACATTTAGCAAGAAAGTGAATCAACAATAACAACAACAATGTTACATTTGTTTAGTGCCTTTCAAATCAGGAGGATGTCCCAAGGTGCTGGTTCACTCAGATAAAGATAACCTAATTTAATAATAATCCTTGCATTTGATATAGCATTTTATCAGGTCTTCAAGATGTCTGAAGTGAATTGACTGTATATTTGTGGGCAAAACGTGGTAGCCAATTGCACACAGCAGTGTCCCACAACAATCGTGGATTGAAATAACCAATTTATTATAGGTTTTTTTAAATTTTTATTAAGCGTGTGGAGTAAGGAAATTTGCCCAAGGTTTTGCCCTGCCTGGATTTAAAACACAGGTCCCATGCTTGTAAGACAAGTTCTCTAACCACTGAGCTACAGGACTCCAGATGTGTGAATTAAGGAAACTTCCTAACATTTTGCCCTATTGGGAATCAACCCAGGTTTCTTGCTTGTGAGGCTAGTGCTCTAACTAACCACTAAGCTGCAGGACTCCACCCGTTTTTACCTTTATCTTATTCTCCAGATGGATTAATTGAAAGCAGGGAACGCCTGTTTTTACCAATTTGATCTCATTAATAATCCTTGCATTTGATTTGGGCTTTTCAATTCTTTTAGACGTCTCAAAGCGCTTCACAGAATATACTGTAAAGTGTATTGACTTTATTTTGTGGGTGAAACGCGGCCGCCAATTGAGCACAGCACTGACCCACAAACAGTCGAGCATTGAGTGACCAAATTATCTTTTTTTTTTCTTGAGGAATTATTATCAGGTGTGTGGAGTAAGGAAACTTGCCCAAGGTTTTGCCCTGACTGGAATCAAACCCAGGTCTCTTGCTTTGCGAGGCAAGGTGCTCTAACCACTAAGCTACAGGACTCCACAGATTGATGACACTCTGTTAGCCTCCTCTCATCATTGGATTTTGATTCTTTATCAAGGACATTTTCATGGCGACATACACACGTGGAACTCTTAAGATTGGTTTGGATAGTCGTAAGCATGGTGATTTAGTTAGACACCCAATTGACAAAAAAATTGGCAACAGTGACTTTGAAATAGCAGTAATTTCAAAACCCTTTCTAAAATCTATTTTTATTGAATATGCCTCTGATTAAGACACTTAAATTCTGTATCTGGAGAGCAAGCACACTGCTTATCCCTGTGGTGTCATCCGTGTCTTAACAATAGAGGCTGTAAATTTAAGCACTTTGCAAGTTGTTTTGCTTGCCCTTGAACACGTGTAACAGGTCGAATAACTTGGGAGTTAGGCATTGGAGCATGGAGCTCCTGTGGCTCAGTGGTTAGAGCACTTGTCTTGCAAGCTGGGGAGACCAAGCTGGGAGAATTGTGTTTGAATCCAGGCAGGTCAGGGCGAAACCTTGGGCAATAATATGCCTAATAATAATCCCTCCCAAAAAAAACACAATAATAAAATTGATCATTTCAATCCACAACTGTTTGTGGGACACTGCTGTGCGCAAATGGCTGCCGCGGCTTGCCCACAAATATATACAGTCAATTCACTTTACAGTATATTCTGTGAAGTGCTTTGGGACGTCAATAAGATGTGAAAAGCGCTATATCAAATGCAAGGATTATTATTCTGCAATATTATTCCACTTAAATAGGGAGAAAGGTAAAAGGAAAAAAATTGAAGACTAACCCGCAAAAATCTATTGCAATAATTTATCAACAAAAGACAAACTTTCATTTATATAGTACAACAACTTGGGTAGATATTTGACTTAGGCAATTATACAACAACGGCAAAATTACATTTATCGAACACCTTTCACATCGGGAGGATGTCCCAAGGCGCTGAACAGTCGGGTTGGGACCCGAGCAAAGAGGAGGGGCGGGGTAGGGTTAAGGGGAGGCAGAGCTGGCCTTAAAAGCAAGGACGAGGATCTTGAATTCAATGCTGTGGCAGATGGGGAGCCAATGGAGCCGGGTGAGTGTAGGAGTCATGGAGCCTGGTGTGGGAGAGGACACGAGCTGCAGAGTTTTGGATGATATGCAGCTTGTGAAATGGAAGAGTTGGGAAGGCCGATGAGGAGGGAGTTTCCATAGTCAAGCCTAGATATGATGAATGCATGGGCGAGGGTTTCGGCAGCTTGAGGGGTGAGGCTGTGGCTGAGTCTGGCAATGTTGCAGCGGTGGTGGAAGGCAGTACTGGTCATGGCTCGGATGTGGGGGAGGAAGGACAGTGCAGAATCAAACAGGTGGAGAGTGCAGCTGTAGATGCTAATGCTGCCAGTGCCTGAGGTGCTGAAGCGCTGACGCGAGCCAGTCAGGAGGGCCTTGGTCTTGCTAACGTTGAACTGGAGAAAATTGTCCTTTGTCCAGGACTTGATGTCGGACAGACAGTCTGTCAGGACGCCAATAGTCCTGGAGTTGAGGGTGGAGGTGGAGAGGTAGAGTTGGGTGACATCCACGTACATGTATAAATTTACCCCATGTCTGTGGATGATGTCACCGAGGGAGAGCATGTAGAGTGTGAAGAGGAGGGGACAGAGGACAGAGCCCTGAGGAATACTGCACGAGACTGTGCGGGAGCTGGAAGAAAAGCCGTTGCAGAAACCAAATGGAGAGTTTTGAAAGATAGGACCTGAACCAATCAAGTACAGAACCTTGAAGGTTGAGGTGGGAGGAGAGGCGGTGGAGGAGGATTCAATGGTCTACGGTGTCAAAGGCTGCAGAGTGGTCGAGGAGGCAGAAGGAGCCCTGGTCACAGATGGTCAGGATGTCATATGTGACCTTGACCAGAGCAGTTTCCTTGCTGTGGGCAGCAAGGAATCCCAATTGGAGGAGCATGTGGAAGGAGTGGGAGGAGAGGAAAGAGCGAAGCTGGGAGTCAATGACTCTTTCAAGGACCTTGTACAGAAAAGGAAGGTTGGAGATAGGCAGGTAGTTGGAGAGCAGTGATGCATCCAGAGAAGGTCTCTTCAGGGTGGGGATAATATTGGCTGTTTTGAGGGGGGTGAGAACAGTGCCGGATGATAAGAAGGGGTTGATAGTACTTTTTACATGGGATCAACATCTCAAACCATTACTCAGCGAGTAATAGGGAGTGGAGAGGAAGAATTTAAGTGTGTTATTCAAAGACATGTTCAATGAATTTTTGTTAAGGGTTTTGAAAGAAAAGAGAGAACGATCACAATGGAGGGACTCAAATGCAATAACTATTTTGCTTGTTCTGTCCTAACCCTAACCCTTACAGGAATAGTAAATAATACTAATAATCCTTGCATTTGATATCGCATTTTTCACATCTTCTAGATATCTCAACGTGCTTCATGGGATATACTGTAAAATAATTGGCTGTATATGGGCGAAATGCGGCAGCCAATTGCGCACAGCAGTGTCCCATAAACAGTCGTGAAGTGACCAATTCATTATAATTTTTTTTAGGGATTATTATCAGGCATGTAGAATAAGGAAACTTGCCCAAGGTTTCGCTCTGCCGGAAATCGAACCCAGGACTCTTGCTTGCGATGTGAGTGCTCAACCATGTAGCTGTCGGACTTCACAGGACCAAATGGTCTACTATATTAGTAACCCATTTGGTCAAGTGCACCGGTTCCACCATTTTCATCCACGGAACTCTGTTTTTAATCTCTTTCTTTGCTTTTTCTCAATGTCTTTAATTCCTTACTTCCCAATTACAGTACAGTATTTAACTTTTATGAAGCACCTCAATTGACTTCAGAATCTATTACATTCGATTCCCCAGGTAGCTATTTTGTGTATACAGTATATTTGTGAGACATTGACTGTTCAAATCTGCTGCAATTACACTCATGTTTGAAGTTCATTGTCTATAATTAGGAGTGATGCATAAAAGTCTCTTTTATTGCAAAAAATGCTCTATCGCTGCTGCTACAGGTTCTTTCCCTTTCCACCTTCGGAGGGCAGATGATTCAGCCCACATGTTTCTGTGTTGACTATTTTTTGTCAGAGAGGTGCTGACACATGTGGAAACCAAACCCATCACCATACTTAAAGGGTATCCAAACCAAACAGAATTCCATGTATCCTATAAATTGAAATTCCAGGAAGGAGTGATGTATCCTGTTTACCTAATTCTGGAAAGGATTAAGTGCAAATTGGCAAGAGCTAAGGCTTGGTCAGAATATATGTTGGGGTACTGTGAGAGTCTAACCAGCTGAAACTTCATAGCTTGCCATTGAAAGTTCCTGATGCTTTTCCAGCTGGAGCCCCCCTATGCCACCCTTTGGCTTGGAGGGTTGGCAGCTGAGTGGGAAAAGTCCTTCTCCCCAATGATTGGTCTGCGCTTCCAGTCCTGTCAATGAGCCAGGCTGGCTGGACTGACATCAGCAGTACCCTGAATCAGAGGTGCGCTATCATCATGGAGTATTGCAGACCTGCCTAACTCAGGAACTGGATTACTGAGTCCACCATAGAATCATGTTAGCTCTATTCACACATTCTGTTGCATTGGAACCAAGGAGGATAGTCTCTGTATTGAGTATTTTTCTTGTATCCCACCATCAGCGGATGAGCCTTCACCCTTTATGCTCCACTTTCTGGCATTCTTCCTCCAAATCCTATCACTTTATGCCTTCTTTCAAAACCTTAAAAGTATACAGTAAAATCTCGACAATCTGGCAACCTCAATGTTGGGCTCACTCACCTCCCGATTTCTGAGTTTGCTGGTATTTAGAAACTTATTTGGAAATGGCTGGGGCAGCTGTGCCCCATACACTATGTGTATTGTAAACACAGCACTGAAGCCAAAAGAATGCTCGAGCTCCACCACCAGCACCGGATGACAGAGCGTCCACGCTGGGAACTACAAGCAGTTGTTCCAAACTTCGGGAGATTTGTCGGACATCGGAAAAAATCTAATGATGTATGTATTTTGAAATCTTGCGGTTTTATGGTTGCTGGCTTTCGGGATGTCGGATTATCAAGGTTTTACGGTATTATTATTATTTTCTGCACTATGCCTTTGCTCAGCTACCTCATACAATATTCCCCCTCCTCCTCCCTCCTGAGTATTCCCCACTGTTAAGATGTGCTTTGAGATGTTCATCCTTTGTGAACATAAATAAGTATACAGTATAAGTGTAAGTTTTTATTACGTGTGAAAATGCTCATCAATTTTTTCTTCCCACAAATGGCCTGCAGCTGACACTGAAACTCATCCTCGGGGAATGTTCAACTGCAAACATTGGTCAAATCTCGATCCAAATGTGAGTTTCTGAGTAGAAGGAGTGAATTGTTCTGATGTTCCCCTAGGATATCTTGGTTTTCTGTTTGTGATGAAAGGCTGGATTGTAGTTCAATCTTATTGATGCATGAGTGGAAACCATACACCTTGGGTCAAGATTTAAAATTGAGATTGTGGAAAATTACTTACTGTATTATTCAGACCAACTGCTATGTATGGGCTTTGTTTTGAGCTCCAGTATGAAATATTTGTAAGACTATTTAACTGTTGCCGTGTAACACAAGTGTTCTTGAGTTTGTCTTACACTGCCTTCAGCAAGGACACTGTCCCCAGTGATGCTTGGTTAAGGAGGTTATTTCTACAGTGCCAATTGATCAGCTATTTGAACCCAAAACTGGTTGAAACCAGACACTGAGTTGTCATTGTTTGGCTTTATGGTTGCTAAAAACTTGAGTTGCAGAGAGGGCAGAGAGGCTGAAAGCTTGGCCACCAATGGTAGGGTGGGTCGGGCGGGACACATGTAGCAGGCCAGAGCCTGCTGAACAGAAGGAGCGGACAGGTTGATGTGGGACAACAGATCAGAGAGGTAGGAGGGGGCAAGGGCGTGGAAGGCCTTGAAAGTGCAAACAAAAATATATTACAGTACCGGTACCCCTCGTCAACCGCAAAACTCACGCATCCACAGTTTGCTAAATACGACAACCCTTTCTAACCACGGCTTATAACCCTTGCATATCTGCGGGTTTTAACACTAACACTAGCGTTTAGCGCTAGGACCCAGTTGCATCAACCAGCTTCGCACTAGCGTCTGGCGCTAGGACCCAGTTGCGATGTCGCAATCAACCAACGAGATGTCGCTTCTCTTAGGATTAAGGTAAATCTCCATTGATTTTTCTCTCTCTCTCTCTCTGTGTCTCTCTGTGTCTGCAGATCCTGGCAGCCAATGCTCCCAAACTTACTCTATCAGCATGTCACCCCCCACCCCTCCACCTTCCTTGTCACCCACCAAACTACCTACTGCACACCCCCCCCCACCCTCTGTGTCAGCCCCCACCCCACCCTCCGTGTCACCCACCTCCTCCCACCCTCCGTGTCACCCACCCACCCACCCTCCATGTCACCCACCCCCCCACTCTCCGTGTCACCCACCTCCTCCCACCCTCTGTGTCACCCACCCACCCTCCATGTCACCCACCCCCCCCCTCTCCGTGTCACCCACCACACCACCTTCTGCACACCCCCCCACCACACTCTGTCACCCCCCCCCCCCACCCTCTGGGTCATCCACCCCCCTCACCCTTTGTGTCACCCACCACATCACCTTCTGCATGCCTCCCCCCCCCACCCCACCCACCATATCATCCACCATGATTTCTCTCTCTCTCTCTCTCTCTGTAGATTAGTCAGTCAGACAGCCTCGCGGATTGCTGCAGATCCTGGCAGCCAATGCGCCCAACCTTACTCCCCCTTATCCCCATGTATGTTATAACTGTATGTGTTTTTTGTGTTTAGTTCTACGAAACACAAACTTACTCCCCTATACCCATGTTTCCCATAGGGCCTTGCATTTTCCAACTGCGAAAAAGCAAATGTACTCCCCCTATCTCCATGTTTGCCATAGGGCCCTGCATTTTCCAACTGTGATTTTACCAACCACGGAGGTTTAGAGGAACATATCCCCGCGGCTGGAGAGGGACACCTGTATCCCTGTCTTTGTTGGGATCATTACTCTGCTGCTCACTTGCTGGCAATGCAAAATCTATGGCATGATAATAAAGGTAATAATAATTCTTGCATTTGATATAACGTTATTCACGTATTCTAGACATCTCAAAGCTCTTCACTGAAAATACTATCAAGTGAATTGATTGTATTTTTTTGTGGGTGAAATGCGGCAGCCAATTGCGCACTGCAGTGGCCCACGAACAGTCGTGAATTGAAGTGAGCAATTTATTACTGTTTGTTTTTCTTGAGGAATTATTATCAGGCGTGTGAAGTATGGAAACTCGCCCAAGGTTTCGCCCTGCCTGGAATTGAACCCAGGTGTTTCGCTTGCAAGGCGAAGTTGGCGTCTGTCAAGGAAAGTAAAAATTGTACATTTTGTCAATGTCAGTCGTGGTGCATGGAGTCAGGTATTAGTGCAGCTCATGTGAAGCAGTAGTTAATAAACTATCATGTTCTCTGGAATGAGCTCAGAAGCAATAGAAATCTTGACAGTGAAGACTTTTCTTATCCACTGTTTTTTGAATCAATGAGTGATATTTGCTTTAACACAACTGGCTGAGCCCAGCTCACACCGACTCTGTGATCCAGGATTTGAACCTGCGAGCAGCTGGCAGGTAATCTCCAGCTCTGACCACTATATCACTATATCAGCGGCCCAACGTGTGATTTCATGTGGCCTGTGAACTTTTCCACCCCTCCTCTCCCACCTCCTCTCCCTCCCCCCCCCCCCTCTCCTTGTCCCTGTTTCCCCCCTTCTACCCTCCCTCTCTTCCCCCAACCCCCCGCCCCCCTTTCCTCTCACTATCTTTTGCAACTGTCTTTTTTAGGTTTCAGGTTAGGCTCTCCTGCGTAATGAATATACAAGCAAGTTCAGTTTTGGTATTCTTAAATATTGAGTACTCAACTGGTACTTCCTTAATATAGTAACTTACGAGTTGAAGGATGCAGCCATTGGACCCATTGTTTATTGGCCTTGGCCAGTAACTTAAGGACTTTTATTTAACAAAGCTCTTCCCTCCTTCATGTATATTAATTAAAGTTTCCATATATGTATTGAGACTATGCTCTTGGACCTACTGCTTTTTTATCTTCTACTTCCTTTATTTATATGTTCAACTGACAATCTGTCCATTTCATTATAATAATAATCCTTGCATTTGATATGGCGCTTTTCACATTTTATCAACGTCCCAAAGCGCTTCACAGAATATACTGTAATCATGTATTATGAATACTTTGCCTGACTCAGCATTCACTTGGTTGTGCTTACATCCATGATTCAAGTGTAAAAATCTGTTTGTTGAAGGATCTGACTGAGAGTAAATAATTGATACATATTTTCAATTTAAATATCATTTCTGTTGCCCCATCAGGGCAGCTTTGTATTGGGCTGGCTAAAACAGATTGAAGCTGTGCATTCCCACCCACCTGCTGCCTGACCTAGTTTCACAGTTAATTTGTAACAAATAATGAGGTGATGAGCTCATGATCATTCCTGTCACCCAACTCTGTACAGAGATGCATGAGGGGAAGGTAGATTGGAAAGTCCTGTAGTTCTGTTCTTTACTTTCGAGAATGTGTTTAGTTCCCATTCTCTTTGTGTAATTCTGACTCCCGCTCTGTTTTTATTATTGTTGCACAATAATTTTCTTCACCCACTCGGATTTAAACACTTGAATAATATTCCTGTCACCTTCCTTTCTGATTAAAAAGAACAATTGAGCGTCACCTAACTAAGTTGTTCCTATTGCTCTTCAGACCGTTTCTAGTGCTTATGATTTTAGGACAACAATCAAACCCGGATTGACTGCGCTCTCTTAGCAAAGATTTCTGTTAACAATCAGGGTTACATCACTCAATATATAACCGATGATGTGCAAACATTGCAGCTTACAATCAATGTTGCACAGTGTAATAGTATTCCAGCAAGAATTTCTCCAGCTTTAACTTTGATGATATTTCTTATTGTGTAACTAAACACAAGCTGTAACATTCGTAGAAATTCCCACTGATCTAATAAATTTCTATGTCAGCATCTGATATTATGCAAGATTATTTCTTGAAAAATCAGCATTGAAGACGTCAGTGGCTAATCCTCTAGTAAACAACTCAAGAGTGCATAGAAAACTCATGACGTACAAATGACACCTGTTGTTGTCACTCCCCCTGCTCCTCTCTCATCCACATTTTCCCAACTCTCTTCCTCGCCCAAACTCTAATTATCTTCCTTCCACAACCCTTCAAACCTCTTGCCCCTGTCCCCACCAGTGTTCCTGTTTGCATTGCTCTCCATAATGCCCACTGCCTTTCAAACAAAGCTCTCACTATCCACAACCTCATCCTGGATGAGTGCATTGATCTCTTTGGGCTTGATTATAACTGCCTGCCCCTTACCCTTACAAAGCCTCCACATGTGGTTGCATGTTCCACCACACCCCCTGCCCTAACAGATGCAGTAATGGGGAAGCCCACCCTCCCTTGGGGTATCCCCATATTGCTCTGACTCTAACCGCTTCTTAACAGCGACTGAGTCAGAAACGAGTCAAGGTGAGGTGGGAGGTCACCGTAAGCACAATTAAAAAAGAAGGTCTTTAAGCAGAATTTGAAGGTGGGGAGGGGGCAAGGCAGAGAGATCAAGGGAGAGAGTTCCAGAGTTTCAGGGCATAGTAGCTGAAGGCATTGCCAGTAAATGTGGAACTGAGGGCAAGAAGGACAAATAGGAGCCATCTGAGTGGAGGCAGCAGTTGGTGGAATGGAGGGTAGGCAGGTCGGATAGGCAGGGAAATGCAAGGGTATGAAGAGATTTGAAAATAAGAGAGGATCTTGAAATTGATCCGTTCAGTGATTGGAAGCCAGTGGAGCCTGGCAAGGATTGGTGTGATGGGGGTACGATGTTTCATGTGAGTGAGTATCTGGGCGGTAGAGTTAATTGGATTTTATGAATGGTGGAGCTGGGGGGACCAGTGAGGAGGGCATTAGAATAGTCCAGCCAGGAAGTGACAAAGGCCTGGACGAGGGTTCAGCTGTGTCAATTGTGAGGTACGTATGGATTGAGGCAGGCAATGTGATGGAGGTGGAAAAAAGTGGTCCTGGTCATGGAATGGATTTGTGGTAGAAAGAAAAGCTGGGGATCGTACCTGATGCTTAAGTTGCACAGAGGTTTAGAGAGTCTAAGTAAGACCCCGGAGATGTTGAGGAGTTCGGATCCCCAGAATTGAAGAGGTTGACGGGAGCCAAAGAATATGGCTTCTCTCTTGCCGATTATTCAGCTGCAGGAAATTTGCCCTTCATGTATCAAACAAGTTGACAGGACATCAGGGGACTGGGAGCCGCAGCTGGAGGACGAGAAGTAAATTTGGGTGTAATTCGCACGGATGTTGCAGGGAAGGCTTTGGAAAATAATGTAGATTGAAATCAGGATCTGTCAGCCGCCCGGCATTTATAATGCTCACTCCATTTGGATGGTAGTGATATTGATATGATTTACGCACATGAGAGAGAAAGGAAAGGGAAGGGTGTGAGGGAGTAAGTGAATAGCGGGAGGAGACTTGTGTGGAGAATAAACTATGGAGCATCGTGGAGTCCGATAGCACTCACCTCATAAGCGAGAGACCTTGGGCAACTCCACACTCCCTTACTCCACAAGCCTAATAATAATCCCTCAAAAAACTTCAATCCACAATTGAAGTTTTGTGGGGCACTGCTGTGCACAATTGGCTGCTGCGTTTTGCCCACAGATATACAGCCAGTTCACTTTACAGTATATTCTGTGAAGCACTTTGAGATGTCTAGAACAACAACAACAACAAAATTACACTTGTATAGTGCCTTTCACGTCAGGAGGACGTCCCAAAACACTGGACAGTCACTGTTTCAGACTTCAGCTGGGGGTGGAGGGGAATTAAGAGTTGCCAATGGGTCCATCAAAGAGGAGAGTCTTGAGACGAGACTTGAAAGAGGTCAGGGAGAGGACTGCTGGATGAAGTTCATTAGAAGACATGAAAAGCATTATATGCTTTTCATGTCTTTAGGGTTATACTATAGACCACCAAATAGTGGGGAGGAGATAGACAAGCAGATCTGCAAGCGTATCACGGAGAAATGCAGAGCTAATAAATAGTGATAATGGGTGACTTCAACTATCCCAACATAGACTGGCAGAATAGTAGAGTAAAGGGCAAGGAGGGAGAAGAATTCCTGAAGTGTGTGCAGGACAACTTTCTTGATCAGTATGTTTCCAGTCCAACGAGGAAAGAAGCATTGCTGGATCTAGTTTTGGGAAATGAGGTAGGGCAGGTTCAACAGGTTTCTGTAGGTGAGCATCTAGGGAATAGTGACCACAATATCGTTAGATTCAGAATAATTATGGAAAGGGATAAGGAACGATCACAGGTGAGGACACTCAACTGGAAAAGGGCTAATTTCAATGAGTTGAGGTGGGACCTAGCCAAGGTGGATTGGAAAGAAAAATTGGCAGGTAAGACAACTAACGAGCAGTGGGCAGCTTTCAAAGAGGAGATAGTTCAGGCACAGGTCAAAAGCATCCCCACAAAGGTGAAATGTAAGGCATCCAAACCTCCCTGGATGACTAAGGAAATCGGGGCCAAAATAAAACAAAAAAAAGAGGCTTATGATAAGTGTCAGGCTCAAAATTCAGAAGGGAACCAAGCAGAATATAGGAAGTATAGGATAGAACTAAAAAAGGAAGTTAGAGGGGCAAAGAGACTGCATGAAAAACAATTAGCGAGTAAGATTAAGGGGAACCCTAAGGTTTTTTACCAACATATTAAGAGTAAAAGGTTGGTCAAGGATAGGGTGGGGCCAATTAGGGACCTAGGAGGAAATCTCATTGTGGAGGCAGAGGGCATGGCTGATATACTGAATGAGTACTTCGCCTCTGTCTTCACAAAAGAAAAGGATACAGCCAATGCCATGGTATTGGAGGAAACGGTAGGAGAAATGGATAGAATAATTATAACCAGAGAGGAAGTTCTAAAAAGGTTGACGTCACTCAAGGTGGATAAGTCACCTGGTCCGGATGGGATGCACCCTAGGTTACTAAGGGAGACACGGGAGCAAATAGCAGGGACTCTGGCCACGATCTTTCAATCTTCCTTGGACACAGGGGTCGTGCCAGAGGACTGGAGGATAGCTAATGTTACTCCCTTGTATAAAAAGGGGCAGAAGGACAAGCCTGGTAACTACAGACCAGTCAGTCTAACGTCGGTAGTGGGCAAACTTCTAGAGTCCATAATCAGGGACAAGGTAGATCTTCACTTAGAAAGATATAGGCTAATAAAGGACAGTCAACATGGATTTGTTAAAGGCAAATCTTGCCTTACAAATCTGATAGAATGTTTTGATGAGGTAACGGAATGGGTGGATAATGGTAGCGCAGTTGATGTAGTTTACATGGACTTTCAAAAGGCATTTGACAAAGTGCCACATGAGAGACTTATTAGGAAATTAAAAGCCCATGGCGTAAAAGGGACAGTGGCAGCGTGGATCCACAACTGGCTGCGAGACAGAAAGCAGAGAGTTGTAGTGAGCGGCTGTTTTTCAGATTGGAGGGAAGTGAGCAGTGGTGTGCCACAGGGATCAGTTTTGGGACCATTGCTGTTTGTAATCTACATCAATGATCTGGACTTGGGTGTACGGAGTACAGTTTCCAAGTTTGCAGATGACACTAAGTTAGGGAGAATAGTAAATAGTGAGGAGGATAGTAGCCATCTGCAAGAGGATATAGACAAATTGGTAAAGTGGGCAGACACATGGCAGATGAAGTTTAATGCAGAGAAGTGTGAGGTGATGCATTTTGGGAGAAGAAATGAAGGGAGGCAATATAGGCTAGATAGTAAAATTTTAAATGGTGTGAAGGAACAGAGAGACCTGGGGATTTGTGTTAGTGACTCGTTGAAGGTGGCAGGACAGGTAGACAAGGCTGTTAAGAAGGCATATGGGATACTAGGCTTTATAAATAGGGGTATAGAGTACAAAAGTCAGGAAGTGCTGACTAACCTCTATAAGACTTTGGTGAGGCCTCAGCTGGAATACTGTGTTCAATTCTGGTCACCACATTACAGAAAGGATGTGAAGACATTGGAAAGGGTACAAAGAAGATTTACTAGGATGGTGCCAGGATTGAGGGACTTCAGCTATGAGGAGAGGCTAGATAGGCTAGGGTTATTCTCTCTGGAGCAGAGAAGATTGAGGGGAGACCTAATAGAGGTTTATAAAATCATGAGGGGTTTCGACAGGGCAAATAGAGAAAAACTATTTCCACTCGTGGGCGAATCTGTGACTCGTGGTCACAGATTTAAAATAGTTTCAAGGCGAAGTAGAGGGGAGCTGAGGAGAATTTTTTTCACTCAGCGAGTTGTTCGAATCTGGAATGCATTGCCTGAAAAGGTGGTGGAGGCTGATTCGATAACAACTTTTAAAAGGGAATTAGATCTTTATTTAGGGAGAACAGGTCTATTAGGCTATGGGGAGCGGGCAGGGCAGTGGGATTAAATCGCTCTTTTCAAAGAGCCGGCACAGATTAGATGGGCCGAATGGCCTTCTTTTGTGCCGTAAAATTCTATGAATCTATGAATCAATGCAAGGATTATTATTATTATTATTGTGTGGAAGTTGATCCCATGTCGGTGGATGACATCACCGAGAGGAAGTAGGTAGATAAAGAAAAGAGCCAAAGGATGGAGCCTTGGGGTAGGCACCCTGCAGATGACCGGGGTGAGGGTGAAAGGAAAAACCATTGGCCAAGATGAAGTGCTAGCGGTTGATTAAGTAGGACTCAAACTATGTGAGCGTGGCCCCACTAAGGTCAATGAAGGAGGAGATTCACTAGAGGAGGTGGCCATAGTTGATCATGTCGAACAGTGGAGGGATCATAATAATGATAATGTTGATCAGTGGAGAGATCCAGGAGAATGAGGAAGCAGAGGGAACCCTGGTCACAGAGAGAGAGAACATAATACAGTATGTTACTTTGATGAGCGATGTCTCTGTGCTGTGGGCTGGGTAGAAACTGGGCTGGAGGGGGTTGCGTAAGGAGTGGAGGGTGAGTGAGGTGTGAGCAAAGTTGGTTTGCAGGCACATGTTCCAGGGTTTTCTCCAGGAAGGGCAGGTTTGAAATGCGACAGTCGTGCACAAGGTTGAAGGAGAGAGACTGAGTAATGGAGTACAAGCTAAAAGTTTTGACATTGATCTTCAACCCACAGCCCTCTGACTCAGAAGCAACAGTGCGGCTGACACCCCTAATATAAGTGCTGAACAGTGTTCATGAGAAATCAATCAATCAATCAATCAATCAAACAAACAAACAAACAATCCTTACATTTATATAGCGCCTTTCACGTTGAGAGGACGTCCCAAGGCGCTGTACAGTTAGGTAGGGACAAGAGCAGGGAGGGAGGGGTTGGGGCAGGACGAAAAAGAGTAGGAAAATTGACTGTATATTTGTGGGCGAAACGCGCCAGCCAAATTGCGCACAGAAATTGCTTCAAAATAATTTAAGATTTGTATTGATTCTTTTTAACTGCTTTTGGCACCAAAGTTAATCAACTTTTTATTGACATAAAATGCCTTTTGGCCTTCATCTATCCAGTCACTCGAGAGCTATTTAATGAGGGTTGGCATTTGTTTACATAAAGTAGCAGAATTTTGAAAAATAGCACCCTTAGTTTAACAGAGCATCTAATACAACAACAAAATTACATTTGTATAGTACCTTTCATTTCAGGAGGTCATCCCAAGATGCTGAACAATCAGTGTTTTGGATCCGATCTGGGGATTGGAATTGGGGAGGGCAGGGGTGTAGAGGCGTGATGGAAGAGGAGGGTCTTGAGATGAATCTTAGAGGTAAGGGAGGGGGATAAGTGGAGAGACTGTAAGGTGGAGTTCCAGAAGGTGGGGGCAGTGAGGCAGAAGGCCCACCCTTCTGGGACAGGTGAGGTGGGGGACATGAAGCAGTCCGGAACCCACTGAGTGGAGGAAGATGGCAAGTTGGTGGTGGGTTCAGGACATTGCAGAGATAGAGAGGAGAAAGGCCACGGAGGGCTTTTAAGGTGAGGATCAGGATCTTGAACTCTATCTTCTGTGTAATTGGAAGCCAGTAGAGTCGTGCAAGGATGGGGGGATAGGGTTGTTGAGCCTGGTGCGGGAGACGCCACAGACTGCAGAGTTCTGGATGATCTACAGCCTATGGAGGGCAGAGATGGGGAGACTGACAAGAAGTCATGTTGTGTAGTTTATTGTGGATGTTATGAAAGCATGTATGATGGTCTCGGCGGCCTGTGGTGTGAGACATCGGCGATGTTGCGGGGGTGGGGAAGGCAGAATAGGTCTTGGCACGGATATGGGCAAGAAAGGATAGTTGGGGGTCAATACATCAGTGACAAGTCAGGTTTTCACAATATTGAATAATTTTCACCACTTAAAATTGATATTTGAAATAACAGTTTTGTTGCTCACAATTTAGATACCACACAACTAGCTTGTCTAATATCCTTGTGGCATGATGAAGACAGTTCTTGAAATAAGAGTTGGCATTTGCTCCTGTTCCCAAACATTATCCTGACATTGTTTTCAATTTGACAAGCTTGACAAATATCCACACTGGTACTCCGTTTTTGAAACCAGATGTGGGTTTCAACTACAGTCATCACTTGCAGCTCAGTTATCTATTGAACACTGGGTCCTATAGGTGATAGTTCTGGACCTTTATCCTATTGAGAGAATTCATTTATATAGGTTACGCCTATGCCATTTTCTGAAATAGGATATCATGATGTCATCTGTAAAGACTACTAGGTATGTTAAATTGTGGGACTTTGATATATTTTTAATTTGTTTTTCTTAAAAAAAAATCTTCTAATGTTGGAATTGCTGGGTGTATTCAACGGGTGCTAGCTGCACTTTGGGACCTTGTCCAAATGGCCATTCTTCATGTTTGAGCCCGACAACTACGGTAGGGGGAAATATCAGAGCTGAATCTAATTCTGTCTTCACTCGATGACCATAAATTCTAATAATAATAGTTCTTGCATTTTGTGTAGCCCCTTTCATGACAGAAGGAAATCCCAAAGCTCCTTACAGGATTTACTCTGAAATGGAATGACTGTATTTGTTGGTGAATACCTACAACAAAATTACATTTATAGAGCACCTTTCACGACAGTAGGATTTCCCAAGGCGCCACCAGTTACACACAGCAATGTGGCACAAACAGCCATAAAACAAATGACCAAATTTGATTTGTGGAATAGTTGGTCAGGACATCAGAAGAAACTCCTTTTCTTTTTGAGGAATGCCTTGGGATCCGATGAGGCTTGAACCTGCACATTTCTGGCTCGGAGTGAGAGTGTTATCAATTGGGCCAGGTTGACACTGAAGGCAGCATAATTCAATTAAATCCCCAAATTGTTTCTTTTGAGGCAGGACATAACTGAAATAACTTAGGTCTTTTTCCGTAAGAGAGTTAATAGCTTCAGCAAAATTCCTCCTGGGTATAGATTTACTCTAAGCATCTGAAATTTGGCAGATTGTTGAATTCAGTCTTAAATTTGAGGGTAGATGTTCAGTACTTAAGAGAACTTATAGAAAACTAGCTTCAAAATGTAGACTGTATTTAAGAATTTGTCAAATTCTGTATGCTAATCCGTAAGTGGAATGTCTATATACAGTAGAAGCCCGTTTATCCGGCATCCGCGGGACCTGGCCAACGCTGGTTAAAGCACCTGCTGGATATTCGGGCGGCCCACGGCCGAAAACCCACTACAAAAAAATGTAAGTTATTTTAACACACACCATACATACCAGATTAAGTAATAACAGATAATAACAGAATATTATATTGGTACTTATTGTTAAAACTACTCTTTTGTGCTTCTCACCTTTACTGATTGAGGTTTACAGTCCAGCTATTCTTTTTTAAATGGAGCCAAGTGGGTGAAAAAAACGGCAGCCCGATTTTAAAGTCGCGCGACTTTATTGGCTGCAAGCCGAAGCCCAAGACTAGCAGCAAACCGAAATACTGCACCTGGGTGACAATGTGGGTTATCGGCTAGCGTTATCGACTTGCTGCTAGTTTGACTTTAAAGTCATACGCACTCCATTTTTTTCACCCACGCCATTTTAAAAAGAATCACTGGACTATAAACCTCAATTGCAGCATCATGGCTTCAAGCGCAGCATCTACCAGCAAAGGTAAAAAGCGCAAGAGAGTAGTTTTAACAATAAGTACCAATACAATATTCTGTTATTATGTCATTATTTATGCATTTACAAATGCTCCTACTATTGTTTTGGATAAGTTCCGGTTTATCGAATGGGGACTTTTTGGGGGCGTGCCGGTTATATGGAAGTGCCAGTGCATCGAGTCACGGATAAACAGGCTTCTACTGTACTATACAATATCTAAAATGAAGATTGTAAAGAGTTTAGGAGGAACGTCTCCACCCAGAGGATGGTGAGAAGATAAAACTTATTGCTGGAATGTGCATTTGAAACAATAATAATCCATCTGTAAGAGAAAGCTTGCTTCATAAATAAGGGAACAAAAGAGTATAGGAGGGGTAGATGCTTGTGTAATGTATAAATGGACACAGACCAGTTGTGCCAAACGGCTTGTTTCCATGCTGTATTATTTATGTAATTCTATTCATGGTACTGTACATAACTGGGTAAATAATTTTGAATACTTTTTACTATTTTTATCTTCATTCATTTACTTTATTCAATTAATTCTGGCATTGAACAATTAACTTTAATTTTTGCTTGTAAGAATTAAAAAGATTCTGTATATGTGCAAAGTTTCAGTGAAATATACTGGCATTTTGTTTTTTTTAGATTAGATATATTACTCAGCAAGGTCTAGGTTAATATTTCTACCTACGGGAATTAGTGTATGCTATTCAGATTCACAAAAAAGCCATTTTAGAGTGCTCCTGAAAGAAATGGTGTACAGTGGCGTCCTTCAGGGATCGGTATTGGAACCACTGCTCTTTTTAATTTATAGTAATGATCTGGACTTGGGTATAGGGAGTACCATTTCCATGTTTGCATATGACATAAAGTTAGGAAAAATAGTAAATAGTGAGGAGGATAGTAGCCATCTGCAAAAATATATAGACAGAATGGTAAAATGGGCAGACACATGGCAGGTGAAGTTTAATGTGGAGAAATGTGAGGTGATGCATTTTGGGAGGAGTAATGAGGAGAGGCAATATAGGCTAGATAATACAATTTTAAGGAGTGTGAAGGAACAGAGAGACCTGGGGATTTGTGTAAGTGAATCTTTGAAGGTGGTAGGACAGGTAGATGAGGCTGTTTAAAAAAAAGCATACCGGATACTAGGCTTTATAATTAGGGGCATAGAGTACAAAAGTCAGGAAGTTCTGACTAACCTCTATAAAACTTTGGTTAGGCCTCAGCTAGAGTACTGTGTTCGAATTTGGTCACCACACTTTAGGAAGGATGTTAAGGCATTGGAAAGGATGCAGAGGAGATTTACCAGGATGGTACCAGGAATGAGGGACTTCAGTTATGAGGAAAGGCTAGAGAGGCCATGTTTATTCTCATTGGAGCAGATAACATTACAAGAAGACCAAATAGAGGTTTTCAAGATCATGAGGGGATTCAATAGGGTAAAATGAAAAACTGTTTCCGCTGTGACCTGTTTCCGAGGTCACAGATTTTAAATAGTTTGTAAAAGAAGCAGAGGGGAGGTAAGGAAAAAAATGTTCTCACATAATTTTTTTGAATTTTTTCTCAGCGAGTTGTTCGAATCTGGAATGCATTCCCTGAAATGGTGGTGGAGGCCGATTCGATAACTTTTAAAAGCGAGGTAAAGGTTTATTTGGGGAGGATGGGTTTGCGCGGTTATGTGGAGAGAGCTGGGGAGTGGGATTGAGTTGCTCTTTTCAAAGAGCTGGCACAGACCTGATGGGCTGAATGGCCTCTTTTTGTGCGGTAAGATTGTATGATTCTATGAAATCGTGCAAACAGTTTCCACCAACATCATATCAAATTCTGGGTTGTTTAAATAGGGGTGAGTGGGGGGGGAGAGAGTGGGTTAAATGATTCAACATAACTTGAACAGACTTAACAACAAAAATTAACAATAACTTTCATGTATATAACACCCTGCATCCAAGATGGCAGAGGTGGGGTTGGATGCTGAGTGAAGGGCATGTGAATGTAGGCGCAGTCGAACAAGTGGTATTGAAAGATAGAGGGGGCGAGGTGCCAGTTCCTCCACAAAAGTGTCAAGTCCAAAGTAGGATCCACAATACTGAAGCGATACCATTGTGAGTTGCATCCTCTGGGAATGCCAGCACAATTTATAAATATTTACTTTTCATGACCCACTTTAACTTTGATGTATTGCTTTTCATCTCACTAAAATCAACTTACATGATGAGTGATGAGTCAACCAACACCTCTAAGTCGCTGAAAGCGACTTAGAGGTGTTGGTTGACTCATCACTCATCATGTCAAAACGATGCGAGACAACCATAAACAAGGCAAACAGAAGGCTCTGCTTTATTGCCAAATCAATGTAGTTCAGGTCCCCAGAAGTAATGCTAAAGTTATCTGGTCAGGCTGCACCTGGAGTACTTTATATAGTTCTGGTTGGGGTAAATATAGGGAGCTGCCCAAGCTCTAGAAGAAGTGTAGAGTTGAGCAATAAGTACGATCCACAATTATGTTGGAGGAATCATAATAATAATCCTTGCATTTGATATAGCGCTTTTCACGTCTTCTAGACTCTCAAAGCGCTTCACAGAATATACTGTAAAGTGAATTGACTGTATATTTGTGGGTGAAATGCAGCAGCCAGTTGCACAAAGCAGTGTCCCACAAACAGTCGTGGATTGAAATTACTAATTTTAATTATTGTATTTTTTTAAATCAACATTATGTAATATTAATAGTTTGGGATGGCAGTAAATGTAAGCCAACAGAAGAATGAACTATGAATAACAAAATTACATTTACATAACGCCTTTCACGTCGGGAGGACATCCCAAGGAGCTGACAGTCAAGAACTATGAATAACAGTCAATTTTGAAAAGATTTGTATCTGAGAGAACCTGATGTATGTATCCTCTATTCAAATCAATCTTGTGAAATGATTACTTAATGCTTTGTGTTAGAAATGTTATTAAGCCAAAACAAGTAATTTTCTCCGTATATACTTGTTCAAATATATGACCAGTCCTATAAACAAAATGCTTAGTTAGCAAATTGAATAATTATTTTCTATTGAACTCATTCACAGAAGTTCAAGAATGATGCTCATTCCTTGACCTCCCAAGTCTAGACTAAACAAATTTACTTTTTAAAGCTTGTTTCAAGGTTACCAATTTACCCCAAATAAAATATAAACGTATTTGATATGTTTGAAATTGAACCTATCTTATTGATATTCATCCATCCAAAGTAAAGCTATTGACATTTAAAAGCTTTTAATAACGTAAAGGATGATGGTGAAAAGCTTATTATCCAAAGCAAAGCTTATTGACCCAGCGCCTTAGGACATCCTCCTGACTTGAAAGCTGCTATATGAATGTAATTTCTTGTTGTATTTATTGCCTGTTTTTGACAGGTTGTTGGTTGCAGTATTACACATCCACAATCTTTGCCTTACTCCCTTTGGTCTGCCAACTCTAGCCTGCTCTATGTTGACAGCCCTTTACCCGGCTATCAGTTGGTAAGCTGTTAGCCACCTTGCCCCAATTCTCTGGAGCTCCACCTTGCACTTTCCCTCTTCACTTTTGTAATTTTTCTGAAAATAAATCATATTTTGACTATGCTTGCAATGATTTCTTAGACTCCCATGCCATCTCTGTTATGCCCTTTGAGAAATTTTACTGCATGAAAGGTGGCATGTAAGTGCAAGTTGTTCCTGATGTAGTGACTTATACAAGAGTGTGAGGAGAGAATGGGCAAGTCATGCGAGAGTTGGCGGAGGAGCCGGTTGGTGGTGGAGAATAGAGCCTGGGGTTGATCTTCACTTCCAAAATTATCTTGGAATAGAAGGATGATTTGGGGTAGGACATGGCAGAGCCATATGTTTTGATGTGGTGCAGCCAAATCTACCAGTGGACCATGAGGTCAGACTTGAGCCAGGTGCGTTTGGCGGCCTGCACCTGACTCTTGGGGGAGGGAGCAAGTTGTGGAGGAGAGTGAGTGAGGAGAATAAATCATTGCAGGAGGTAGGTCACAGAGTGAGGAATTCAGATGACTCCAGGACAGCAGAGGGGTACTGGGGGAGAATTTTTCCATGGGTGGTGGGAGATGTAGGTGGGTTTGGTGGGGTGTGGAGAGTGTTTGAGGAATTGAAGGAAATTAAAAAGTAATCAGAGATGGCTTTGTCTGTGATTGTGATATCTGAGACACTGAGGCCCCAGATAATCACCAGGTCGAGTGGGTGGCAGAGTTGATGTAGAGGGACAGGTTGTAAGAGGAAAGGAAAGAGGAGAAGTCCGAGAAGATAGAGCTGGAGATGGTGAACTGAAGGTTGAAGTTGCTGAGGTTGAGGAGGTGTTTAGAACAGAGGTAGAGGGAAGCTAAGACTGTGGAGATGTCAGAGAAGAAGGTGGAGGAGGTTTGGGGTAAATCAAGAGAGTTTTGAGGGAAAAGATTGGTGAGCTGGTAGAGTATAAGGTGCTTGAATGAGAAGACTGAGCCAGAGGAGTAAGAAGATAGAGCAAGTGAGGTCCTGGAGATGAGAGCCACACCACGGCCACAGCGGTTGGGACATGGGGTATGGTGAGAGGTATAAACGGGTGGCCTCATTGAGGGAGAAGGTGTTGCCCGGGGTGATCCAAGTTTCATTGAGGGCCATGATATCAGTATTTTCAGTAACGATAATATCATTGATGGTTAGAGCCTTGTTACAGAGCCAGTGGACATTTTGAAGGTTGGTGTGGAGGGAACAGTTGCCAGGCGAAAGTGTGTGATGAGAAGGGATGATGAAGTGGTTGGCAGAGAGGTTGGGAATGTGGATGAGGGAGGAGAGGTTGGCCCCCGGGGTCTGGGCCCAGGAGGCTAGCGGTGATGGTGGGGAACGGGGCAGTCAGTGTGGCTGCTACTGGACAGTGAACGCCAAGTACCACGATAGGCCCGGCGGAGGATTCACGGGTTGGAGCAGAGAGAGGTATGGGATGGTAGTGGGAACAGGAGCTGAGGAGGATGGAGAGAGAGGAGGACAGAGAGGGAGAGTTACAAGGATGGGAGCATTTTGGGGGAAGGAACCCTTGGTCAGTGGGTGCTAAGAAGCCGAGACTTGAGGCAGGCAGCTACTGGAGCATGGTGAACCAACCCACTTGCATGGAGACTAGGGAGCTAGAAGTGGCGCAGATGGGGGAGAAGGAGCAGGGCACTCATTGTGATTATCCACCAGGTTGCCCAACCTGGAAGATAACACCGAGCAGACTAAGGGTAAAAGGCTGAAAATATTTCTAGTTATTGAATATATTTTTCTATGGTGTGATAAAATAAAAATAAACAATTTAAAAAGTTTGATTATTTGAGGACGCAATAAGGTTTGTGGACAAGGTTTATCCCAACCAATGTAATTTACTTGGGTTTTTAAGAGGGACTTATTCAATTCTGTAAAATAAGCTTTTAAGAAAGATTAGGGCATAATTGACAGCAAAATTGCTATATCAATTGAAAATTAGGTTGGTAATAGGAAGCTGGAAGGAATCATAAATGGAGCAATGACGAGCTCTGTAAGAGTCTATTCTGGGTCCACTGCCATTTTTACTGTTCACAACTTCTGTGGAAAAGATTGCTTCTAAGTACAGCAATACAATTTTGATGGCTTCAACAAAATTTATAGCTCAGTGATTAGGATTTGGTTAATAAATATATTCACAGAAATCTGCACCAATTAAAAACATGCACTAAGAAATGGTAATGGATTTTAATGTGGGTAAATATATATTTCTATGGACTGCAGGAATTGTAGAATGTGTACATAATGAATAGATTTCCATTATTAAGAGGAAAATTATTTGGGGACAACCATTCGGTGAAAATATCCACTCAATGTGAAACGGTTATCAACAGGGTAATGTACTGAAACACATCTCAAAGTTATTCATAATTATAAATTAACACAGGTTATTTTAACCTTCAATAAATCTTTGGTAAGTGCATGTTTGGAAGAGTGTGTGCCTTTTTATGAAATTTATCTTGAAATGCATATTGAGGATTTGAAACAGACGGAGAGAAGAGAAAGTAGGCTGAGTCTTAAAATGTAAGTTACAAGGATAGTTTTAATAGAATTTAACTTGAAAATCTAGACTAGATTCTGGTGAGTCTTGTATGTGTAAGATGGCTATTTTAAGTTGTAATCACAGAACATGAACACATGAATACTAAATTAACATGGTTTAAAGAAGATTAGAAATTTAAAAAAATTCCTAGAGTAGTTTACATTATATAGAATAAATTCCATTCAAACGTGTACAAAAAAACAGTGAATATTTGTTTAATATCAGGATTGAAGGTTAGAAGAATAAGTGCTGAAAGATAATTTCTCTGTGGAGGCCCAGGATTCCTGCTGGGACCCCAGAAATATAATCTGTGAATAATTAATGGTTGAATAATGGAAAACTGATATTTTCGAATGTCATTACATAGAAGTTCAGTTGAAGAAATTTCATTTTTAGTCTCTTGGAAATTTTACTTGTAGTTATATACTACCGTTGAAAGATTTAAATCGGAATAAAGTTTATGATGGAGTGAATTGCAAATTATGTAGAAACAGTCTTTTGGAAGGACAAAGCATTTTTTTTATTACTCACATACTGCATATGGAAACCCATCACCATGCTCAAGAGTATTCAAACCAGACTGAGAATTCCACATATGTATGCCATCTACCCATGGAAATTTTCCTGTGTCAGGAACAGAAGGCACACACCCTCCCTTGGAGGATGCACCCCGCTTACCTAATTCTGAAGAATATCAGGCACCGGATGTGGCGAGTCTAAAAAGTGTGTTGGGGTTAATGGGAGCTGAATGGGAAGAATCTGAACGAGTCAGACTGGCTAGTATGTAATCAGGAGTTCCCTGGGGTACTCTGTACCCGTTCTGTTGATAATGAAATAACATGAAAGTGTGGTAAGTGTACAACTTAAATGTTAATAGGGGAGAAATTACAACTGGATCTTGACTTAGATTTTATCATTCTTGGTGGGCTGGTACGAAAGATCTTCTTGGCGCTGAACTGGCCCCTAGATTACATGTTTGGCAACAGAATGTCAGAATTGAGCCAGCCCTCTGGCAGTCTCAGTAGTCCGGTTTCTTAGCCAGGGTAGTCCTTAGTATTTCAGGGCACTTCTGATGATAGGACACGATGAGCACACACTGTTATCAGCAGGACTTGGAAAGGCAGATCAGTCATTGGGGGCAGAGATTCATCCAACTCAACTCCTATTAACTGTAAAAACAAATTGCTAAAAGAACCTACATAAAACTGGCTTCAAAAATTAAGACTGAATTTAAGAATTTTCCCAAATTTACGCACTTTAGCATGCTAAGGAAAGAATCAGTCAAACCCCTGGTGGATTTTCCTCTATGGGGTAGAGAAAAAGAACTTAAACAACTGAATTATTGAAGGTAAGGATATTCACACGGTAATTGAATTAATTACACAAAACTTTTAATACGTTAGATTTTATCGTTAGTACTAATAGTTAATATTTCGTGGCTGTATTTGAATGTGACATAAATATCGCCATGACAAGCTGACAGCACAATTTAGTGTTGGCCTCTATTTATAACATGTGAAGTGTTTTGCTTCTGGAGTAAAACAAATTAGTTATATGCATCTAAAGCATTAAAATAACATGAGCATTAAAACCTAATTGTAATTTTTAAGCACATGAGGTAGGAAAATATACTGTAGTCAAGCTTTATTCTCAAAAAATGTATCAACGTTTTGGTCTAAACCCAATTCTGTATAATCAGTAAAGAAAATCTAAATTTGATAAAGTAGCCTGTTATGTTCAAAGGCATGGGGGTAGTGGGGTAAACCACTCTGTTTGTGGTTTGGCCAGAAAAGAGCAGCTTTATATTAGGAACCTGTGAATAGAGGAACCAAAGTCACTTGTATTTTATAGCTTGCGTACTTAATAGAATAGAAATGTTGTATTTGTTCAACAACATTGTTACAATATAAAATATTTTTGGTCAGGCGGGTGTCTGACACATGTGGCAATTCATCACCATGATTAAGAGTATCCAAACCAAGCTGAGATTTCCATAAATCCCACTTGTACATGGAAACTCCGGACATAGATTGTTGGAATGGAATGCACACTCTTTCCATGGAGGGAAGCAATCTGTTTACCTATTTCTGGAAAGTAATAGTTCCAAGTTGGCAAGAGCCAAGACTTGGGGACCCCAGAGGTGTGTTGGGGTACTGCTCAAGTCTACCCAGCTGAAACTACATAGCTTGCCATTGTCGGGCAAGCTTTCCCACTGCTTGTCCAGCTAGGGCCACCTATCAGTTGGGGCTTTGGCTTGTACTATTCCAATGACTGAAATGTGTAGCATTTCCCATTTAATTTCACTTATAATATGATGTAAAAACATGACCTGTGGGGTTTTGTGGTTGTGAGCTAATGGTGCAATATGTTTGATGGATCGAATTTATGAAGACGAGCTGTAAACTGTGTCTTTTCCATATTGTAGTTAAAGACTTTCACTCTGCAAAAATAATCATCTCTTAATAACTTTGCTCACTTTAAAACTTAACTTTATGCTTCTGCAAGATTAAAATTTCCTTTTTTTTTATTTTTGAACTTTCTCTCCTGTGGCTTGAACCATACTCCCTGATTAAATAGTAGACTGACTGACATTCAGCTTACAGAAATCTGCCAATATCTCACTGAAATCAGCAGGTACGAGGGGAATGCATGAGAACAACCTAACAACCCAGGGTGATTGTAGCACCAATTATTTCTTCCTCCCTCTGCTTGATATTTCCCTGCAGCAGCAGCTGAGATTTGGAATCTAATGAGTTTGTGATATCGCTGGCTTCAAGGAATGATCTGTTCTGGTGCTGTGAATCAGTACTCTGCACCACCTGTTTTGATTTACAAAATCAGAATAATAGAATAAAAAGCTTGCTTGTAAACCTGTTATACAAAAAGGTGCAGTTGTATATGCTCAGGTCCACTTTTTTTGTATTTAGCTTTGACTGCGCCTTTTTGACCTCCTCTGCGGTCCTCTTCGACAGCACCTTCGGCTGCCCCACTAACTCTCCCACTCTCCTTCCCCCTACCCCGACCTTCCCCACCCCCACCGTTCAGGTCCGGACCTGACTGTTCAGCACTTTGGGACGTCCTCCCGACGTGAAAGGCGCTTTATAAGTGCAATTTTGTTGTTGTTCTATCGGATCAAATAGAATGTTTGCACAAATGTCACGTCTCCCTTGTTAATAATAAACAATTAATCTTGGTTTTAAATGTAGCACCTTCATATTGTCAATGTCTCTAAAGCGTTTTAAATGATTTTCCTGTGAAATACTATTTGTAGGCAATCAAGGCAGCCAATTTACGCACCTTGATGTCCCACAAACAGCCATGTTGAACAATTTTATTTGGTGGAATTGTTGGCTAGTAATCTGGGAGAAGCTCACTTTTTTCAAATAGTGCTATCAGATCTTTAACATTTGCCTGAACAGACAGGTGGGACCTCGATCTGAAGGTCGACACCAACAACGCAGTTGTCCCCAGTGCTGTATTGGAATATCAGCCAAGACCTGTTCGTTCGAACTCCGATATTAATGTGAGGCTTGAACCCACAGTCTTTTGTAAAAATGCTTCCAACTGAGCTAGGCTGACATCCTGTGATGAGAGCATTGTGCAACACATCGGCTAACACTCTGGTGGTCAAGGTTGGAAACTCTCCTGAATTGGAATTGTGAAAGGAAATTGAATTTACAAAATGCAAACAAAATTACAGTGCCCTGTGTTTTGTGGAAATTTGCAACTTCAGTTCAGCTTTAAGTTCTTACAAATTTTGCCAGTAAATCCTTATGCTTTGTGGAAACTGTTTTAAATGAATTAAATTGAAAAACCTTTCAGTTGAGACGGCTGACATGCTCGATGCTCCGAATGTAGGTTTGGCTGCTTTAATCTCTTGTCAGTCTGATTTAATGTTGTTTTTATTTGCAGCAGACTAACATGGTGAATGTGAATCGCTGCCCTACTTAATCTTGAAACATTCTTTTCTTATTTTCAGAACATTTGAGAGCGATGGCTTATGTCTGAAAACATGCGGCACCGATCCTTGCTGCTAGCTGTGTGTGGTTGGGCAGTCTTCATGTTGCTGTTTGTCAGTAAATTCATTACTTTGAGTCTCAGAGATAAAGAAGGTAGGTCAGGCGCAAATATCATTTTCATATTCAAATAAATCACATAAATGATACAACTAAATTGTTGCTAATTTTTATAGCACTATTTATACTTTTTTCATTTAATTTCTATGAGATGAATGACAGGGCCACAGGTTTGCTGAATCTTGATTGTTATTTTTTCTTTCCTCCCTCTCATCCCCTTTCTCTTTTCATCCTTGGAAAATACATTTTCAGCTGTAGTTGTATTGAAAGAGATCTTCATGAAGGATTCTGTAGCAGTCCTTATGGGAATAATTGTACCTTAAAAGGTTTGTCCCCTGGTATCTTAGTTCTCAGTCTTGTTTTACCGGCTTAACAAAAATATTCCAGTCTTTTCCCTGATTTACGGAACAAATCTATTCACATTGTAGGGACAAAACTGAGTTATTCAAATGAAGTTAAAATATGAAATGTTTTATAGCCTTTAAATAATAATAATCATCCATGCATTTGATATTGCGCTTTATCACGTCTTCAAGACGTCTCAAAGGGCTTCACAAAATATACTGTAAAATGAATTGACTGTATGTGTTTTGTGGGCGAAATGCGGCATTCAGTTGCACACAGCAGTGTCCTACGCACAGCCGTAGATTGAAGTGAATAATTTTGTTTTTAGATCAGTTGGTAGCACTCTTCTTTCTGAGTCTGACGTTTGTGGGTTCAATCTCATAACCAAAGGTGACACTTCAAGGCACTGTTTAGCACGTTTCTGCTGCTTGTCTAACTAGCACCACCTTACCCATTAAGGCTTTGTCTTGCAGGGTTAACAGAATGAGTATAACCCATCTCTGTCCCTGAATGACAGATCCGCCCTTCTAATTTCTGATGTCTGGTTTGTCATCAGCAGTGCCAGTTATAATAGTAATAATCCTTGCATTTGAGATGGTGTCTTCGAGAAGTTTCGAAGCGCTTAATAGAACATACTGTAAAGTGAATTGACTGTATATTTTGTTGGCGAAACGTGGTAGCCAATTGCTCACAGCAGTGTCCCACAATAGTCATAGATTGAGTGACCAATATTTTTTTTAAGGAGTTATTACCCCCAGAAAAGCTATCCACCAATCGAATAATAACTGGGTTCCTACTTACTGCTAGATAAATACAGGCGTGCGGAGTAAGGAAACTTGCGCAACATTTCACCCTGCCGGGAATCAAATCCTTCGCTTGCGAGGCGAGTGCTCCAACCACTGAGGTACAGTACTCAACTATGTGTTAAGACAACAAGGCAATGATAAAATATTCTACAGTATAATAACAATAAAATAAATTCATCCATGGTCTTACCTCACTCTACATCTGCAATCTCTTCAATCCCTAACAAACCAACCACTTCCTATACTCAGCGGGCACAGGCTGCTTCACATCCCTGCCCTGCCAGCCCACCTTTGGTGATCAGACTTACAGCACATCTGCCTCCACTCTCTGGAACTCCATCCTAGATAATAAATTAAATAGCCTAATTTTTGCATTTAATGTTGCACTTTTCACGTCTTCTAGATGTCTCAAAGTACTTCACAGAATATTTTGTGAATTGAATTGACTGTAGGTGTGCGTAACACGGCAGGCAATTGCGCACAGAGGTGTCCCACAAACATTTGTGGATTGAGTGACCAAATTATTATTGTTTTTCTTTGGAGGGATTATCATCAGGTGTGTGGAGTAAGGAAACTTGCTCACGGTTTTGCCATGCCGAGAACTGAACTCAGGTCTCTTGCTTGCAAGGTGAGTGCTCTGACACTACTGAGATACAGGATTCCTCAATCCCTTAGATTCACCCCTTCTCCCAGACCTTCAAGGCCCACTTCAAGAGCTTCCGCTTTTATCGTACTTTCGACCATCTTTCCTTCCCTTGGCCCCACTTCTCCTTCTCCCAGCACCAGCACCCAGTTCTGAATTGTTCTGTGCTTGAGGAGACCTCCTGATGTAAAACAAGTTATGAATGTAAATTTGTGTTGTAATATTATTAGTAAAATTGGACAAAATTTACAGTACATTTTTGTTTATTGTGAGTTTTTTTTACGTCTGTTTTCTTCCCTGTTCTTCATACATGAATTCACTAAGGACAGCACTGTTACCCAGTGCTGTTGTAAAATACTGTAGTCTAATGGAAAGTGTACAAGTGTGACCCAAGGGATCTTCATATGGAGAAATAGCTGGCTTTGTGCCTCGCTATGATCACACAATTAAATCAGTCTTTCACCATCTCATGGGAACCTACGGAGCATTGGGACTGTATGGTGCTCCAATGTGTCACATCTATTAATGCAGTTTCTTCATCACTAGTCATCCTGCAGTGCTCCCATGATACAGAAGATGCTGAATTCTTTTTGTTCATCTAAAATATTCAAATTTGGTCACTCAATCCACAACTGTTTCTGGGAGATTGCAGTGGACAATTTGCTGCCGCAGTCTGCCCACAAAAAATACAATCAATTCACTTTACAGTATATTCTGTAAAGCGCTTTGAGATGTCTTGAAGGCCTGATATATCTGGGTAATAATTATTATTAATTCTGTGATACCTTGAGTCACAAATACCGTGCCTCCTTATGTCATCTGTATTCTCTAATGTGATTTTTTGTAAAAAGGAAGAAATTAACCCTATTGTATTATTAAAAAATGGAAAAGGGGAAGAAAAATCTAGGAATTATCTTATTTTGGGGATTTAAGATGATGAAAATAGTGGATCAGCAATGCGGTTGGGATGCCCTCCTGATGTGAAAGGTGCTACACAAATGTAATTTGTTGTTGTGGTATATGGCACTAAATGCAAGGATTATTATTACCTAAACTTTGGTTGGAATAACGTTCTGTAATCCATTACCACTGCTGTCTGTTTATTATATTTTGTAAAATATATTAAATAATAATAATATTCAATATTATTAAACCAGCATAATAATTAATATTAACAATATTAAACAATAATAATTAATATTAAACAAGGACTAATATTAAATATTATTGAAATTAACATTAAATCATAATAATAGCATAATATTATAGGTAAACACTATGCATATTGTGGTTAGGCCATGTCATTCTGGCTCCTACTTTAAACAGTATATAACGTCACTGGAAGGAAGTCAGGATACAGCTTAAGTGTCCAATCTCTTAATAATGTACATGGTGTTTAAAGATTGTTTAGTTGCAAGATGTCTTTCATCATAGTGCGGTTAATTAATCAAATAGATAAATAATTAAACCTAAGAGGTTAATTTAATGTTAGTATATTCGCATCGGTGTTTGGCAGTTGAATCAAATAATTTAAGCAAAGTACTGTCAGCAACTGATTTCTTCTGGCAACATAATATCATAAATTTAGCATATCAGTCTTACTAATAGCTTTGAAAATGGTTATACAATGAATTGCTCTTTGGATCACCTGTGAAATAAGACATATTTTACTACAATATATTCTGTGACAAATGGACATAAAGGGTTCCATATATCTTTTTGTGGAACTGTCACTTGCCATATATAAATGCAGGTATATTTGGTGTAACGATGCGCACAGAGGTAATTACAAATGATCCCTAATTATTTAATTAACATCCTTTGAAAGTAATTAATCTGTCCTTTAAAAGGCGTTCAACTGAGGTCCCATTTGCCTATTTAGTTATACGTTTAAAGATCCTATAAATGCTATTGGAAAAGACAAGAAAGTTTCTCGTAGCCAACAGTCCCCTCAGCTAACATTGTTCATTCGTTTCATGGCTGTTTGTGGGACATTTCTTCACGTCATTTGGCTGCCATTGTCCTATGCAAAATGCATAGCACTTTACAGTAAAGTCATATAAGGTCTTTAAGAAGTTCTCCTGATGTGAAAGGCACAATCTCAAATGCAAGGATTTTTAAATTACGTAATTGGCAAATATTTTTTATTAGTTGTTAACTACATAATGAAAGAACCATTAATTACCTCTATGTGCATTTTTACGTATGATTTATACACAGTGCATAATATTCCTGTGTTAAACATGTGGTTTATCAGGGCACATTATGCTTTCAGAGATTAACAATTGTAATAATTTTTGCTTTTGGTATAGTTCCTTTCACATCGGAAGAATGTCATCAGAAGTACTTCACATGCTATAATGTATACTGTAGAGTAGGGAACGGCGATATTTCGGTATATCGCTAAAACCCGATATGATTTTCATATCGATATGCCGATATAGACATTTTAAAAATATCGATATATCGAAAAACGGTATATCGAGGTAAAAAATCGGGATGCGAGCACAATCAACTACAAGACCCAGCATGCTCATCTCTATGCACAATGCACAGACCGAGGTGCAAAGCCGCCATCTTGTATTCATAGTCCTCGAATACAATATACAGGTATGCAAGGGGTGGGGGGAGAGAGACGGCTGTGGGTGGGGGGGGGTGAGGGGGAGAGAGACTGCTGGGGGGGGGGGGGGGGTGAGTGGGAGAGAGACGGCTGGGGGGGGGGGGGGGTGAGGGGGAGAGAGACGGCTGGGGGGAGGGGGAGATAGACGGCTGCAGGGGGGAGAGGGGGAGAGAGACGGCTGGGGGGGGAGGAGAGGGGGAGAGACGGCTGGGGGGGGGAGGAGAGAACTAATTAGAATCATAGAATCATAGAATTTTACGGCACAAAAGGAGGCCATTCGGCTCATCTAGTCTGTGCCGGCTCTTTGAAAAGAGCGATTCAATCCCACTGCCCTGCCCGCTCCCCATAGCCTAATAGACCCGTTCTCCCTAAATAAAGATCTAATTCCCTTTTAAAAGTTGTTATCGAATCAGCCTCCACCACCTTTTCAGGCAATGCATTCCAGATTCGAACAACTCGCTGAGTGAAAACATTTCTCCTCAGCTCCCCTCTACTGCGCCTTGAAACTATTTTAAATCTGTGACCACGAGTCACAGATTCACCCACGAGTGGAAATAGTTTTTCTCTATTTGCCCTGTCGAAACCCCTCATGATCTTATAAACCTCTATTAGGTCTCCCCTCAATCTTCTCTGCTCCAGAGAGAATAACCCTAGCCTATCTAGCCTCTCCTCATAGCTGAAGTCCCTCAATCCTGGCAGCATCCTAGTAAATCTTCGTTGTACCCTTTCCAATTAAATTGGTTTAATTAGGCCCGGCGTGTAAATTATTATTAATCCTTCAGCGCCACTTTAGGTAAGTAGAAAATATTGTTAGTATGAGTGTTTATACGAATCAATAGGCACATTACTTTTGAAGGATTATACAAGAGATTTAGTTAGGTAAAGAGAAAACTGCACTTGTCCAATTTGACTAAACATTTAGACAACCTGCTGAGTTGAGTAAATTGCCCTTTTCAGCATTTTTATAAATGGATTCTTTCTATAAAAATATTGCTCTATCTTGAACCTTAAGGAAGATGAACTCCCTACAATGTACAGTACCTTTTATAATCAGGCTGTTGTCTCTTTTAAAAGCCACGATTTGGGCTTTGAATAATTTGTTTCACTCTCATTGATGTGATTAGTTGGTGATGAGACTTCCTAGATATTGTATATCTTCTAGTTGATGGTTGCTGTGTACAGAGTGTGGCTGCAGACTTGATCTTTCTAACAAACGTTTTCATTATATTCAAATTGTATTTTGGTAATCAGGTCATTTAAGACCACCCAAAAATTCTCCTGCCCCAACCTGACCTTACACTTCTCACAAAAGTTTTATACTTTGGAGTGAAAAATTACCTAATTCCGGAAAGTATTAGGCACAGGTTGGCAAGAGCCAAGGCTTGGAGACCCCAGAAGGTGAGACCTTGGTTTGATTCCTGGGCAGGGCAAAGCCTTGGGGAAGTTTCCTTACTCCACACGCCTCTGTTTACCTAGCAGTAAGTAGGAACCCGGTAGTTAGTCGATTGGTGGATTGCTTTTCCGGATATAATTTATTTTTTAAAAACAATAATTTGGTCACTCAATCCATGACTGTTTGTGGGACACTGCTGTGAGCAATTGGATACTGTGTTTCACCCACAAATATACAGTGAATTCACTTTACAGTGTATTCTGTGAAGCGCTTTGAGATATATAGATGTGAAAAGTGCTATATCAAAATGCAAGGATTATTATTCTTATTAAAAATGCAGTATGTAATGTTAGAATTATCACAGATGGTAGTTATCATTTTGTGAGACATTCTTGAACTTTGCTCAAAAGATTTAAAAGTTAAGTTGGTATTTTGTGAACCAGTAGTAAAATGCATTGAGCAACTGAAAGCAATTCCAGCCAGCTCAATGGTTGTACTTGTTTTAAATACCCCACAATGTGATCCTCCCCTATAACCTATTTTAACCAGTGTCTGAAACCTAAGTAGAGTGACAATTTGGTGAATAAAATATCATCTTGGAGAATGCATAGTACAGTACTAATTCCATAGAAAATGCAACTCCATACCCAACACATAAAAAGCAACCCTGTCTTCTCCCAGGCCTTCATTCTTAATTAGATTTGTGGCTGTTTTTCTCCCTTCCCTTCATTTATAGATATAGGTTTACTTCAGTGTTTAAATGGTTGACGTGACTAGTGGACCAGAAGAATATGTGAAATTTAAGCTTTACAGTAATTTAATGGTTACCAGTAATCCATTGCACTCTGTTTCTGATTAGAGTTTATTTTATATGCAAGCAGACCAAATGAATATTTAGAATTGATGACAACACTGATGAAAATAGAAAGTTTCAGTCCCGTGATTTGGACTTCTCGATCAGCGTTTAGTTTTATCCAATATTATGCAGAGAATTAACAAAAAGTCAATTGAGCACAAGAATAAAACACAATCAAGGTTTGTTCATTGAAATTCTTTAGACTAATTTGCAGTATTTCTGTTTGTGTTGATTAGTTGGTTTTGGTGCTCATCGGGGTGAGAGATAACAGTGTTTGGAAATGGGGCACCAGCTTCAAACATTCCCAGGTCAGGCATAGAACAACCTCATGCAGAACAGAATTGTCTCTCCATTCTCAATTAGTAATGTACTTCAGACCTCAGAAAAGCAATTACTTGTACAGTACTTTATCAGTTTGAATTGTTCCATTTCTCAAAGCATGATCTCTATTTTTTTGTGTGAGAATACCAAATTGATGTTCACTTTGAATCCAATGCCCGTGTGTGTACCTGGCTGTCTCATCTAATATTTGCATACAGTTTTATCCATGCTTAAGATTGCTACAACATGTGGCCAACCAGCCGCCCCCCACCACCCCCGAGAGATTTTGTTCTACTCATGGATACCCATTTTGTATTTTTCCAATATTCTCCCCTTGGTTTAGCTCAGATATTGTTGGTACTTCATCAAAAATCATTTGAGATAGAAGTTTTAACAGCTTATCTTCATACAAGCATGGTGACATTTACATTGCTTTACAACTTTTATTTGGGCACTTCAGGGCTCTTCATTATTTCCTATCTGCAGCAAAATGAATGAGGAAATAGGAAACAGCATTGCAATGAGGTGTGAATTGGCCACCAACCTGAGGTTGAGGCAGGATTTGTTTTTCTTGCAGATATCGAATGACTTTCTTAGATCCATTTTGCAGCCAGATTTAGAGATGCTTCAAATCTGAGACTCTTAAAAGTTATTATTATGTGAAACTGTGTCTTGTAGGAGGACACTATTGGGGCACTATTGCACATGGAGATCCAATGCCAACTTCAAACATTCCCAGTTCAGGCATAGAACATCAGCAAGTGGAAACTCTAGAAAGCAATATCATTTCCAAAGCACGATCCTGATCAAGAGGTGTTTGAGGTGTGAAAATTCATTTCCAGCTGGCTACTCTTCCCTTTGGTGAAGCTGAGTGTTTCTATCTTGGTTCTCTCCAAATTAGCATTAAGGCTACGGTATATGAACTGTGGGATTTACCATGAAATTGATTGCTGAAGTTTGTTTGGCTGATGTGGGTTGAATAGCTCCCGACAGAGAAGGGCGGTTTAAAAGGCACAGCTCCATAGGGAAGAAAAAGTAATAAATCTCCACATACCTTCTGTGACTAGAAGGTATTTTTCTTTAATTACCACTTTCATGGTTAGTGGAGAGCACATTACTGTATATTAAAATTGACTACTACTGCCACCATGTTTCCTTCCACTTTAAGACCTATTGTATTTTGTGAAGTAGAAAATTGATTGATGGTAATTTTTCCAAAAATGTCCTGATTAAAACCTTTAATTTTTAACCCAAATGTTTTAAATGTTCTAAGGGTTTTAAAGTTTTTGCTCAGGCCATGAATTTTTGATTGCTGTGTTTTCCTCCTTGTGTTTTTGAGTGTAGAAATTATGTGTTAAGACGCAATATCAAATTCAAGGATTATTATTACAGTATATCTGTTTTTGATCATTGATCCTTGAACTGAGCTTGAGTAAACAAACAGAACTGTTCGGCTGATTTAAAGTTTTTTTTAATTTCTCTTGTGGATTGTTTAATCAGAACATCTGCACCTTTAATGTGAATTAGAAAATGCAAATGTTCTTGTTAAACACTATTGCTTGTTAAACTTGAGTAATATTACATTTTGCAGTAGGAGCTAATCTACAGAACAATTTATTAACATAATGAGAAGAACTAAATGTTGTCTCCTCATCCGTTTTCACCGCTCTAATCAGTTTGAGTGGCCTTGGCAACCACTACAAATTTCCACTGACACGCTGCCCTTGCATATCATATTGGAGTCCTTTAGCTTAGTGGTTACAGCGTTCGCCTTGCAAGCGAGAGACTTAGGTTCAAATTCCGGCAGGACAAAACCTTGCGCAAGTTTTCTTACTTCACACGCCTGATAATAATCCCTCAAGAAACAAATAAAAAATAAATTGATCACTTCAATCTACAATTGTTTGTGGGACACTGCTGTGCGCAATTGGCTGCCACGTTTTGCCCACAAATATACAGTCAATTCACTTTACAGTATATTCTGTGAAACACTTTGAGATGTCATGAAAAGAGTTAAATTTAATGCAAGGATTATTATTATATTACAATACAGAACATTTCAGCACAATAATGTTGCCATTTAACATTTATGGTGCAGCAGTATATCTATGTATTTCAACGTCCAGCTGATCTGGAGGCCATTGTATTGCCCTCGAAGAGTGCAGATAGAGATGTTATGTGTTTTGAATTTGCAATGGAAAACGTCCATTATGAGAGTGGAAAGTGGGTGGGGGGGGGAGGTTTGCTGGGGGAAGTATTGTTTAAGTGAAGTTTAGATGAGGCATTAAGCCAAGGTCTTGTCTGCCTATTCAGTACCTTGGGACTTCCTCCCGACGTGAAAGGCGCTATACAAATGTAATTTTGTTGTTGTTTAATGATAAAAATCTACATCTTTTCAGAAAGGCAGTTACACTATCCTCAGAATCTTTGGAACGTCCTGGCTCTTTTCCTCCATTTTGCCTATCTTTAAATTATACCTGAAGACTTTCCTTGGTGAAAGTAATTATATGATTGCAAATTATTGCTTCTTCCAGTCTCATTGCCAGCAAGCTCTCACTTTAATAGCTGTTTGTGGGACAAAGAACACAAATTGGTTATTAAATACACCTACAACTATAGCCCTACAGAAATTCCTGTGAAGCACTTTGAGATCTTTAAACAATGTGATAGGGTGCTATACCAATTGCAAGCATTATTACAACAACAAAATGACATTTGTATAGCACTTTTCACATCAGGAGGACGTCCCAGGATGCTGGACAGTCAGTGTTTCAGACCTGAGCTGGTGGTCGGGATTGAGGAGGGTGGAGGGCAGGGGGGAATGGAGTGTTATCATGACTAAAGTTAGCTTTCTGGTCAGTGCTTATAATACAAGGAAACCAATCTTTCTCTATTATGTATTTACTGCCTGTTTCAACAACAAAAAAAGATTCATGTTATTCATCTGCATCTCTAAGAAAACTTGTTATTGACAAGCTTTGTTGCCTTTCTGTGTCTGAATTATATGTTCTGTTCTACAGAATATGGTAACAAACCACACACATTGGATTGGACTGCTACCAGATATGTTAAAAAAACAGAATATCAAGGACCGACTTTGCACATGGGTAGTCAGGTAAGGATCTTATTCAGATCTTTAGTTAACTAAAGTAGCTTCTGTACCAGAATTATCAATATAACCAGCTTCACATTTCTTTGCTATTCTTTCTTTGGAATGTCCTTCCAAAGTGAAAGACGTTATGCAAATGTAATTTTGCATTGTATTATCCCTAATATGCAAACTAGCATTATTAATTAAAAATAATAAAATGTTTCTTTTAACAACTACTGTATATGTTTTCAGTACATGATCTCTGTGATGTTTATATTACAATGGCAGCCATAAACTGGAAAAATATTTGTGTGAGTTAAATGAAGAGCATCAAGTAATCGAATAAACAGCTTTTTTATTGCAGTTCTGCTACTGTTACTTAGTTAGCAGTTTGTGAACAAACATCTTGGGTGACATCACAATATTTATGTGACAATGTTAAAACATCCACTCAGGCATGGAGAGTTGCCAAGTCCAATAATTTCAAGATGTACTTCTCCTTTCTGCCTTATCTTTTTTCGGTCCACCTTGCACTTACCCACGTTGAACTCCATCTGCCACAGTTTTGCCCACTCACTTAATCTGTCTAAGTCCCTCTATAACTTCCTACTCCCATCTGCACTACTTACTGAGCCTCTTATCTTAGTGTTGTATGCAAACTTGGATATAAAACTTTCTATCACTTCATCCAAGTCATTTATCAATATGGCAGACAGCTGAGGTCCTAGTACAGAGCCCTGGGGGACACCACTTATCACGTCCCACCAATCAGAGAACGTTCCCTTTATCCCTACTCTGTTTCCTGCCTCCCAACCAATTACCAAGCCATGTCACAAGGTTACCTCCGATTCTGTGTGCTTCTATTTTCGTAAGCCTGGTATTTTGTCCTCATCTTCTGCTGTAAAAACTGTAGCAAAGTACTGATTTAGCAAGTCAGCCATTTCTTTATTTTTCATTATAGTCTCAACTACATCTGTCTTTAATGGACCAGCGTTCGCGTTTACCATTCTCTTTCTTTTCATATATTTATAACTACTCACTACTGGTTTTAATATCCGTTGCAAGTTTTTGTTCATACTCCCTTTTTACTCCTTTTATTACTTTCTTTGTCTTTCTTTGTTGCCCTTTGTAGTTCTCCCAGCCCTCTGCGTTCCTAATTTCTGTTGCATTTGAGTAAGCTTTTTCTATTAGCTTGTTAGAATCTCTAGCTGCTTTTGTCCACCATGGTTGCTTAACTACACGATTGGAGCATTTGCATTTTAGGGGTATGTACTTGTGTATAGTAGCAAGTACTTTTTTTTAATACTTCTCATTGCTCATTTGTAAGTTTACCGATTAACAATTTAGCTCATATTACTGTGGTCAATGTATTTCTCATCCCATCAAGGTTTGTCTTACTTAAATTTAACACCTTGGTTTGAGACTCTCCCTTCTCCCTCTCAAATCTAATATCAAATTCAATCATATTATGATCACTATAATATAGCAAGGTGTTCCCTTACCGTCAAATTGCTAACTAAATCTGGCTCAGTACTCATTACCAAATCCAGTATGACTTGTTCCCTTGTTGGTTCTAACAGATATAGTTCTAAAAATCTGTCCTGAATACATTCCAGAAATGTGTTGCCTTTACTTCCTGAGGTGTCCTGCTTTTCCCAGTATATGTGAAAATTAAAATCTCCCATTATAACCACTTTGCTTTTGCTACATGCTTCCCTGATCTCCGTATTTATATATTTCCCCACTATATCATAACTCTCTAGTCTGTAGACTACTCCTAGTGGTCTTATTTCCTTTCCTTACCCCACCCATTATGGTCTTGGTTAACGGGATCCCCCGGTAATTGGTCTGCGCTTCCAAGTCCTGCTAGTGAGTCCTGTCGTCAAAAGTGCCCTGGAGTACTGTGGACCCACCTGGCTCAGGAACCAAAACTGCCACAAAGGATGGCTGGATTCTGCGCTTCTGCTGTCAAACACAACATTTTTAAGCTTGTTCGGCTCCAGGGAGACTGACTTGCCTCTTTCTCTTCTCTGTGTGTCCGCCAATAATGCAACAACCACAACTTGCACATATATAATGTCCAACATGCCCGGTAGCATCTTAGAGTGTTTAACAGTGGCGGAGCCTGATTCCGAGCTGGGTGGTAGATGGCCATAGGCACGGTCCAAGTGGAAGGTTTTCAGGTGGGACTTGAAAAGAGGGAGAAAGGGGGGGCAAGCAGAGGGATTGAATGAGGGTTTTTCCAAAGTTTAGGGGCATAGTGGCCGTAAATGCACCCTCCGATGGTGGGGTGGAGGGTATGATGAACGAGCAGGAGGTCAGTGCCAGTTGAGCAGAGGCATTGGGTGGTAAATTAGGGAGCAAGGAAGTCGGAGAGTTAGGGAGGTGCCAGAAAGTGGGTGGATTTGAACACGTGTGTGAGGATCTTGAAGTCGATCCATTCGTTGATGGGAAGCCATTGGAGCTTGGCAAGAACTGGTGAGATGTGGGTGCAGAGTTTGGTCTGGGTCTCTGTACAGGCGGCAGAGTTCTGAATCAGCTGGATTTTGTAAATGGTGTAGCTGGGGAGACCGATGAGGAGTATATTGGAGTAATCCAAGCACCAGGTGACAAACGTAAGCACGAATGTTTGGGCTGCATTTGGGGTAATGTCAGAGATGGGCAATGTCGCAGAGGTGGAGGGTGGCGGACCTGGTCAGGGACCGGATGTGAGGGAGGAAGGATGGCTGGCAGTTGAATCGGACACCTAGATTGTGCATTGGCTTGGTGAGTGTAGGGTAGAGCCCAGGTATGTTGAGGAGTTCAGATCCTCAGGAGTGAAGATGTTATTGGAAGCCGGAGATTATGGCGTCCGCCTTGTCCACATTTAGCTGCAAGAGGTTTGCACTCTTCCAGGCCCTGATGTCTGCCAGACAAGCTGATAGAACCTGGAGTCGATTCTGGAGGAGATAAAGTAGATTTGTGTGTCATCCGCATACATATAGAAGTTTACCCCATGTCTTTAGATGACATTGGCAAGAGGGAGCATATAGATGAGGAAAAGAAAGAGGGCCAAGATGGAGCCCTGGGATACCCTCACATGACCGGAAGGGAGCGGGAGGAGGAATGATTTGCCGAGATGAAGTGGAGGAGGTTGGTTAAGTAGGATTCAAAACATGCAAATGTAGTCCCACTAAGGTAGATAAGAGAGGAGGATGGTGTGTTGTCAAATGCAAAGAGTTTCAAGAAGACAGGGAGGCAGAGAGAGCACTGGGCCACAGATAGAGAGGACGTCGCTTGTGAATTTGACAAGACGTCTGACTCTGTGCTGTGGGCAGGGTGAAAACCAGACTACAGGGGCTCGAGGAATGAGTGGAGGGCGAGGTTTCACCAGGATGTTTCATGCAGATGAAAGATATTATATTATTTCATCCAAAACACCATGTAGATTCCCTCGGTCCTTTAATTGCAAGTTTCCATATCAACCTCATTCAAATCTGGCTAGGCGCTTTCCCAGAATCCTTTTATCCTTGCATCATCCACATTCAATTGGCACTTAGTTCCTTAAAGCAATATGCAACAAAAGATGTCTAAATGAATAATAAATAATAATTTTCACACTCAAGGGTCCAGCAATGATTTATTTGCAATATAGGTTGATGCCAGGATTGCTTCAAAATATTTATAACCTATCATCTTATATTTTAATTGGCAAAAAGTTTGTATTCAGTATGGAGACAAAATGAAAATCACTGGAATTTGCTGTGTTTTTGAAAGATGCATTCCAAATACAAGTATAAGCTAATCGTAAAGCATTATGACGTACAAAATCAAACACTATTTCTAATACAATAGATATAAAAGGTCTAACACAAAATGTTAGCAAGATCTATTACTTCAACTCCACAGTGATAAAAGATTGCATGTAAAACACATCTGAAACTTTTATTATCTCCACAATGAAAAAAAGTTCTTGTCTACTGAACGAACCTTCTAAGAAATGTTCATTTCTGTAGAAAACTAAAATCAATCTCCATTCTGTAATAAAACCTATTACTGAGACTCTGTTCCCTAGATTTGCCTTGTCTGTCATTACTTTCTCTTCACGTTTAGTTTCTAACCTATATTTTCGGTTGATTGCTTATCGCAAGTCTTTTTTATCCAATACAATGTGTCTTTTATTGCTTCTACCTCCTCGTCTGTCACTCAAAGTAAAGGATATTCTATGGACTAAATCTTAGTCTGGAGCTACACTTTTTATTTTCATTGAATCAAAGGACTGTAGTGTACAGAATGATTTGATTTGTCTGTCATGTGGTATTAATTAGAATTTGTTATACAGAGTGCAAAATCCAATTTTTTCGCTGTTGTCTGACTATGCTTGCCTCTGTTAAGTTGCATAATAACATATGTAGTCTACAGTATTTTGTCACAGAATCAAAGGCAAAAATCATTGCCTCCAAATTATTTTTCTTTTCCAGCATGCATTTGTTACCATACAATTTTTAAAAATTAAAGATTTATTTATAAATATAATATTTAGTACAACAGAAATCCCAAACAAGTATAAAGCACAAATCTTCTTATCCATTGTTTTCCCTTCTCCCAATAGAAAAATATTCTAGTGTTTAACAGTGCATTTCTTCACAGGTTATGTTTTTCAAGACACTCCCTTTAAAACCTGTGGGGTTTCTTTTGAGTATCTATATATACTTATTTATTTAGTTATAAATATTTATTTATGAAATGAATCCAAAACGAAATGCAAGAACACAAAAAAGCACATAGGTTGTGCACACATGTTTTCGTGTACGCTCCCTTTAAACAGTCAGGGATCGCTCCCTTTAAACAGTCAGGAATTGCCCCTGTGAGCACCACAAACATGCGCACGCCAATGCACACTCTGAGAAGGTGACCTGCCGCTTTTAGAAGGCATCCTGATGTGCACGTATGCGCACATGTCTAGTTTACATACATGTATACATTTCCGGACTCTCTTTGATTAGATGTTAATTGAGGTGACGTTAAGTGGGGTCTACCTGTATACATTTAGGTATCACAGCTGAGTTATTACGTGACATACTAGGTTTATAAACAGAGTCATAGAATACAAAAGTCAGGGTTACGATAAAACACTGGCTAGGCCTCAGCTGGAGTACTGTGTTCAGTTCTGGGCACCACACTTTAGGAAGCATGTCAAGGCATTGGAGAGGGTGCAAAGGAGATTTACCAGGATGGTACCAGGAATGAGAGACTTCAGCTGTTAGGAGAAGCTTGAGAAGCTAGGATTATTTACCTTAGAGCTGTGAAGGTTAAGGAGGGATTTAATAGAGGTTTTCAATATTTACAAGGGGATTCGATGGGATGAACAAGGAGAAACTATTTCCATGCGTGAGAAAGTTGGTAACCCAAGGACACAGATTTTAAAATAGTTGTTAAAAGAATGCATTGCCCGAAAGGGTGGTAGTTAGCCAATCGACAAATAACTGGGTTCCTACTTGCTGCTAGGTAAATAGGCGTGTGGAGTAAGGAAACTTGCCCAAAGTTTAGCCCTGCCTGGGAATCGAGCCCAGGTCCACTCGCTTGCGAGTCAAGTGCTCTAACTACCACTGTGAGTTGTAGTTAAGAGGCTGATAGGAGTCTTGTAGCTCAGTGGTTAGAGCACTCTTCCACACAAACCTGTATTCGAGTCCAGGCAGATCAGCGCGAAACCTTGGGCAAGTTTCTTACTCCACACGCCTAATAATAATACATCAAAAAGAAACCACAAAAAAAAATTGGTCATTTTAATCCACGACTGTTTGTGGGATACTGCCGTGCGCAATTGGCTGCCGCGTTTTGCCCACAAATATACAGTCATGTCACTTTACATTATATTCTGTGAAGCGCTTGGAGACGTTGATAAGATGTGAAAAGCGCTGTATCAAATGCAAGGATTATCATTTTTATTATTCTGTCCAGCGTCCTTCTGTACACACACCGTCTTGCAACAACAACAATAACAAAATTACATTTGTAGATTGCTTTTCATGTCGGGGGGATGTCCCAAGGCGCAGGTGTTGGGACCAAGCACGGGGGAAGGGCAGGGTGGGGAAGGGTGGTGAGAGAGGTGGGAGGGCAACAGAAGGCACGATCGAATAGGAGGATCTTGAGACAGGCCCTGACATGAAATGCACGCTCCAAGTGTAATTTTGTTGTTGTTGTTGTTGAAGGAGGCAGGGGAGGAAGCGAGGCAAAGGGACTCTGGGATGGATTTCCAGAGTGTGGGGGCTGAAAGGCTGAAAGCCCGGCCACCGATGGTAGGGCAAGTCGGGCGGGAGACATGGAGCGGACCTGAGTCTGCTGAACGGAGGGGCGGGCAGGTTGATAGGGAGTCAGCACGTCAGAGAGATAGGAGGGGGCAAGGCAGTGAATGGCTGAATATTCAACAAATAACTGGGTTCCTACTTGCTGCTCAGTAAACAGAGACGTGTGGAGTAAGGAAACTTGCCCAAAGTTTCGCCTGCCTGAGAATCAAGCCTAGGTCCTCTCACTTGCGAGTCAAATGCTCTAACTACCACTGTGAGTTGTAGTTATAAGGCTGATAGAAGTCCTGTATCTCAGTGGTGTCACGAGAAAGTGAGGCTGAAGATCTTGAATTTGATCCTCTGGGGGATGGGAAGCCAATAGAGCCGAACGAGAGTGGGAGTGATATGGTCACGGAGCTTAGTGTAGGAGAGGACATGAGCTGCAGAGTTCTGATCATCTGCAGCTTGTGAAAGGAAGAGCTGGGAAAATGGACGAGGAGAGAGTTTCCATAGTCAAGTCTTGATGTGACTAATGTATGAACGAGAGTTTTCAGCAGCTTGAGGGGTGAGGCAGTGGTGGAGTCTGGCAATGTTATGGAGGTGGTGGAAGGTCAGTCATGGCCCGGATGTGGATGAGGCAGGACAGTTCAGGGTCAAACAAGATACCCTGACTGGCTTCATGAGATAGAATGTGTAGCCGTGGATGCTGATGCTGCCAGCGCTTGAGCTGCGGAGGCACTGACGCGAGCTAATCAGGAGGGCCTCAGTCTTGCCAACATTCAGCTCAATGTCAGACAGGCAGGTAGTCAGGATGCCGGTAGTCCTGGAGTTGAGGGTGGAAGCAGAGAGATACGTGTAAATTTGCCCCATGTCTGTGAATGATGTCACCGAGGGGGAGCATGTAGAGGGTGAAGAGGAGGTGACCAAGGACAGCCCTGAGGAACGCCATACGAGACGGTACAGGGGCTGGCGGAAAAGCCATTGGCAGACCAAAATAGAGATGGTGTGAAAGATAAGACCTGAACCAGTCAAGGACAGAACCTTGAAGGTTGAGATAGGAGGAGAGGTGGTGGATGAGGATTGAATGGTCTACAGTGTGAAAGGCGGCAGAGAGATCAAGGAGGCAAAGGGAACCCTCATCACAGATGGTCAGGATGTCATTTGTGACCTTGACCGGAGCAGTTTCCTTGCTGTGGGCAGCACAGAAACTTGATTGGAAGGGCTTGTGGAAGGAGTGGGAGGAGAGGAAAGAGCGAAGCTGAGAGGCAACGATTCTTTCAAGGACCTTTGACAGGAAAGAGAGGTTGGAGATGGGCCGGTAGCTTGAAAGCTGTGATGCTTCAAGTGAAGGTTTCTTCAGAATGGGGGTGATAGTGGCTTTTTTGAGGGGTGTGGGAACGGTGCCGGATGAGAGGGACAGCGAGTAGTGGAGCAAGGAGGTGCAGCAGAGAGTAAGGAGAGGGGTGGGGATGCTGTCCAGGGGGCAGGCATGTGGTGCGCTTTATAGCGAATATGGTGGTGATGACAGAGGATGGGGAGACAGGTTCGAAGCTGTGGAAGGAGGAATGGGTAGGGGTCAGTCAGAGTGTGGGTGGGAGGTGAGGAGGGGGTGATTGTTAATTGTTATTTCCCTCGTTTTGTATGTGCTAGTTATTTTGTTATATAAGAAATGCTGGGTAATAAAATGCAAGTGGAATGAGGGGGTTGGTGTGTATGTGTATGTGGTTGGGTGGGGGTACACGATAATGTTGAAAATTAACAAGGGGTACATTGCTGAAAAAGGTTGAGAACCACTGCTCTAGACCTCTCAAAGGTCTAGATTCTAAAGGAGTGAGACAATATAGATCACAGAATGTACTTTAAAGTGAATTAACTATACATTTGTGCATGAAACGCAGGAGCCAATTGCGCACAATACAACAACAACAACATTTATCGAATGCCTTTCACATTGGGAGGATGTAATTTCTTCAGTCAATCCACAAATATTTGAACAAATTATTATTATTTTTCTTTGGAGGGATTATAATTAGATGTGTGGAGTAAGGAAACTTGTCCAAGCTTTCGCCCTGCCTGGAGTTGAACCCAGGTCTCTCACTTGCAAGGCAAGTGCTTTAACCACTGAGCTACAGGACTCCCATTATTTTATGACGTAATTCAAAACAAAATACCCCAAACCCGCACATAATTTGTGCTCACATTTTTCCAGGTACGCTCCCTTTAAAACAGTCAGGAGTTGGATGTTTGTACGTACAATGCATCATTAATGAAATGTATATTATGTTAGAATTGGCTGTTAAAAACTTACTTGGCACTCCTTTTGCCTCTCTCCATATCAGAGTTATTGTCAATTTTGTTAAATCCAGACACATTAATTAGCATTAAGCAAGAATGCCTCCCTTTTAATTGATAATTTTAATAAATAACTATTCATTTCACTAAATATTGTAATGATATTGTGTTCTACATTGGTGATTTCAGTACTTTAGGTAGCTGTGGTCTGTGAAGCACTCTCGAGACATTTAAATATGCTAATAGACTATAACAAAGCAAGTTCTTCTGATGTTTTTAAATGAAGTGGGTGTATTCTTTTATTTTCATTATGTTGCCTACCATTTCCAATTTATCTGCAGATAGCAATTGCATTGTACTAGGAAAAGCTCACTGTAGCATGGTCAGCTGGGTGCTGTTTTACGCATGAGGCACAAAATGTTTTTCAGTTTGATGCTAGCATCAGTTCTTGCGCTTTATTCATAGCAAGTCTCCCTGAGTAACGTCCCTTGTAAATCTTCATTTGCAAAATAAGTTACATCAGAGAGTTTGCTTATGTGTTTTTTTTAAACGTCCATTAAAAAACTGAACAGTTGTAGCCCAGAACCAAAGCTATTGCAGAATTGGAAGTGGTTAGACATCCACTTTACCGTCCTGGTTTGATGGAAATGGATTAATGAGAGATTTATACAGTGGTAGCATTTAAGATTTTCAGATATTAAAATGTAGGAGTATATTTAATGTGACCTTTATAGGACAAACCATCAGAGACTATTTATATTAAGAAATGCATTATCTAGAGTACGTTTATTTTATTGCACGTCTCAAGTTGACATTTACGTTTTGCAGCTGAAGCATCTGAGAAAGAACTAAAGAGCAGCTGCTTTGAGCGATAGGCATGCCTGCAGCGAACCAATCCTTTTATTGACTTGTTTGGATTTTACAACATCGACTTGTTTAATATTTTTGTCTAGTTTCTTTTCTGGAAAATACATAACATAAGAACTAAGAAATGCTGGATGAAAAAAGACCAAGGTCCATTTTCCAACTTCCTTGCGGTCTCATGCACATATTTCCCGAACTACCTATGTTTTATATCCCATAATGTTATTTCCTAAAATAAAACGATCTAATCTGTGTTTCAATGAATCAACCCTTGCTGCTTCAATCATCTCCTTGGGGATCATATTCGCTCACTGAAATAGTGTTTGTGTAGATTCATTCTGAATTTACCCCAGTCAATCACAGGCCGTGTACTCTGCTATTACTGTTCTGGACTAGTTCAAACAGCCTGTCATGATCTATATTGTCTCTCTCCTTTAGAATCTTGAAGACAGCAATCATATCGCCTCTGAATCTTCTCCTTTCCAGCATTGACATGCCCAATTCACTTAGTGCCTCCTCATAGTATAGTCCCTCCATTTCTTCAAACCTTCCTTCAGAAAACACAATAATAAAAATGGTCATTTCAATCCATGACTGTTTGTGGGATACTGCTGTGTGCAATTGGCTGCCATGTTTCCCCCACAAATAGACAGTCAAATCACTTTACAGTATATTCTGTGAAGCGCTTTGAGACGTCTGTCTAGAAGACGTGAAAAGCGCTATATCAAATGCAAGGATTATCATTATTATGGTTGCCCTTCTCTGTATCCTCTCAATTTATCCCATATTCTTTTCATAGTGTGGAAACTGTACACAGTACTCGTAAGTGTGGTCTCAACAATGATTTGTACAGTGGTAGAATTATTATTACACCACTATTAATCTTTTGATACATCCCAACATCTGATTTGCTTTACACACTACGACAGAGCTATGTTGTGAGAGCTTCAATTTATTGTCAATCAGGACCCCCAGGAACCTTTCATTTTCCATGCATACATGCTATTTTCCTTCCGTTCAAATAATAGTCCCTTCCCAGACTTTTTTATCCCCTCGTGTAATACTTTACATTTCTCCACGTTGAATTTCATCTGCCACTGTTGGTCTGCCCATTTCCAGAGTATGTTCAAATTTTCATGTTATGTATCTTGTTCAGCTTTGCAATCTATCCTTTTTATTAGCTTGGTGTCATCTGCACACTTAGCTTGTCTCTGTTCCTCCACACTCAACTCCAGGACCACTGCTGACACAACAGAATGTATGTCAGACATCAAGTCCTGCATGAAAGCTAACTTTCTCCAGTTGAACTTCAACGAGGCCCACTTGATTGGCTCCTGTCAGCGCTCCCCACGCATCAGGTGCTGACAGGATCACCATCCAAGGATGTACACTCCACCTCACGAAACCAGTCCAGAACCTTGGCGTCTTGTTTGACCCTCAACTATCCTTTCTACTCCACAACCCTTCCATGACTCTCTGCCTTTCCCCACCTCTGCAATATCGTCTGGCTCTGCCACTTTCTCACACCGAAGGCTGTCAAAACTCTCATACATGCATTCGCAACATCCAGGCTTGTCTATGCAAACTTCTGGCTTGTCAGCCAACCCATCTCCTCCCTCCACAGGCACCAGATCACCCAGAACTCATGCAGCCTGTATCCTCTTCTGCAACAGGCTCTGTGACCATCTCACCCCCATCCTTGCAAAATTCCATTTGACTTCCCATCACACAGAGGATGGGCAAGTTCAAGATCCTGGTCCTCACCTTCACTTCGGACCAGTGTTTTCTTGTTATTTAAAAATCATCTGAAGAGATTGAGCAATTCAGCATTTTGGACCCATATTATACATTTCATGGCAGTTCCATTTTATTAAGTTCTGAATTTGCAAACCTGTTAATTCCAGTTATGGATTTTTTGTATAAAAGTAGCCAGGAAACTGAGCAACTTGTGAGTTTTGTATTCTTGAAGTTGATAAATTAACTTTTGACTTCAAAACACATGGTGCATTTAGTTTTTTTAACAAATCAAAAATGTTTTTAACAATTGCATTTAAATAATTTGAGGTTCTAGATCTATAAATAACATTGTAACAAAATTGAGTTTAAGTACTTGAGGCAATGCGTATATACACACAGATACAGTATAACACAGTATTTTCAGTTTTTATCTCCTTCAATATTTTTCTAAAAAGCAATTAACATTTGAGTATTTTAATGCACTGTTTTGGAGTTTCATCAGCTGTAGCAAATTCAAATTGTAAATGCTTCATTTGTATTTAATTGCAGTTTGAGTGTTTTCAGCTAATCTCATTATTGTCAAGGAGCAATGTTGGGTGTTTGATGTGACTGAATCTTGCTATATGGTTAACTCTTGCAACAATTGGTCCCTTTTTTTTCAAGAATCCAGGTTTGTACTATTTTAAATGGTACCAGGTGGTTTAACTAAACAATCTAATTTACTCTGTATTGCATCGTCAATAGCTTCAAAATGAATCCATGTTTGCAGTTCATTTCTGCAATTCCGGAAAGGTAGCACATTTATAGCAACATCTTTGGGTAATGCTGAGCGCTGACTCTGATGCAAAATCATGCTTGCAAGAGATATAAAATAAACAACCACAACAAAATTACATTTATAGAGCACCTTTCATATCGGGAGGATGTCCCTAGAACTGAGATTCAGCAAGAAAGAGTACTTTGACTAATGTTTTTATTTCACCTGATACAAATAACTTCATTCCCAATAATAGTTCATAAACATTTGTCTAATCTTCAGTGGCCCAGATTTTCTTTAACATGCTGTATTCTGCTTCTTAATTTATTTGTCACGCCTTTTGGATTTGATTAGCGAAGCATTTTGTGCAGTTCCATAAGAAAAAAGGTTACTATTGGGTTTGCAATCTGAAGCGTTTAAACCAGCACCAAATGACATTTTCACAGCATGCACTCATGGCACCTGGCATTTCTTGATGCTGATAACGCCGACCACAAATAAAAGTGTTCCGTTGCTCTGTGCTGACATCTTCACCTGATCTACAAGAATCTCTGCTCCGATTGATTCCTCCCAGTCTTGCCGATATGAGCCAGATTGGATGGTCTGTCATCAGCAATGCACTGGAGTACTATGGATCTGTATGAATCAGGAACCACACCACTCAGATTGCTGAAGAAGTTTGAGCCCAGCTCCCAAGGAGACACCACTTAACTCCACTCTCCATAATGGGCCCTCAACATACAGCAGTTCCTACTGCAATTGTAATCTTGTTTGCTGTTTTCTTTTACATTCCTGTTTTGTTAAAGCGTTAAGTGGTTATTGTTTGTAAGTAAAACAAAAAATGAGAAAGGAAATGGAAGTACTTGATAAACTGAAGAAACAGTAAATGGCCTTAGAGTTATATTCGTGTATTCCAATAAAAGTGATTGCTACGATTAATAAAGCAAAGTTTGTTAATGATTTATAGAGCTTGGTTCCAGCATTATGCATTTTTTATAAAAACTTGGAGAGGATATTGTAAACATGATTTTTGCACAATTTGATAGTTGTATTTTGTTGTATTGTTTTAATAATACTTTTATTGATTTATATCATTGGTTGTAGATACCCATTTCCATTTGGCTTTTTATGGCATTGAATTCTAGATTTTGAATGGTCATTCCTATCGAAAAAGTAGTTTATAGAATCATAGAAATGTATAGTACAGAAGGAGGCCATTTACTAATTTATTATCTCTTGTCACAATTTTTTCAATGGCCTCCTTGCCGGTCTCCCCTGCTCTACCACCCACAAAATCCAGCGATCTAAATAAAATTCTGCCTATGTTCTCACCAGTAAGTACCAAACACAACCCCCCACCTCCCCACACATCATCCCAGTCCTTTGCTACTGGCTTGCTTTGCAGAACGGATCAATTTCAACATTTTCACACTTACTTTCAAATCAATTAATGTGCCAACGCTTCCTTAATTCTCTGACTTGCTGTTGGCATCCCACTCAGCCCTTCGCTCAGTTGGCTCCGTCCTTCTATACGTCCCTCATTTCCCTCGCCCCCTCCACAGTTGGTGGCTGTGCTTTCAGCCATTACTCAAAGCTCTGAAGCTAATGTAACTCGATCCATCTGCCTTGTCCCTTCCTTGCCTCTTCAGATCACAGTTGAAGGCTACATTCTCATCCTTCTCTAGCTTGGCATCCAGCTCTGCCACTGCTAAGCACTCCAAAACTCATAATAATAGTAATCCTTGCATTTGATGTAGCGCTTTTCGCGTCTTCTAGATGTCTCAAAAAAATTCACAGAATATATTGTAAAGTGGATTAACTGTATATATGTGGGCGAAATGCGACAGCCAATTACTCACTGCAGTGTCCCACAAACAGTGGTGGATTGAAAATGAACAATTTTTTTTTGAGGGATTATTATTAAGCATGTATAGGGAAAGAACAAGAGAGTGAGACTGATTGGCTACATCTTCCAAAGAGCCGGCATTGTCAGGATGGGCCAAATAGCCTCCTTTTGTGCTGTAATATTCCATGATTCTCTTTCGATACGTACTCCCTTGAAGGGTGTTATATAAATGCAAGTTGTTGTTTGTAAATGGTGTGAAATTCTTAAAAAGATATTTTATTATTCACTTTTATTTGAAATAAGTTTAAAGGTTATATATTTTTTCTATTCAGGCTTCTCAAAGCATACCGGATGAAGTGGAAGATCACTGGGAATCAGTACATACTGAACGTCTCGACCTACTGAAAAATATGTGCAGAAATGCTTCATTGAGGAACCTGACCCATTCTCGTATTGCAAAGTTTGTCCTTGACCGCATATTTGTGTGTGATAAGCACAAAATTTTATTCTGTCAGACACCGAAAGTTGGTAATACACAATGGAAGAAAGTTCTTATTGTTTTAAATGGTAATGATGGATTTGTTGAATATAGTGTGTTGTGGTGCTTGTTCCATTAGCAATCATAGAGCAAAATCAATGTTTGCGAGTCAAGCATTTTGAAAATTCATTTTGTGACTCACCTAAGTAGAAGTTGATCGCTATAATTTTGCAAGAAGTTTTGTCCTAACTGTTCCTACAACAAATCATTTAGACAAAGATGTTTTTAAATTTTTAACTTTCATGTGTTTTTTCCCCTGAAGGCTTTGAACTCAACCAGTAATGATATTTCTAAAACAACACTGTCATACATCCTAATTCCCTAATCTTTTTCATTCTTTCCACAGTGCAAACCAGTAGTGTAACTGTGATTTTATTTTATTTGGGCATTACGCTTGAGGGTATATAATTTATCCAGATACCTTTGTGTCTGAAAAAGAGGCTAAGTGGCCTGCTCCTACATTCCTGCTCATAGCCAGGAGGCATTTCAAAGCAGTCATGGATTTTCTCATTCGTTGCCGATGAGCCAGATGCTGTTATCAGCAGTGCCCTGGGGTACTACAGACCTGACTGACTCAAGAACTAGGCTACCGAGACTATCACAAATGTCCAATTCCTGAGCCAGGTGCCTCCACAGCACTCTGAGGCAATGATGGTGGTAGACAACAATAACTTTGAGCACTGCAGGTGCTTGATTTTCAAACGTGCTGTGCTTTGTATGAGACGTTAAACTGTGGTACTGTGTAACTGCTCAGTTGCATGTTAAGAATCCCTTAATACCACTCAAAAACAGGCAAGAGTTTCTCCCAGTGTCCTGGTCAACAATCCTCCAAATAATGAATCATCCACTTCATAGTCATTTGGGGGACATTGCTTTGTACAAATTAGATGCCTACAGTTACATAGACATACACTTGCCAGCAATTGCCAGTGAAATGCTTCATGGCATTTCGACGTTATAGATGTTATGTCACATTGCAAGCAATTTTATTAAATTTCCATTGAGGTCAGAAGATATTATTGATGCAAATAACCTTTTATCAAATGCCACAATCATACTTTGTTCCCTTCTGCTTAGGTAATATTCTGTCAGTTGTATATTAGCTGGATAATGATACTGTTAGATGAACTGGCTCAATTTGGAAGTCAGAAGAATAGGCTGTAACTGGAGGTTTCCATCCATGTTGTTCTCCATCTTATCTATTTTGCCATTGACCTGCTTTCCTCCAAGGTGAACATCAAATGTTCCCTCATCTGTTTTGGGATACCAATTGCATTCTACAATAATAATAATAAACCTTGTATTTGATATGGCACTTTTCACATCTAATCGACGTCTCAAAGCGCTTCGCAGAATATACTGTAAAGTAAATTGACTGGATATTTGTGGGTGAAATGAGACAGCCAATTGCAAATAGCAGTGTCCCACAAGCAGGATTAAAAATGACCAATTTTTATTATTGTGGGTTTTTTTGGACAGATTATTATTAGGCATGTGGAGTAAGGAAACTTGCCCAAGATTTTGCCCTGATCTGCCTGGATTCAAGCACAGGTCTCACGCTTGTCAGGCGAGTGCTCTAAACACTGAGCTACATATAAACATGTAGCCAAGATGCCTAAGCAAAATGAGCTCTTAAAATGAATAGATCTGATTTAAATTAATTTTAAGAGTATTTTCATCATTCACGTTTTGGGGATTTTTTTTACCATTGGTCACCCACCTTTCCCCCCCCCCCCCCCCCCCCCCCCCCGCCCCCACCCATTGCCTCCACTCCTCTAGACTTGAAAGACGTTATACAAATATAATTTTGTTGTTGCCTCATAGATGATTTGAACTTGGAAGCCTGCTTCCTATTGATGCTCACATCCCATTCCTGTCCTCTGAACCTCCAGTGGTAGCAACTCATACAGGTTTATCATTAATTTGCTGACCATGGCACAATCTAAGATATTTGTACTTTCTTATTACCCGGTTAGCATATTTAGCTCCCTTAGGCAAATGTGCTTTCCAAGTAAACACATTTACATAATCAACTTAATTTCTGCATTGTTGTTTTCTAATGCTCTATGTGCTCCTCTGTTGTAACTTTAGTGAAATCTCATTACCTTGACTGCAGTATGCTTTGGGATTTTATACAGTTTTTTACAGTATTTTATACAGTATTTTTCAGCTTAATATAAATCAGTAACTTCAGAAAGATTGTTTTATAAGCATGAGGCAGAAAATCCATCTTCACTAATTTTCTTTATGCAAATTTTGTTAGTCTCCAGAACAGGTGGAAGAAAGCTATAAGAATTTACATTGATCCACTGCAGAATAGCTGATTCAAGTGTCTCTGCTAATAATTAAACATAGTTATTCCTATAAATCTTCATCTACCCCTGTTAAATTCTGCGCTGGAAAAAAAGCAACCTAAAATAGCCAAAGAGGAAACATTGTCAAAATCATCTTCTTTTAAGTTAAAAAAAAGTAAAGATGAAAGTTTTGAAACATCTTTCTGTATTGAGGCAGGTCCTTGCTATGCTCCATTCTGCAATTTCTGTGATTTGGAGTGACTTGTTTTTTTTAACCACATGGAAGCGGTATTGACTTTGGAAGATAATTACAAATCAATAAGTATATTGATAGAACTTTACAATTAATCCGTTTTTTCCCTCAGTTTCATGTTTTCTTCTGAGAGGTTTCTCATTGCCAATTAGGACCATAACAAAAGTAGGCAATTCAGTGCTTTGAGCCTGTTCTGCCATTCTATTTAATCATGGCTGATCTGTACCTCAACTCCACTTACTCGCCTTTCCTCTATATCCCTTAAAATTGCCTTTACCTCACAAAAATCTTCCTGAAAATGGCCTGTTCCCTTGTTGGTTCGAAAACATATGGTTTCAGACTACCCCTATCCTGTGCAGAAAAAAATTGTACTGTAATGGATTAATTGTAGTATTAATTACAAGTGCTTCAGAAAGTTTCTTTTCAAGTGTAGTGACTGTAGTTGGAGGCTCGTACGGTTTATGGTTGGGTAGTCATGTAGGTGAAACAGGTTAAAACATGTCATTAATCATAGTAATTCTAACCCCCACCCCCCCACACCGCATTCATGCATGCAGCACTACATTTCTGTGTTGGTTTTCTTGTCCTCAACCTCTTGTACGTTCATATGTAAAAACATGTTCCCTAGCTTCAGTGGAACTGAGAATATACAGAGCAAACCATCTATCTTGTGTAAATCTCTCATAAATGTCAGCCTGGTTCAGTTGTCAGAACTCTCACCTGAGAGTGAGGGAACCGAACCAAATAATTAGTGTTATCTTGTGTTCTGCTATAGTATTTTACAATTGTGTCAACTCCCTCTGCTGGAAAGTCCCAATATATTATATTTTAAGAAAAGTGTTACAATAGTGTGGCTTCATCTGGTTTTGCAATTACCAGTACAGGTACATTACATTAACTACTTTTACTCCACCTATTTCACCAGATCATTTGTTTGGTGAAAGTAAGAGTTTCAATATCATTTTCACTGAGGTGTGCTATCACCTCACACAACAGTTTTCTTAGTAAGTTCTGCATCTGAAGGCCCACGTAGGAATTGGAGGTCACAGTTTAGGGTGACAGGTATTTTAATGGTTAGAGGGAGATGGGGGTGCTGTTCTTATGATGAGACTTTAAACCAATGTCCATCTACTTCTTCTTTGGGTCAATAACATTTTTAAAACAATCAGTATATTTATCTGGAGGGTTGTTGCTCTGGTCAACAATCCTCCAGATAAATTGGCCACTCTATCTCCTGGATCTGCCTGTGTCAAAATAGCTGCTAAGTTTAGAAACAAAAAGTCACTGCACTTGACCATTAATACTGTATTGTGATACTGCTTGGTGATGTTGTAACATGCTGTGCTATAAAAACACACTTTTGGGGGCCAAAAGCTGTACGGGGTGAAGTTGAGGGATAATTACAATAAATAAATGTGCTTCAGAAATTTAACTCTTAACTTGGTTCAGGAAGCGAAGAACAAATAGGAAATTATTCTAGTACAACAGTGCGCAGGATGCAGTTTCATTATAGTCCAATGTGCAATACAATTCCCCTGGTTCAGCAGGCTACTCAATTTGAACTTCTGCTTATAAGGCAGAGATGCCTTATAATGTGTTAGAGATGTTGCACTGAATGGTATGAACTATACTGCTCAACCACTGGTATTCTGTGAAGGTGTTTTGGATTGACAATGAATTTTGAGTTGCAGCCACAGCAGTTCTTGAGACGTCCTCCTGACGTAAAAGGCGCTCTATAAATGTAATTTTGTTGTTGTTCTTCTGTTCCTGAACTAAAGGTGAAGATGATTGAGCATCAGCTCCAATTGCTGTGCTCACAACAAAGTATCAAATTTTAAGCTGCAACACCTATCTGAATGATTGCTAATCGCAGCTCTTGTGTCAGCATCACCACTGCTAATAATAATCATTGCATTTGATATAGCGCTTCTTCGCTTTGGAATTATGTCTCAAAGAACCTGCCCCACCATCGGCGAGTGAGCTTTCAGCCACTCTGCCCCTAACCTCTGGAATTCCATCGCACAGTCTCTCTGCCTCGCCCCCTCTCTAGCCTCCTTCAAATCCCGCCTCATAACCCTCCTCTTCGACGTTCCCATCGGTCACCCCAAGTCCCCTCCTTTCCCTCCACCCTCCCTGATCCCAACCCGAGCTCGGGTCTGAAATACTGACTGTCCAGTGCCTTAGGACATCCTCCTGGTGTGAAAGGTGCTATATGTAATTTTGTTGTTGTTGTTGAAATGGAGTGACTACATATTTGTAGACAAACGCAGCAGCACAATTGCACATAGCAATGCCCCACAAAAACCATGGCATGAGTTACCATGGTTTATTGGGGAGAATATTGACCAGGACCCTGGGAGAACAGCGCCACATGAAGTTTACGGTGCAGCTGCACAGAGAGTTGGAACTTTAGTTTAATGTCTCATCCAAAGGAAGGAATCATTTAATGATAATGTTTAACAGAATTTTCCAAAATTGTCCTCCTTCAACAATGTACAGTACTGTAGTAGGAAACTGCACAATTTAAGGTTATAAATACATCGTCAAACAAATTATGTATCTCCTAATATTGATACGACTGGACTTGTTGCATATTAACTTTAACAACATAAGTGGTAATTAAGTATGTTGTGTTGCATATTAGAGTTAACAACATAAGTGACAATTAAGTATGGACAGATACATAAGGATTCTGGGGAATAATGGCTTGAGAGAGTTGGAGAGATTTGGATAGAGAGAGAGAGTGAAAGAGGGTATTGAAAAGGAGCTGGATTGTAAAGTTTCAATAAAGATTGGATTGAATCAACATTGAGTATTGTGATTTAAAGAACTTTACAGGACTCTTGCAACAAATATACATTCTTATAAAGTGTACTGCTTTGCATGGATTTGCATCATAGTCAATGAACAACAACAACAAAATCACACTTGTATAGCATGTCATGTCAGGAGGATGTCCCATGGCGCTGGACGATCATTGAAGGAGGACTTATAAAGACACAGACTTTGTAGAATACAGAATGTAAAATTTGTCATTAATTATACGGCTATTTATTATTTATTATTATTTGGGAGACAATCCAGTATGTAAATTCGCTGACGGTGCCTACAAATACCTAAACTCCCGTTTGATAGTAAAAGTCCTGCGAAGCACTTTGAGACAAAGCCTATAACAGCAATGATTTGCATTTATATAGTGCCCCTCACGCAGGGTAACGTACTAGCACATTCTCATGATTGGCGGTGCTGAAACAAGAAGCAGCTATTCACAATCGGTTAGCTAGATTATGACTTTGTCTTACAGTTTGTTTGTAAATAAAGAGAATTTAAGCTTAGCAGAGAAGAAAAAAGATGTTTCACTCATATGATAAGGCACTATATAAAATGCAAAGATGAATTTTATAAAATGCCAAAGCTGAGAAGTAGGGCCAAGGATCTTTCAAAATTGTTTATTTTTATAACGGATATGGTATAGTACCTATTTAAGATAACAGTTTGACTAATCTTTCTCAACAATTGCTGACTATTTATTGTTTATCACACCAGTCCTGAGAGCTGCCCAGTTCACCATCTGACTTTTAATTGAGGTTTGTATCCAACAATAATAATAATCATAATAATCCTTGCATTTGATATAGTGCTTTTCACGTCTTCTAGATGCTTCACAGAATATACCGTATATTGATTATATTTGTGGGTGAAACGCGGCAGCCAATTGCACATAGAAGTATCCCACAAACAGTTGTGGGTTGAAGTGACTGAATTATTATTATTATTCTTGAGGGATTATTATAAGGCGGGTGTTGTAAGGAAACTTGCCCGAGGTTTCCCCCTGCTGGATTGCAACAAAATGTGTATGTGTAAAATTCTATTTTTTGCCACAGAATACAGTCAATCCACTTTACAATAAATCTTGTGAATCTTGTGAAATCTCAATGATGTAATGTGATGTTATATCAAATGTGAGGATTTTAATTATTATTATTTGTAAGTGGGCAGGTGGAAGGAATATGCTTTTCAGAAAATAGTGAAGAATAAAATAGCTTTTGTATTCATAAAGAAATGGGTACAACTCTATAATACTGCAGAAGATTTGTACTTTGCTTTGGCAGCCCAATCCTGAATTTTCCAGAAACAAGATTTAAGAGATCAGATTTGGTTCCACTATCCTTTAGTTGAGTTATTAAGTTTGAATGTCAGAACTACTGAAAGTTAAGTTTACCTAATAAGTCTCCTTAAATGCCCAATTTTGCAGTACAATTTTATAACTGAGTTGTAAATAAAAACAAATCAGTGAATAAACAGCTGGAGAAACAACATTTTATTTTAATCAATTAGTAAAACAAAAAGCCTTGCCTTTGTGATACTAATCACACATTTGCTCATCAAGTCAAAGCTTGTGGTAGCTCATTCAGCAAAGCTTGCTTGTCTAAACCCGATTTCCTCTTTTTCCATATACTTTTATATTCTTCCTCTTCAAATGTTGATCCAGTTCCTTTGTGATAAGGTAAAATTGCATCAATTTCCAATACGGTGCCTCCCCAATTAAATGTAAATAATATAATAATTATTGTATTTGATATAGTGTCTTACCACATTGAAACATGTCAAAGTACTGTACTTAAAATGTTTCTTAATGTATAGTAACTGTTCTTTTTAGGTGAAACCTGAAGCAATAGAGCCATAGAAATTTACAGCATAGAAGAATGTATTTCGGGCTATCGTGCTGACTCCCTCAAGAGCAATCCCTTCCGTCCTATTTTCCTGCCCTTTCCCCATACCATGGCATGGAGGACACTGTATAAATCCAAGTTGTTGTTATTGTTGTAAATAAAACAACATTGGTAAAGTTACGCAATGTTAGGCTAGACTGGGTTTCTAAATACCAGCAAACTCAGAAATCTGGAAGTTGCTTGGACCTAACCGTGCTGGATTATCGATGTACTGCCAGCTCAGCCAGTCTAGCACCTACATTAGCACCAGAGCAGGTAGAAAGTTTTGTGAAAATGTCAATGCTCCAATTTCTTTTAAGTCTACACTCAAAAGTAAACCTGCACACAGCTTCAAGTATATGGGGTTCTGTAGCTCAGTTGTTGGAGCACTTGCCTTACAAACGAGAGACCTGGGTTCAATTCCAGTCTGGGCGAAACCTTGGGCAAGTTTTCTTACTCCACATGCCTAGTAATAATCCCTCCAAAAATAATAATAATAATAATAATCACTCAGTTCACTTCATGACTTTGTGGGACACTGCTGTGCGAAAATGACTGCTGCATTTTGCCCATAAACATACGGTTAATTCACTTTACAGTATATTCTGCGAAGCGCTTTGAGAAGACGTGAAAAGCTATATATCAAATGCAAGGATTATTTTATGAAGATTTTTTAACTGTTATTACTCTTTCAAATACAAAATGGATAAAGGTTAGCTGGCTAGCTTATGATAACACTGTACACTCTAGCTCTGAAGCTAAGAGAGATTTCCTATCTGCAAACCAGAGCTTTGAATCCTCGATTTGACTGCCTTTACTGTTACTCAGGAGCTTTGTTTGATGGTTTTGAATTGGGCCAGTGAATCCTTCCCCTCTGCAGTGCAGTTCTGCATCATGAATAAAGAACAGTTGCTGTTGTGTTTTTAATCATCAACATGATTATGATTAAATAATCATAATATTATTTATGAGTGATATAGATACAGTAATATCACTAAGATCCTCCTGTCCCAACTGAAAAACATTGTGAAATGCTAGACTTTGGAATTTGGAAGAGGAAACGTAATTGTTAAATTAGTATATTTTTATCTCTTTATACAGGAGCATTCAAATCTATTGAAGACATCCCTGAGGCTTTGATTCATAATCATGAGAAGAATGGTCTGCCGCGCTTATCATCATTTAGTGAATCAGAAATAACAAAAAGGTTGGAGTAAACCTATTTCAATTAATTTCTACTGCTGTTTGTGAAGTGGCATTTCCTAACTAAATCATCTGTTTAAAATCCATTTTCACTTTACCTGTTGATCTTGAATGTTAATACAGTATTATGCTTACTGGGTCATGACTGTAATTTCTATTTTATTCAACGGTTTATAGGAAGTAATTTGGAATGTAATATACCAGTTCAGTAAAATATTACTCTTTTGTTTTTGCTATTTTCAGATTAAAAACATACTTCAACTTCTTCATTGTAAGGGATCCTTTGGAAAGACTTATTTCTGCATTCAAAGACAAATTTCTAAAGAATCCTCGATTTGAGCCATGGTACAGACATATCATTGCTCCTGCAATTATTCAGAAATACAGAAAGAATCGCACAGAAACTAAAGGACTCCAGTTTGATGACTTTGTTCGCTACTTAGGTGATCCTAACCACAGGTGGCTGGATATTAAAATAGGAGAACCCATTATCCACTGGGTAACCTACGTAGAGCTCTGTGCACCTTGTGATATCAAGTATAGTGTTATAGGACACCATGAAACACTGGAACAAGACGCTCCATACATTCTAAAGAAAGCAGGAGTACATGATTTGGTATTTTATCCATCAATCCCACCTGGTATTACAGCATATAACAGAACCAAGGTGGAGCAATATTTCTCTGGAATCAGCAAGCGGGATGTAAGGCGCCTCTATGCTCGTTTCCAAGGAGATTTCAAACTATTTGGTTATGGTGAACCTGATTTTTTACTAAACTGACTTACCCAAGTACTATGCCTAAAAGAGGTGTAGTGCTGTGTTTACATTTTTTGTGTTTTTTTCTCTCTCTCGTTACAGACACTGGACATTTTAGTGTTACCACCAGCAGAGGTCAGTAAAGGCAGACAAAAATGAAATGAAGCCTGAAATGCCTCAGCAATTAAATCCATGCATGCAGTAATAAATGAATGCAGGCATAGTGAGCCTTATCCCCAAGGCAACATTACAGCGCAAAATTAATCGTTTTTATACCTAAATGAGCAGTAGTGTGATGCATGTGGTACATCGAAACAACATTACAGGTCACCAAAATCTAATGTAAATGTTAACTGTGAAAGCCAAATGAACAATGTGTTTGTTGTATAGCTTTCTTCCATAGGCCTTTTGACTTCTTGAATTGTATCCATCACCGATGCAAACTCATTTATATGTGATTTGTTCAGTCTGTTTGAAATGGGTGTAAGCAGGTGTAAGCATTGTTGCTTGGAAAATCTCAATTTGATATCAGAAATAGGAAAATTGCAATTTGCTTATTTTAAACTGCACTATCCATTTCAAATCAACATTTGTCAGTTTTATTAATTAAAAGATTAAAACTAGCAGCACTGCCTGTGCGATTGATTTAACCTCTTTCTTCTCCCCTGATGCGGCTTGCAAACCATGCTCCCTTATTCAGTTGAGAGAAAGACATACAAATACACACACCACATTTTTTGCATTGTCGAGAAATAAAGAACACACCCTAATCGCATTGATTGTGGCACACTTAATGGGCAGACAGCAGATGCGATCCAGCATTTTTTTTAAAATGAAGCACCTTGCATGGGTGCAGTGATACAGCAAATGAAGAAAACTATTTTGGACAGCCTGGGATTGGAGCTTTCTGGCAAGGAAATCAATAACAGCAATTGTTCGAGTTACCAGCCTATTTTATAAAGGAGTAAAGATTAACTTCACCAAAAGAAATCACTTTAAAAAACACATATTTATACACAAGCACATCAAGTTTATGGTATTTTTATATATATATTAGTACCAGTAGGAATATTTATTCATATTAATTAGCCCTTCAAACTAATTAATTATATAAATCTAACATAAAATACTTTAGAACCTTTAACCTCTTTGGTCTCACCAACTTTTTCCTTTGAAAACATATACTGTATATATTTGTATCTATATACCAGAAACTAAATAGGAAACTTTCACCCCAATATCTTGTCCTTCAGAAATATGTGCAAATTAAATATGGGCGGAAGACATCAGATAATAATAATCTTGCATTTGATATAGCGCTTTTCACGTCTTCTAGACATCTCAAAGTGCTTCACAATATATTGTAAAGTGAAGTGACCGTATATTTGTGGGTGAAACGCGATAGCCAATTGCACACAGCCGTGTGCCAAAAACAGTCGTGGATTGAAATGACCAATTTTATTTTGAGGGTTTATTACCAGGCATGTGGAGTATGGAAACTTGCCCAAGGTTTCGCCCTGACCTGAATTAAATCCAGGTCTCGCTTGCATGGTGAGTGCTCTACCCACTGAGCTACAAGACTCCACAGATATGTTCTGCCATAAAACTGCTATTTCTTCAAAGTGTTAGCACTAACAATACAGAATATTCCACAAATGCAGTTTTCTGCAGCATTGCAATGGAAAGCCACCCTGACATGGGACTTGAATCCACGTCCTGCTAAGTCATTGCAAATGTGTAGTAGCTGAGGCAGGCTGACACCCGACTTCTTAGGTGTCAGCCAGATGTCTGACACGTGGAAACCCATCACTCTGCTCAATAGAGTATCCAAACCAAGGTATGAATTCCTAACTAAGTTAAATGAAGAATTTGTTCTAATAATAATCCTTGCATTTGATATAGCACCTTATCATGTTTTCTAGACTTCTCAAAGCTCTCACACATGCAGAATATACTGTGAAGTGAATTGAATGAATATTTTGTGGGTGAAATGTGTCAGCCAAGTGCACATTGCAGTGTCCCAAAAACAATCGTGGATTGAGTGACCCAAAAAATATTTTTTTTTAGGGATTATTATCCCCGGAAAGGCAATCAGCCAATCGACTAACAGCCGGATTCCTACTTACTACTGTACTAGGTAAACAGAGTCGAGTGGAGTAAGGAAACTTGCCCAACATTTCACCCCCAGATATTGAATCCAGGTCCTCTCACTTGCGAGACAAGTGCGTTAACCACAAAGCTACAGGATTCCACTTCATAGTAATATTGCTGCAGGGTAGCAGCCCAGAGCAGCCCAGTCCTGGGACACTACCCTGCATGTGGGGCACTATATAAATACAAGTTGTCGAAGTTCTTGTATTTGTTCCATCACCATGTGTATTACTTAAAATCATAAATATAATTAACTGAACACAGATCCCAATTTATAAGCAAAACTATAGACAATGTGATATTAAAGATACCGGCAGTGAAAGTTGTAAACACTAAAGAAAATGGATACTGCAACTTTGATTCTGGAAATCTTTGAAAATAATTAGCTAGGATTATGCAATAGGACATGGTTTGTATGCTGACAGTATGCAATTGTTTTTAATAACCTTGACTGCTACTGGTGTTGTGTGTTGGATTCCATTTAATTTGCTGGCTGATGCCTTCAGCATGAGAGTTTTATTCCATTCCAATCCTGGAAACATTTAATCCTAAGATTAACCTTGCAAAGAATAGATGGTATCATTGCTAAACTTTGAAAAAATGCACAGACCAAGAAAGTACTCTGCAGAGAGTGCCCAAGGCTTAACCCTGGACTAACCACACGGCCAATATATCTACAGGTACGATTTATGAAATCTAACTTCACCAATATAGAATATTGTACACCTCCAGATAAAGTTAATATTGATTTTATGACTGTGAATATCACTTAATGTGTACTGGAGTTAACTATTTAAAACTTTTATTGCAGTTTGACGTCATTTATAGTATAGGCCAATAATCTCCTCAGAAAAGACAAGGCTATCGGCCTGTAATGTTGATTCTTTGATGTGTGTCTTTCATGTATTTATTTATTTATGTCAGAAATGTACCTGATTGAGAGAGAATAATTCAAATTTTGCTTTTTGTTCTTTTAATTTTATCCCTAGGCAAGTGCAATTTCATTTTTTAAAAGTTAGATTTAACATCTCAGGGCACCACCTCGTCAAGTAACGTTTATAACATTAATGGTGTTGATTTGCTGTTGGTAAATTACAGATTTGAAGATCTGGAAGTAATTCTGTCTAATAAATGGTATTGAACCTCTTATCCTTTGACTGCATGTTCTTCTAGTTTGATATCAAGAATAAGAATTGGAATTATGTTTTCATTACAACAGAGAAAGTTAAGTTGGTAATGCAATAGAGGTTTTCAAAATTATTAAATAGAGATGGATTGTCACACTCATTAGTGAATAACAAAAGCTATCAGTCTTATCATATTTTGATTGTGAGAACGTCAAGTACTGTATTTTGTAAATGGCTGTTGAAGCTGAGGTGAGTAAATACTGGAGTTATTTATAAAAATAAATATTTCCAGTGGAGAAGGAATAGAAATGATTGTCTGTCACAAAAATGATCTGATGTGAATGCAAAGAATCAAAGACTTTAGTCAGATGGTCTGAGATCTATACCCACTGCCCTGCCTTTTGATGGTAAAAATATTGTTTCATTTAAAGAGTAGGTTTGTGTTCTGTTTCCTGTGTTTGTATATGTTAAGTTTGTGTGAGTCTGAATATTGCAACAATTTGCTGTGTTGTATGATTCAGTTGGATAACAGAAGAGGATTAAGTTATGATATGAAGCAAGTAAATGATGAATGAATGAATGAATGAATGTGAGAAACATCTTTGAATTTGTTCGGATTAAAGTATCACTAAATCATTCAAAGCAATTTAGCCAAAAATGATTTATGTGGCTCTATAGCATTGAGCATCCATTGTTCACAGCAGTCTTGTTTATATAACATGTAAGTATTTATAAAATACTTTGAAAAAAAACACTGAAATTTGTTCTGCTCAAAGAAACCTTCATTATTAATTATTTGCAATGGTGGGGATATTAATGACAGAGAAATAAAAGCATTGGCTCTGTACCAATAATAATTGGCTGTGTACTAATAATCAAATAAGTAGTTTTCTTGTGATATATTTGAGGAAAAAACACTATATGTCAAGTAATCCAACATTCCTTCATTTCCTGCATGATTAATCTACCAAACGTGATCCTTGCTGCGAGTCCCCTCCCCTGCCCCATCTGTACTATAATTGGTGGTCAAGTTTTCAGCTACTACAACAACTATGTAGCACCCTTCACGCCGGGTACCATCCCAGAGCATTTAACAAGGGCAGAGTCTGATCCCGGGCCAGGGGGAGAGGAAGGGGGAGGTGACTACAGCATGGTCACAAGGAAGTTCTTTAGGTGGGATTTGAAAGTAGGGAGGGAGGGTACAATATAGAGGGATTAGGGGAGAGAGTTCCAGAGCTTTGCGGCTGGAAGCTGATACCATGCCTCTCACCTCTGGAACTTCCTCCTTTGACACCCCTGACTCTGTCTTTAAATCTCACTTTGAACTGTTTAGCCTCATCAATGGTCACCTCCTTCTCCCCCCTTGTCATTTGCTCAGTGTGCAATTCCATATTTGTGAAGCTCTTTGAGATATTATTCAAAATGATCGCTATATAAATCCAAACATGTGTTGTCTACTATTTTGCAAATTCCTTTAAAATTAATATAATAAAGAATAATGAATTAGTATAGTATAGTATCTTTCACGTACGTCAGCAGGATGACTCAAAGAGCCTCACAGCATATATTGAAAAGCAGTGTGAGGGTGTTCTGTGGGAGAACGGTCATTTAGCTTTGAAAAGCACAATAACATTTAAAAAGTCACTATCGGGAATGTATTTATAAGATTATCCAGTAGCTCTTGGTGATTTTAAGACAATTATATCTCGGGTTCAGATGACAAACAAAAACTCTTCTGGTTTTGATTAGATTGCTGGTTTATAGTGCCTCGTAAGTCCTATAAATTTCCATTATTCTGTCATATATGTCACTTGCCACAAAACGCACAGCTTTGTGAAGATCAATTTTAAGACAGAGATCAGCACGTTGCAGTTCTTTACAGAGGTGAACAGCTGGTTTAATGAGTTATCAGGAAGGTTGGTAGAGCTACGGCACTTCAGAAATAATTTGATGCTGAAATGGGTGAGTATTCTGTAAATTTCAAATGAATTGATAGGCCTTTATCATCCCAACCTATTGTGATCTTGAATATAAGCAAGTAAATGTTTTAACCAAAAGTCTTTTACCTTTGGGAATCACTTTACTCTTAAATAGATAAGGCAGCACACACAAAGCCAGGAGGCTGCTAACATTGAGCATCTGTGTATCATTGGAGGAATGCAAGGTTGGTTGACATTAAACTGGCGAGGCTTTACTACCATGGGCGAAAGGCGTCTCATGGCTGTTTTGGGGAAAAAATAACATGGAGGGGCAATACCTCATGGGATATTGACTTTAACGTACTTTGGGTGCAGAATTCAACAATAGCATTTCTGGAGAATGAGCCGGGGAGGGAATGTGATCCTATAAATTGTAAGTGTGATAATTAATTGACACCATAAAATCAGTGAAAAGAGTAAGTTAAAAAGAGTAAGTTAAAATGATGGATGTGTATCAGCCTAAGTCAGTTGGCAGAACTCTTACCTCAGAGATGGGTGGTTGTGGGTTCAAGCCCCACATTAAGACTTTGAACTCAGTCTAGTCTTACACTCCAGTATTGTGCTGGGGGAGCATTGAAGCTGCCATTCTTTGGATGAGATATAAAACCAGGGTCCTTTCTGCCTATACTGTTGGAGATTAAAGATCCCATGAAACTATTAGAGAAGTAAACTGCAAACAGCCTGCCTCTTTTTGTCTACAAAATAATAAAATATACAGTTTCTATACTTTACAGTAAATCCTGTGAAGTGTTTTGAGACATCTTGACATGAAAGGCTCTATAGAAAATATAAGGTTGTTTGGAGTCCTGTAAATCAGTGGTTAGAGCACTCACATTGCAAGCGAGAGACCTGGGTTCAATTCCAGGCAGGGCAAAACCTTGGGCAAGTTTCCTTATTCCACACTGATAGTAATCCCTTGAAAAAAAAACAATAATAAATTGGTAATTTCAATCCATGATTGTTTGTGGGACACTGCTGTGCTCAATTGGCTGCCGTGTTTTACCCACAAATATACAGTCAATTCACTTTACAGCATATTTTGTGAAGTGCTTTGAGACATCTAAAAGACATGAAAAGTGCTGTATCAAATGCAAGGATTATTATTATTATTGTTGTTGTATAATTGTAGAGTTTTGCCTGTGTTTCCTGTTGTTTTCGGAGAGGACAGCTGTGCTAAATTCAGTGAGCTGGTTATTAGGCATCAAATTGATATCATTCCCTCACTGGCAGATTAACACTGAAAACAGGTGTGAGACATCTCCATGGGAATGGTTAATCCCTCCTTTTAACTTGTTCCCTGAATGTCCACAAGCAAGGTTTGGCAAGGCATAATAATAAAAAAAAATTAGCAGAGCATATGGCTTGGATCAAACAAAATGTTGATAGGACTGCCAGTCTCCTGGATCCCACTTGCATATCAATTAGAAATGTCAATCTCTGTAATTCCAGCGTTGAAAAAATAAGAACCCAAACCATTCACAGAACTGAGCGAAACTATCTTGGCATTTGATGGCAATTTTGAGAGATAGATTTCATTTATTTTTAACTATCTTAAAATGTGTTGAATTCATTCTTAACTTTGACGTTGGTTTTGTGTCGTTCTTTAATCAATATACAGAAAGGTAGCATCAAATTAAGGCTGTGTTAAGAATTTGCTAAATTCTGGATACTCTGAAATGTGGGGATAGATATATATTCTGGAATTGATTCATGTTTAACAGTATTTTCCCATCTCTTTTGGCCCCCATTCCTCCAGAATCTAACCCCCATCACACATGCAAACCTTGGACAATCCAACACTTTGGGCTTCCTCTCGACATGAAAGGCTCCAAATAATTGTAATTTATTGTTGTTGCTGCAGTGTTATACAAATAGAATAAATATGGACCCAGGTGGAATTCCGACTACATACAGTAAATTGTGTGACGAGCTTCGAGATGTCTGGAAGACATGATTAAGACATTATATCAAGTGCAAGGATTGTGATTTTCTGATACAGTAAAAGTCTGATTGTTATAAATCATATTATCACCCAAGTTGTACATTCACCCGAATCCCGTGATTATGTTCAGGATGTTCAGTATTACTGTAACAGGATATGAGGTATTACTTAGACTGATTGGGTCCATCCGTTACTAATTGACTCAATTGATGATTTGGCATCTTTGCTGTTGAGCAACCATGTATTTCACAAATTCTATTCAATTAAGTACAGACTTGTTTCAATCCTTTGCTAATAAGGTTTGGCTTCAATGCCTGGTTAGGTAAATTGTATGTGCAGGAGGGAATTTAATTTGTGTGGATAACTTCAATTGGAAGGAACATTTATAGGAAGGATTGTCTTCATTTATCCAGATGAGGAGCAAAACTAACAAAAATATCAATGCGGCAACTGGGTTTCATTTAAACAATACAGGGGTGGGGATTGGCGGGGGAGATGCTCTGGTAGATGAGAACGAGAAGGGAAAGGTTGGAGCTCGGGTTAAATACAGAGTACATTTCATGGAAACAATTGGACAGACCCCCAAAAAAGACCAATAAATAGAATGAGTGATCAAAAAGATCCAAGAAAGAGTCGTATTGCAAGACCAGGTGGACAGAGGGGTTAAAGGGGCAAAGCCTAATACAATTACAGTACAAGTGCAGTCTTACAGCTCAAAGGTTAGAGCACTCGCCTCGCAGGCGAGAGATCTGGGTTTGATTCCCAGTAGAGTGAAGTGTATGGCAAGTTTCCTTACTCCTCAAGCCTCTGCTTGCTTAGGAGTAAATGGAAACCCAGTTCGTCGACTGCCGATCGGTTTTCTGGGGGAAATAATTCTTTTAAAAGGTTGGTCACTTTGATCCATGATTGCAGAGCTGCCAACCAGTATGTTTTTGCCATATTTAGTACGATAAATTGCAGTAAATACGGCAGTACGATTTTTCTTGTTAAAATACGTTTTTTGGTAAAAATCCGAATTTGGGAAATTCCATGCTCTGTCTGTCTGTCTCTCCTTCTCTCTGTCTCAGTTTCCCTCTGTGTGTCTCTCTGTGTGTCTCTTTCTCTCTCTCTTTCCATGTCTCTTTCCCTCTCTCTGTCTGTCTCGGTCGAGCTCTCTCTCTTTCTCTTTCTCTGTCTCTCTCTGTATCTCTCTCTCTCTGTGTCTCTCTCTCTCTGTTTGAGTCTCTCGTTGTCACAATCTCACTCACAGTCTCTCTCTATCTCTGTCTCAGTCTCTTTCTGTTTAACTCTCTCTCCCTGCCTTCAATAGCAGTGCTACCTTATGCCATCGCTGATACACTGTAAATGTTAGCGCTAGGCACGAGGCATTACTGGGAACTATTTTTTTCATATACAGAAACGCAGTAGGGACCTCTCTCTTAATGCAATTTTTGCCACACGGGGTTTTGAAGTCCCATTTTACTTGGCATCTTTTCGCGCTGTAATTTTTTTGTTAAGTACCGGTAGGTTCTGGGGAAAATACTTGTTTTTTTACTACAAAATGCTGTTTTTAGCTTTCAGGAGTACTTTTTTTGTTAAAAAAGGTTGGCAGCTATGTGATTGTCTGTAGGTCACTGCTGTGCACTATTGTTTGCTGTGTTTCACCCACAAAGTATACAATCAATTCACTTTACAAATGGAAATATTATTATTATTGTTTATTGTAAATGCTGTTTGAGTATGGCACAATTTTTTTAAATGTCTGCTATATAATACGAAAACTAGAAGAACAAAGGTTAGCAATTGTTTCAGTCACAATAAAGTCTGAACAACAAGAGTGTCACATATGGCAAATTGGGAATCCAGATGTGGTGAAATTGTACTTTGATTAGTAAATAAAAATGAGTAATAGACACCGTCAATGGGCATATGATCTCAATACTCGTATTCGCATATGTGTGTGTTTTGTTCTTTTTGTGTGTTTATTGGTGAAATGGTCAGACGAAAAGCAGCATACTGTATGTTCCTGTTTTTTGATCATTGGGTTTGCTATGCTTCCTTGGTTAATCGCTAAAATGGTGTGTAGCACAAGTGAGAACGTCGGATTTCAACACCATGGAGACCCCAGCAATACTGTCTGGAAAGAGGAGCTTTTCCATGAATAGCCGCTCCAGGCAAGCAACAGAAAGCGAGACCCAGCCAACAACAAGCAGCTCCAACAGGGCACCTCATGGCACAGGGTAAAGGGCAAGCAGCGTCTAAACAGGTTCTGAATGGAGAGGCAGGAGAAGATCTGGTGGGTCTCGTGAACGAAAGATAATTAGAAGACTGCAAGCTTTTGCACTGAGTAGTAGATGATTCGTAGATTTTTGTCAAGTAAATATCCGTGTTAACATAACACATAAGGCACATTTACCTGTACAGTATTGTGTAAGTGTATGTAAGGTGTTTTCTACTAAAATTAGAGATGTCGAGCAGAGAGCCCAGCAGAGTGAGGAGGGAACAGAGTGAGGTGGAACAAGGTGAGAAGTCTGTAATGGAATTTGGTGAGAGGGGGAGTTTGGTGAGAGGGGGAGTTTGGTGAGAGGGGGAGTTTGGTGAGAGGGGGAGTTTGGTGAGAGGGGGAGTTTGGTGAGAGGGGGAGTTTGGTGAGAGGGGGAGTTTGGTGAGAGGGGGAGTTTGGTGAGAGGGGGAGTTTGGTGAGAGGGGGAGTTTGGTGAGAGGGGGAGTTTGGTGAGAGGGGGAGTTTGGTGAGAGGGGGAGTTTGGTGAGAGGGGGAAAGGAGGTTCAGGTGAGAAAAGTTTTTTTTCCCCATGTATACCGTATATAACAATGGAATACATTATACATTGCAGAAGTTGCAAGATGTTTGCATTCCAGGACCAGATTTTGAAAGGATTCATCTGCAATAAATGCGAGCTGGTATATCACTCAAGGCTGAAGTGGTCAGCCCTAGCGAGCGACTGGCAACATCAAAGTATTAGGGAGGGAGAAGTCTTTATAAATGATGTATTAGAGGAGACCTTGACAGGGGGCCGAGTGGGAGAGGGGACCCCGGTACCTAAAGGAGGGGATTGTGTCTCTGTTAGAAAAGGGGCCGGAAGTCGTGGTCAGCTAATGAAGTAGGAGCGGGCATCCCTGATGCTCTCTACCATTTTTCTACTCTGGAGGGAGATGATATAGAACCCCAAGCGATGGCAGAGACAAGCTAGGGAATGCTGTGCACTGAGGCAATCCAGGCGCCTGCCAGGGAAGCAAAGAAACAGTAGCAGAGAAATTGTGAAGTTGTGATATTAGGGGATTCGACTTATCAGTTCACAGTTAACTTTCTGTGCAAACAAGAAAATAGAATGGTAAGTTTCCTACCGGGTGTATGGATTGAGGATCTGACACTCCAGGTTGACCAAATGCTAGAGGGAGCAGGTGAGGGAGTGATTCAGCGAAGAGCAGCTATGTAAATTGGGCATGTTCATGCTGAAAAGGAGAAGATTGGGAGGTGACATGATTGCTGTAGCTGTCTTTATGAATAATAGGGCATGACAATATAGAGTATGACAGGCTGTTTCAACGTGTCCAGAATAGTGAAACCAGAGGAATCCAGCTGCGATTGATGGGGGATAAATTCAGAACAAATTACTCAACAGTGAGCGAATGAATAGTGAACCTGTAGAATCGGCTCCCTAGGGAGACAGTTGAAGCGTGTTGATTCTTTCAAACACAGATTAGATGTTTAAGGAACTAATATGGGATATAGCAGATAAGTAATTCAGGACATATGTGCATGTGACTGCCTGAAACGTGGATCCTTTGGCTAGTCAGCGGTTTTCTGATGGACAACACTGCGTTAGAGGGACTGTCACAATTGAAAGTGTGTTGTGTGCCTCTGTCTCAATGATGGCAAAGTATCTGCACCAGCTTCCCCTTTGGATTTGTTTAATAGCCGCCAATAACACTACCAATCTTGAATTTCTCTGACACAGTGAATAGCTCCCTCACCAGACAATAAAGCTAAACTGGATTTTTGTTAGATCGGTGGAATTACTCTATTCACTCCAGTTGATCTTCACCAAGGGAAAAAAGACAACTGCACACACCCATTAAAATACAAACAAATTTTGATCTTAACGTCCATAACAGATAAATAAGCATAGAATCTCAACATATTTAAATTTAAAAGTGACAGTATTCTATATTGGAACATAACCAATAGTAGAAAATAAATATTTGGTAAGATAGTGTGTTTCTTTTATAAAATTACTCAATTGTATATTTAACTATGATTTTAAATCCAATGTGGAGATCTTCAGTTATGGTGAAGTTGTTACGTTTCTTTTGTTCTCTCTCTCTAACCTTCTACACATTTTCTTTGAAATATTTGGTCATTAACCCTCACGTCTCAGATTAATATAACTTTGAAACATGTCTCATTCATTTAATTTATTTCTACGTCAATGCTTTTAACTACATTAGAACATTTCTATTTTGATTAGAGAACATCAGATCACCAAACTCTTAAAACAGATTTCAAAATGAATTAGAACCTCGGTCACAACACATGCAGTTAGTATTATATTCAGTTTCTTCCCATTATTATGTCATTTCTTAGTCATTGTTGTTAATCGCAAGACAATTTCAATCTGCTACAGGTAAAAAGTAATAATCCATAACACAGCGATCAGCCTATATCTTATCTTGAGAAAAGATCACTTGATAAATAATGCCACACTTAGTTGGAAATAATAATAACCCTTGCGTTTAATGTAGCACCATATCATGTCTTCCAGACGTCTCAAAGCGCTTCACAGAATATACTATAAAGTGAATTGACTGTATATTTTGTGGACGAAAAGTGGTAACCAATTGTGCACAGTAATTGCCACAAACATTCGTGGATTGAGTGACCAATTTTTTTTAAGGAATTATTACTCCTGTTAAAGCGATCTGCCAATCATTGTAACAACCAGGTTCCTACTCACTGCTAGATGAACAGTGACGTGTGGAGTAAGGAAACTTGTCCAACGTTTTGCCCTGTTGGGAATCAAACCCAGGTCTCATGCTTTGAGGTGAGTGCTCTAACTACTGAGCTACAGCAACCCACAACAAATCCACAACAAATAGGCTTTAGTTGTGTGGAAAAAAATGCAGGTTTGTGAAAAGTACTGTGCTCACACTATTAGCGTTGTACGCTGAAAACGTTAATTGTATTTTAAATAGTCCAACATAATGTGGAGACGATTCTAGTGTCTGTTTATAAACTATCAGAAGTGTAATTTTCATAACAACATATTTCATAAATTTCGTTTATTTTACAGTACAAATTGCAATAGCTGACTTAGTAACATATTTGACAAAAATGATCAATGTTTGACAGTAAACAGGATTGTTTACTGTCAAACACATCATACACTGAACATTTTTTATGTATTACTTTGATATCGCTATAATACCTTTAGTACCATACAGCACACATTTATATAATGCCTTTCACAGTGGGTGGGAGGATGCCCCATATTGCTTGTCAAAGCCAAGGGTGTGTGGAGGGGATAAGCAAAATCATGGTCAAAGAGGTAGGTCAAGTAACAAACTTTAAACAAGTGGAGGGAGTGAGCAAGATGGAGAGACTCCAGGATGCAGTTCCAGAAAGTGGAGGCAAACAGCCTGAAGACCCTCCTGTCTGTGGCATTTTTTTACTGTGCAACAAACCTGTTACAAGTACAACAGTGTTGAATTTTAAGCAAAGTTGGCAATCATGCCAATAGCTGGGTACAGTAACTATTGAGATATATTGTTTATTAAAATGTGTCATCACTGTGGGGAAAACTGCAGTACATATTAATTAATCAAATCCGTTTTATCATTTTGAAAGCAAAATGCCCTGTGCGCAGAATTAGAAATTTATCAGAGAGATAAAATTGTTGCAAATGTATGTTCTTAATAAAAATGGCAATGGCAAAAAATCAACCTTGTAAGTCTTTTAGGAATTCTATGAAACTGAAAACCCCAGTGAGTTAATGGTTTGAAAGTTGGAAAATCTCAGCAGCTTGGGACGTCCTCCCAATGTGAAAGGCGCTCTAGAAATGTAATTTTGTTGCTGTTGAAAGTTGGGATTAGAAGAAAAACAAGACTAAATCATCAGGAAAGCCTCCCAACAAGTGTATTTCTTGCCCGACTCCATTGGCTCCCCATCATCCAGAGGATCCAATTCACGATCCTGGTCCTCATATTTAAAGCCCTGCACAACCTCACCCCACCCTACGTCCGTGACCTCCTTTCCCCTTACCAACCTGCCCACCCCCTCCGTTCAGCAGGCTCTGGCCTGCTCCACATCGCCTGACCTACCAGCCCAACCATTGGTGGGCGAGCCTTCGGCCACTTTGCCCCCAACTTCTAGAACTCCATCCCGAAGTCCCTCCGCCTCTCCCCCTCTCTGGCCTCCTTCAAGTCTCGCCTCAAGACTCTCCTCTTCGATGGACCCATCGCAACTCCTTATCCCCCCCTTCCCCCCACCCGTCCTCGGCTCGGGTCTGAAGCAGTAACTGTCCAGTGCCTTGGGATGTCCTCCTGATGTGAAAAGCGCGATACAAATGTCATTTTGTTAGTGTTGTTGTTAGTGCTTCCATTCTCAGCTTTAATTTGTTTGTTCTGGAAGCAGCTCTCTGCTGTTCTGAGCATGCAAGAAATTATCCTGCGGATTCCAATTCTCTCTCAGCCTTCAACATGTACAAGTGATAATAATGAGCAAATGGAATTCTCCAAAGATCTCCAACCTCCCGTTTCTATCCAAGGTCCTTGAAAGAGTGGTTGCCTCCCAGCTCCGCTCTTTCCTTTCAACTCATTCACTTCTTGAACCCCTCCAATCAGGTTTCCGCCCTATCCACAGTACAGAAACTGCCCTGGTCAAGGTCACAAATGACATCCTAACCGCCTGTGACCAGGGCTCTGCCTCCTCGTCCTCCTTGACCTGTCTGCTGCGTTCGACACAGTCGATCACACCATCCTCCTTCAACGTCTTTCCTCCCACCTCAACCTTCAAGGCACAGTCCTTGACTGGTTCCATTCTTATTTGACCCATCGTTTACATTTTGTTTCTTCCAATGGCTTTTCATCAAACCCCCGCACAGTTTCTCACGGCGTTCCTCAGGGCTCTGTCCTCGGTCCCCTCCTTTTCACCCTTTACACGCTCCCCCTGGGCGACGTCATCCGCAAACATGGGGTAAATTTCCACAGGTATGCGGACGACACCCAGTTGTACCTTTCTGCCTCATCCCTCAACCCCCAGACGATCGATGTTCTGACAGCATGTCTGTCCGACATCGAGTCCTGGACGAGGGACAACTTTTTGCAATTGAACGTGAGTAAGACTGAGGCCCTCCTGATTGGCTCAAGCCAGCGCCTCCGCACATCGGGCGCTGCCAGCCCCAACATCCAAGGCTGTACTCTCCACCTCACAAAGCCAATCAGGAACCTCGGCATCATGTTCGATCAAAAACTTTCCTTCCTCCCCCACATCCGCGCCTTGACCGGCACCGCCTATTTCCATCTGCGCAACATTGCCAGGCTCCACAACTATCTTACCCCCCGCGCTGCCGAAACACTCGTGCACGCATACATCACCTCACGGCTGGATTACGGAAATTCTCTCCTAGTCGGCCTCCCCAGTTCCTCCATTCATAGGCTGCAGGCCATCCAAAACTCTGCAGCCCGTGTACTATCCCGCACCCGCCTCCGCGACCACATAACCCCCACCCTCGCCCATCTCCACTGGCTCCCCATCCTCCAGAGGATCGAGTTTAAGATCCTCGTCCTCACCTACAAGGCCTTACATGGCCTTGCCCCATCCTACTTAACTGATCTACTCTCCCCCTACACGCCCACCCGGACCCTCCGTTCAACAGGACTTGGCCTGCTCCAAGCCCCCCGCCCGAACCGCCCCACCATCGGAGGCCGGGCCTTCAGTTTCTCCGCTCCCACCCTATGGAATGCCATCCCTCAATCCCTCCGTTTCGCCTCTTCCCTTTCCTCTTTCAAGGCCGATCTGAAGACTTTCCTCTTCGATCGTGCCTTTTGTTCCCCACCCCCCGAACTCTTTTACCTCCCCTTCGTGTTTCACCCCTTCCCAAACACTCCCCTCCCAGCTCGGGTCACACGCCTCTTGTTTAGCGCCTTGGGACGTCCTCCCGACGTGAAAGGCGCTATATAAATGTAAATTGTTGTTGTTGTTGTAGTGTAAGATTGCTGCTGTTAGCAGCCTTGAGGGACAACTTCATCCAGCAATACTGTTTAATGTGGAAGGAACATGTTTCAAAGTACAGCTAAACCTCTATTTAGGACGGGGTTGCATTCCTGAAAAACGGAACTCCGATCGAAACGTCCTAAATCGAAATGCGGTTTCCCCTGCACTCCTGCAGGCCCCAGTATATAACCTGAGATGTGTTCTTTTCACAACATTTTCGGACCTTAAATCCACTAAATAACACACATAGGCAAGAAGGGGTTCTTGGGATAACTGTACAGTATTGTACTTTAATACTGGCAAACTTTAATACAATCCTACGTTTTGATAATCTGCTTGCACCTTTAGCTGTAACACACCTTGAACTTGCCAGTATATTGTCCTTATTGTTTTATAGTAGCCACCGTCGAGCCCTAAAGCCCTCCCGACGTCCGTACCTTGTTTTGCCAGACTCGATGCGCTTTATCACCTCCGATTTCGTATTTAAAGTGATGACTTTGCGGGGTCTCTTGCCGCTGGCGGTGTTACCGCGGCTCATTTCACTCACTGCTGTCTGATCCCGAGTTGGTAGAAACGCGGTAGAGGCTGTAAATCGCTCGAAGTGGCTCAGGGATGTTCAGAAATTTCTGTAATCCTGACGTGGCTAGTGTCGCTATAAAATCAGCTGCTTTTAAACAATGACGTAATGACATGCTATTGGCCAGTTCAATCGCTTGGATTCACTATATCAGGTGCGAGTCTATCATAAAAGAGAGTGACTCGATAAGTAAATAGACTTGTCTGTAAACAGACACATTGGTGTCTAATGCTTTGTTGTGATCACAAACCGGATTCACAAAGATGGTTCAGATGAAAAACTATAAATACCATAGTATTTATAGATAATCCATTTGCAGTATATATGAACTATACATCAGGCCATCTGCTCTGATCACATTGATTGCAACTTCCGCTTTCGTAAATATCAGATGACGGATTTGTGAAAAGTCATTTGTGAATCCCACACTACCAGTGTCCAAAAAGAATGTTACAAAAGAGATGAATATCTGCGATAGAACAAGAAACATCACAAAATCATTGATGATTCAGACAAACAAGATCCTTCAGTCCATTAGATTGCATTCGTTCAGAATACCCACCTAACCACTTTCCATAGTCTGCTCTTAATAAGTTCTTTAAATGAGTTCAATATCCTGGCCTCAACCACAGTTACTGGTAACTTGTTCCAGTTGTTAATTTCTGTTTTAAAAAGTTTTTAAATAATCATAATGTGTTCACTTAATCCATGGCTGTGTGGGACACTGCTGATCACAACTGGAATACCACATTACACCCACAAAATACACAGTTACTACAATTTCCAGCATATTCTGTGAAGTGCCTTGAGACATCTCAAAAACATGATAAGGCACTATATCAAATGTAAGGATTATTATTAATTATATCGCCCACAAATATACAGTCAATTCACTTTACAGGATATTCTGTGAAGCGCTTTGAGACATCTGGAAAACATGACATAATGCTATATCAAATTCAAGGATTATTATTATTATCTGGGCTAAGACATTTTCAGTCCTTCCTGAATTTGGACTTTACAACACTAAATCCATGCACTTTGGAATCTATGGAATTCAATGTGGGTAAGTATGTAGTCATCTTTCCCTTTCCCTCCCTCTTCCCTCTTATCCCCCTTCTCCCTGATCTTGCCCCCCACCCACCTTTCCCTCCCTCTCTCCCTTACCCCCCTTTCTCCCCCCTCTTCCTCCCTGACCTTACTCCATTCCACCTTTCCCTCCCTCTCCCTCCTTGCCCTCTTTTCCCCCTTTCTCCCCTGGCCTAATTTCCGCAACTGTTTGTGGGACACTGCTGTGCGCAATTTAGCTGTCGCGTTTCGCCCACAAATATACAGTCAATTTTCCTGCTCTTCTTCATCCTGCCCCGACCCCTCCCCCCCCTGCTCTTGTCCCTACCTGACTGTACAGCGCCTTGGGACGTCCTCTCGATGTGAATGGCGCTATATAAATGTAACTTTTGATTGATTGATTGATTGATTGATCATTATGAATCCAAAAATAGTAAAATGGAATATGTAACTATGGTGAGAAACTAAAAACCGTAGCGTTGTAAAGAGATTTGGGTATCCATGTAAAAACAAGTTCACAGGTAAAATTTTTTATCAAAAAAGCTAATGGGATGTTAACCTTTATTTCAAGGGGCTGGAATATAAAAGAGAGAAAATGGTGCTTCACCTCTATGGATCCTTGGTCAGACCCATCTGGATACTGCGTTCAGTTTTGGACATCCCACCTCAGGAAGGACATATTGGCTTTGGAGGGGCTTCAATGCAGATTCACCGGAATTATATCAGGGATTAAAGGGTTAAATTATGAGGACAGGTTGCATAAACTTGGTCAGTAGTCCCTTGAGTTTAGAAGGTTGATGGAGGCTTTTAAAATAATAAAGGGATTTGAGAGGGTAGATACAGAGAAACTATTCCCTGTGCTGGGGGAATCCAGAACAAGGGGCAATAATCTTAGAATTGGAGCTAAGTCATTCAAAAGTGAAAATAGGCAGTTTTTAACTCAAAGATATTTCAACCTGTTTCCCAAAAGGTGGTGGATGCTGGATCCATTCAAATTTTCAAGACTAAGATGAATAGATATTTGTTAGGTAAGGGTATCAACAAGAACAAAACCAAAATTACATTTGTGTAGCGTCTTTCAAATCAGGAGAACATCCCAAGATGCTGATATCAAGGGATGTAGCAAAAGTGGCAAAAGTGGGTAATTGGAGATGATATGTGGAGTCCTGAGGCTCAGTGGTTAGAACACTAACCCTACAAGTGAGAGACTTGTAGGGTTAGTGGGTGTTTCCTTACTCCACATGCCTTATAATAATAATCACTAAAAAAAAAAATTGGTCATTTTAATCCACGACTGTTTGTGGAACACTGCTGTGTACAATTGGCTGCTGCATTTCACCCACAAATATACAGTCAATTCACTTTACAGTGTATTCTGTGAAGCGCTTTGAGATGTCTAGAAGACAGGATAAGGCCCTACATAAAATGCAAGGATCATTATTGTTATTGTGAGGTACAGTTCAGCCATGATCTGATAGAATGGTGGAACAGGCTCGAGGGGCTGAATGACCTACTCCTGTTTCTATGTTTCTTTGGTTTTGCAATCTCAGTGTCTGCTCAACAAGAGTATTGTTCAGGGTTTACTTTCTCAATCCTATTTAAAATCTTACACATCGCTATAAGATCCTCTCTCAAGTGTCTCTTTTCAAAATTGAAGAGCCTTATCTTGTCTAATCGCTGCTCATAGCTCATTCCTCTAATTCTGAAACTGACACTGAAGTGTACATAAATAATTTATGCTATTAATTTATTGTCTACTAAGGTTTGATTTATATAATTGCAGATCACCTTGCTCAGCATAAAATGATCAAAGTATTGAATACCTCATTATAAATCATTCTTTTATTTGCCTGACTCATTCCGTCGTTAACTCTCAGAAATCTTAGCTGAGACGATTATGCAAATGTTATTGCTTTTTAAATAATAAACTTGAACAGTGGTAATTTATTCATTTTGTCTACACACAGAGAAAAATTATCTTTTCAATTCACAAATGTTATACACACACACATATGATCCCCTAGAGATCAATTTGCCTCCTCAAGCACATTCTCACTTGGCTCCCCATTCCCATTGGATTCTTATCATCTTCATTTTCAAATGCCTCCGTGGTCTTGCCATACTCTACCTCTGGCACTTCCTATTACCCTAACCTACAACTCAGTAAACATCTGCCTACTTCAAGTGCCAACATTGCTTTGTCTCCCATCAGTGAATGGGCCTTCAGAGTTCCTCAGTCTTGCCCCCTTCCTAACCTGCCTTAAAAACCCACCTTAATAAGCACATATCTTTTGCACTACACTTTCATCCATTGACAGTATCAAGTTTAAATCACTCCCAGCATCTTGGCTTTAGGTGACTCATTCCAATCAATAAATATCTTCTCGGTAGAAAACTACTTCCTGTTGTCTGTCCTCAAATTTCTTTTGCAAATCTGAAGTTGTGTCATCTCATTCTGCTGTGTTGGCATATGTTGTTGTTGGTGTAAATGTATTGTTCTTTGTCTGCTTGCTCAATTCTATTTAAAATCTTATATAATCTCGTATGATCTAAAATTCTAAGATCCACTCTTGAAATTTATTTTTCAAAGCCAAAGACCATTATATTAACTTACCATTTCTTATTCCTCTAACAATCAGAATCATCCTTGTTGCTCTCCCCTGACACTTGCCCCTAGAGCCTGAGGATCCTTATTAAATCGTTGCAACCAGAACTGTATGGGGGGTACTCTAGCTGTGGCCTGACCAAAGCCCTGAACAGGCAATTAAGAATTCTTGGGGATCTGAACTCACCTTATTTAGCTATAAACCGAGCATCCTGTTTGTCTTGTTTATTACTGCCTCACACTGTTTTGACATGATAATTGATGAATCAACAAACTCCCCTGGGTCTCTTTCAGCTTCCCTTTTGGCAAATCCAATCCCATTGGTGTAATATGTGTGCTTCCTGTTTTGTGAGATAGCCTTTCAACACGTTTGTGTTCTCGTTTCTTTGTACATGCATTTCTCAGCAATAATCGTTTTTTTCATCTAGGTTTTCTAAAGTATGAGCAATTCATTCCATTTAAATGTGATTAAATGAAGCCTAATTACTGTTTTTTAGGTTTTACATCAACCGCTTTGCTTCCCATCTGCCTATGTGTATTGGATCCCTGTCATATATTTTTATGTGATCCAGGAACAAAGTAGATTCAGAATGTTGAAGCTTATTTTTTTAAGTAGAGATAAAGAAGAGAACCAGGTGGAGGGAGGATCACAAACAAAAACAAATCTGTAAATTGAATAATAAATAGATAATGGTAACGAATGGAGGAATAAATAGTTTGCATGGATATCACAACAACAATGATTTATATGTATTTACCCTCCATGCGAGGTAGGGTCTTAAGTGATGAATACCTTATCATGATATGAACAAAATATTGACGAGCAATTATATTTAATTCTCATCAATATATGTATACTATAGGCAGCATTGTGGGATATTAAATTGAGTCACTCTTTGAAAAAATAGTACAACATTACTAATGTTCTAATACAAACAAATGAATGCCATTGATTGTGTACCATGTTGAAGGATTGCAGATGTCATCACAACACACCACCAATACCACCCACAACAACAAAATTACATTTATAGAGATGGTAAAATGACATACTTGTGTGTCAGCCAGGTTCAGTGGGTAATTGCTTGCCTGAGTCAGACGTTTGTGGGATTGAAGACCCATGTTGAAAATTTGAACCATACTGTCTGGGTTACAATGAAGTAGTGGTGGTGCGTTGTGTTGTGCTATTCTTTGGATGAGACATTAAACAAACAACTGAATGTCACTGATTCACAAAAATTAACTGATTCATTAAAAGTACACTCTTATGCAACTCGGAATCTTTGTCTCGTCACTTAATAATATTAATAATAATTATTTATTTGATATGGTGCCGTATCATGTCATCGAAACTTCTCAAAAACATTAAAGTTAGTTCCCTGGCACTAACTGGTGTCCCGGCTAGTAAAATCGGTCATTCACTTGATAACATTATATAATCCTTGCATTTGATATAGCACTTTTCACGTCTTCTGAATTCCGCCTTGGAAGTCAGTTTGTGTTCTTAAAAGAAACCTAGCTAAAAAAAAAAACCATCTTCAACCTTAAGGCTCTGTTGGGAATTTGCCGGCTTGTAAAAATTGCTCCACAAACAAGAGTAAATCTCGACCCGATTGCCATTCCCTCCTCTGGTGTTTCCGAGCGCATGGTCGAAGAACATTTTTGGAGAAACACAGCCAGCCAACTCAGACCACTTCTGATCATTGGTGGAAATCGTTTTGGCAACAACAAAAAAAAGTACCTTGATGGAATCATACAATCCTACAGTGCAGAAGGGGGGGACATTTGACCCATTGATGGCTGTACCTGCTCTGGAAAAGACTTGCCAACCAGTCCTACTTCACCTCTGCTCTTGCCCAACATTTGGGCAATATTTTTATTCCATATTTCTAATTCCCTTTGGAAAACTGCCATCAAAACTCTGCTTCCACATCGCCCTGTTACGATCTGGAATGCACTTTTGCTAATATCCCCCCCCCCCCCACACACACACTTATCAACCATTTCGCTACAACTTTCCAGCCTTTTCCCGCAAAGTTGATTCTCCAGACCAGTGTGTGTTTGCTGGTGACTGTGTCTGATTTCCCACCGCGTTTCTCAAGCCCAACTACTGGGCACTTTAATACTTTCACACACTTCTGAAGGACAGCGGCTCAATTATCTGGCACACACACGTGTGTGTGTATGTATGTGTGTTGTGTGTATATATATATATATATGTGTGTGTCATGTAATACAAATTAATTCCTAAAGTTATTCAGAAGCGCATTACAGCATGTACACAGACAGTGAGAGCAATATTGCTTTGGGTGTGAGTGAGTGTCGGCTGTGGCTGTTGAGATAAAATCATTGGGTAAATCGAGGCTGGTTGGCTGACATGGGAATGTTGCTGTGATTCCCCCCCGGGCTGGGGGGGGGGGGAGGGGGGGAGACACTGCAAACCGAGGAGAACTTTTTATCTTCTTTTGTTGCGGCGCAAAAGACGCGTCTCTGACACAGGCAACCCGTGCCTCGTTAAAGCGCAATTCGCTCTGACATTTGAAGAAACTCCCTCCGGTGCCGTAAAAGCGGGGCATTTCTTGTCGCTAATCTGATTAACGTGAATCAGTACCAGCCGCCACACGTTCACCGGCTGAGCATATTGCCATTGTAAACAAGGGGGAGACGTGACATTTACGTGGGTGTCGGGATGCTCGATGGGCCGGCCATGGGATACAGCGGCACTGAAGCCAATGGCTATAAATGGAGCGTGTTCTCTGAGACAAGACCGCGGTGAACACCTACTGTGTCAGAGCATCCGGCAACATGGTCCATCACAGCAACAGGTCCACAAGCCTCCTCCTCCTGCTCCTCTGCTGCCTCTGTGTTTTGCCCATTAATTCAGGTGGGTCAGCTTCACGTGTGTGTGTGTGTTTTTAATTTATTTTATTTTTTTCTTTAAAAAAGTAGAATTGGACAGTTCCCAGTGTGGCTGTTTTGCTGAGCTGTACATTGCCCTGTGGTCACCAAGAGCAGATTTGAGTCGGTCAGATGTCAAGCAAAGTACGAATTCTCCCAAATGGCCCCGTTATTCTTATTATTGTAAACCGGGAGTGAATCAGGACAGGTTACTAGTGGATCTACGTTGTAACTTTTTAAAATGCTTTCAAATGGATATTTCTCTCCCCAAATGTTCCTTCGCCGACACGACCTGTGTTAGGTTGGTCCCACTTATTAATAGTTACCTGATATTTATTAGGTATTAACGTTAGTAATTACAACATAGTAATTAACACGCTCCATCAGGTCACTGGCTATTTTCGTGATCTAAACAGAAGATTTTTTATCGTACTTTTAACTGTATCATCTCATCCTAATTACGGTCACATTTATTCACCCCTGGGTGCTGCCTGACCTGCTGAGTTTCCTCAGCAACTTCTGTTTTTGTTTCTCATTTATTCTTGGTTCGTCTCCAATTAACGGGGAATTCGCATTAAAAGTTCCAGGGTCGGTTCTGCTCACGTTGCTTCGTGTGATTTCCTGATATTGGCAAACCTGAAAGAGCAGCCCAACCAAACTGAGATTTAGTTAAACACAAAGTCGCAGAATTAATAAGATGGTATGTGTCTCACAATGTGGGGATGAGGATGGTGTTATTTCCCAACCAATACAAGATCACTGTGTTTTACAGTATAATCTTTGCTGTGTTTCGAGAATATGATAAAGTGCTATATCAAATGCGAGAATTATTATCATTTATTATTACATCACATATTTCATGTTGATATTTTTACATTTTATTGAAGAGATACATGATTAACTGGCACTCGTTTAATGATTACTTTGCGATGTACAATATTTTGAAGAAGTGGCAGACGCTGTAATATATTTGTGAAACCCCAACTGTCCCAATGTATACTAAATTCTCATTTGTTAATAATAATCCTTGCATTTGATATAGAACTTTCCATATCTGTTACACATATCAAAGCGCTTCACAGAATATACTGTAAAGTGAATTGACTGTATATTTGTGGGTGAAATGTGACAGCCAATTGCGCACAGCAGTGTCCAACAAACCATCGTGAATTAAATAACCAATTATTATTGTTTTTTCTTGAGGGATTGTCAGGAGGGTGGAATAAGGAAACCTTTCCAAGGTTTCCTGCCGGGAATTGAACTCAGGTCTCTCACTTGTTAGGCAAGTGCTATAATCACTAGAGCTATGGGGCTCCAGCAGTTGGAAAAGTTCTAGACTATAAACTGGGACCAAATACATTTTTATTTAGAAAAATGAGTTAATAAAGGACAGCCAACATGGGTTTGTTAAGTTTTGTTTCGATGATCTTGCATATCTGATGATTTGTTTGTAAGCTACCAACATGTTAAACCAAAATGGTACAAATCACACCTCAGAAACTGAGCCATGAACATGAATGTAAACACGACAGGATGGGAATGAGCACATTTTCAAGGAGATTGAAAGGTGCCCTAAGAAGTGGAAAGATGCTAAAGAAGAAATGTAAGTTGAGAGATGTACTTCTTGAGGGCATTTCGGAGACGTACAATAACAAGAACAGCAATTTGCATTTATATAATGCCTTTAACATCAGGAGGATGTCTCAAAGCGCTTCACACAATGGATTGGTAATGTGAAGTGGGATGGGGAAAGCTGAGAGGTGAAGGTGGCTGGCAGGACAGTCAAATACATTTTAAAGTTTTGAAGGTGGAGAAGGAGTGGCAAAGAAGAGGGACTTTGGGAGGGAGTTCCAGAGAGTGGGGCAAGAGTTACTGAATCTTTAGAATTACTCATCATTGCCCTGATCATTGGGCAAACCTGGTGGGGGACACACAGCTGATCACTATTCGCTGCGGGTGGGTTCTTGGGGAATTGCAGAGTTAGGAATCGGGCTTCCATGGAGGCATTTGAAAGTGAGGGTGAGAATCTTGAATTCAATCTGCTGGAGGCAATGAGAGCCAGTGTGGAGCCGAGCAAGGATGCCATCAAGATCCAAGGCCCCGTAAACTTAAAAAGTTATAAAGTCATTTTAAAAGTAATGACAATAGTAATGACAATAGTAATCAAAAATATTATGTTTAATAATACCACGGCTCTAATTCAATGATTCTTCAACAATTTCTTTAACAATAATAATGATGATAATCCTTACATTTGATATAACACCTTATCATTGAAAAGTCTCAGAGCTTCACAAAATCTATTGCAAGAGTTACTGTGTTGCTTTACTGAAAGTTGCAGTGCTTGATGGTGTACTGAGAATGCGGATTACATCTTTTCCCAAATTCTTCACATAGTGAAAATTTAATCTGCTGCTATAATTTACTTTATATAGCGCATTAGCAAGTCAAATTATCTCAGAACTATTAGTGTGATGATTGTGAATTTGGAGGCATAAAGGTGTTGACTCAGTTACGATTCCACTACCTTACTCAAGTAATAATTTCTTACAGCTTCTTATCACTTTGTCGAAACATCTCCAAGCACATCATAGAATATACTGTAACGTAATGTGACTGGATGTATTTTGTGGGCTAACATGGAAGCCAAGATGTGCACAGAAATGTCAGACAAACAGCTGCAGAGTGAGAAACCAATTTTTATCTGAAGGATTCTTGTCCAGGACACCAGGGGAAACACCATCCTCTTTTCAATATAGTGCCGTGAGATCTTTAACATTCTGGATAGGCAAATGGGACTTAGGTTAATATTTTGTCTGAAGGACAGCACATCTAGTAATGCAGCAAACCCTTAGCAATGCCAGAGTGTCAGCCTAGAGTATATGGTTTCAAATCCCTAAAGTGGGATGAACCTATGTCTAGGGTGGGCCATAACCTTCTGACTCAGAGGCAATTGGGCCAGGCTGAAAGACGGTATATCCAGAGCACTATAGGAAGGAAGAGTCCCACAATAAGCATGTCCCACAAGTAGCAATGAAGTGTATCATCAAGTTTATCTAGGTTTATTAGCTCGGACACAGAAGAAACTCTGTTCTCTTTCCAAATGGGTAAATGGTGTCTTCCTGTACATGCAAACAGCACTTGAGTTTATTACCTCATTCGAAGAACACCGGAATAATGCAGTCGCAGTCTCAGCCAATGTGAATTCTAAATTGTAACTTGGATCTTGAACCCACAATCATCTGACTCTGAGTGCTACCCTCTGCACTCGTTGGCTTTTAACTGGCTTTTAACTGTCCTCCAGCATGATGCTTCCAGGATGATGCGCCTTCCCAGTTCCAATGCTCCTTTATGTTCATGTCATATTTAACGCAACTTCTTAAGACACTTACCTTCATCACACTTATTTGTTCCCTTTGGCAGGATTGCCATACCATGCTCGAGACTATTCTGAAGATTGGAACAATGACAGTGGAAAGGTAATATTAATGACTTAAATAAATATTTGCTGCTTTTGTTCCATATTCTAATGATATATCCTCAATTCAGAAATAAATTTGATTCTTCAGAGTTATGCAACATAATCTTAAATTGCCTGTGATTTTTCCTTATATATTATAGAATTTTGTCTTCTGTTTGAATCAGTGGAGAGCACTGCTGGCAGAGCCTCAGGTAAATCATTAATTTAATTGTTTGTTTCTTTCAAGCACATCTGTTTCCCATCCATCATTTTACTTGTACTGCACCTAGTTTCACAATGCCTTGTTCTACTGTTCAATTTATAAAACATTTTACAATAAAATGATAGCAATTTATTTTACTAGCACAAGAAGTTTTTCCCCTTTTTTACTTTATTTGCTGGGGGATTTGTGAGTTCAGTTCTACAGGTACTGGCAACTCTTCAGTAACTTGCTCAAATAGTTATTGCTCATGGCTGAGCTTTGAAAATCGATATTGGATGGCTATTTGATGTGGGGACCATGAAAACAAAGCTTGAGCCTAGTCTCACCCAATATCAACTGTACGTGTACATTTTCCAACCTATGGAATTGATGCCAATTCTCGCATCCCCATTGTTACTTCAGTTCCATTCAGCATAAGTCAGGAAACAAATTTAGAGACATTGGAGTGGGGGGCTGAAAAGTCCATCAACAATAGTATCTTTAGTCACTGAGGCACTAAGGAGCTACAGAATAAACATCAGTTATTATCAGTTACAGTCTTTAGACATACAGAAATCCTGCAATTTCTGGTGTGATTATCATTTCAATTTGGCTACCAAATGTAGCTGACTATTGCATTGGTTTGCACATTGTCGCTTCACTTTTGTGCCTTGCAGGATTTCAAACTTGCTCAAGGGTTTCTTAAGTTGAAAGGTTTTATATGGCCAGGAGACATTCATCTTCCGTAGCTGGGGTTAAAAATAAATTGTTAGGCCAGAGTAAATGAAAAATAACATCTGGATCTATCTGATTTGGGAGTAACTGATGCTGACACCGGCTTCCCAAAGCACATTTATTCAATTTTCAAATCATGTAATTTTTTATAATAATCCTTATATTTGATACATCAAATGCAAGAACTATTTATAGTGTCTTATCACAATGTGTATTTTGTGGCAAAATGTGGCACAGCACAGAATTGCGCACAGCAATATTCCATGCTTTTTTTTCAGGGATCATTACCCTCGGAAAGCAATCCACCAATTGCTTAACAACTGGGTTCTTACTTACTGCTCTATAAACAGAGTATGGAGTATGGAAATTTGCCCACGGTTTTGCTCAAACCCGGGTCCCCTCACTTGCGAGGCAAGTGCTCTAAACAATTCTTTGCTGAATGAACAGAAAATAATTCATTGGTTACCTTTAAAGACTTCATTTCACTTACGATTAAAGTATTATGGTGGTGGGTAGGGTGTTGGCGGAATGAAAGGCTGTCTGGGATACCTATACACAACAGTAGTAATAATCCGTACATCTGATGTGGCACCTTTTGAAATGCTCCAAAGCGCTCCACAGGATTTAACTGAAGTGTAATAGATGTATATCAGTAAGTAAACAATCAGCACATGAAATGTATTTAGATTTCTTGTAGTCCCATTCTCCCGCCTGAAAGAGAATAATCAGTGGAAGAGGAAGAACAAAAGAAACTATGCATGAATGTTGTTCTTAACTTAGTTACAATATGTATGTTTATGTTTTAGCTCAACAAAATTATTATAGGCCGTTGCAGCACATTCTTAGAACAAGATGTACAAAAAAGCAAGGTGAGTGTTTTCCATTCATCTACTGACATTTTTTAAAAATTCGGCATGTTACCTGTCAAAAATTTGACTTCTGATTTTAATGATCAAAAATGACAAACTTTCTAAATACTGTATTAAATCATTGCATTTGTTCTAGGATCAGGATAGCCAGGATGTGTATAAAAGAGTAAGTAGGTTTCATTTGCCTTGGAAATCAAGATTGTGACATTTGGTTGAATCTCTGTACATATTTGTTAAGTCCTCTTTTTTTTTCTCTCACTGTTACAGTTCTTGTTTCATTATTCCAAAACACAAAGATTACAACATCTGAAAAACGGTGTAAGTATTTTCAATTAATAGAACTCTAGCTCAACACACAATTATGTTGCAGACTATTTAATACACTGCAGTTATGACTGTTATATTATTGAGCTTATTTTTAGAGGAAATTGTTTTCCATGCTGCATGATAGACAGTAAAACTGTGGGGTGAAAAATTGAGTATGTCATTTAACATTACTGTACTGTGGCATTCTTTTCCTGGGGATTGCCGAGTTTCCCCTTTCCCTCCTCCCTCCCTCTCCCGATCCCAGCTCGGGTCTGAAACAATGACTATCCAGTGCCTTGGGATGTCCTCCTGACGTGAAAGGTGCTATACAAGTGTAATGTTATTATTGCTGTTTCACCCACAAAATATACCGTCAATTCACTTTACAGTATATTCTGTGAAGCGCTTTGAGACGTCTTGAAGATGTGCTTAGGAGATATTAAATGCAAGAATTATTATTATTTCTGAAATGCAGTCCCTGCAGTGACCAGAGACACTTTCAATCTTGTGACAAGCAGATACAAGAATTTCAATGATGGTTGGGAGAATCCTCGCCTACTTTAAAACGTACTGCATGTTTCACCCCTATATCTTCTGAAGATCTAACAAAAGAGGCAAATGAATTCAAAGATACATTTAGCAAACACACAACTTGAAAGTTAGCAACATTGACAAACCATGGCGTGAGGAGGCCGTGCTTTCATTGAGCCCTGTTCCACAAGTTAATTCGATCTTTTAGCTGCTGGGGTTGGGAATTAAAATTTTAAACAATGTAAGTCGAAATGTCATATAGCTTTAAATGATCTGGTAGGATAAATGTGTACAGTCTATTTTTCTGATGTAGTCTATCTATATTGTTTGAAAATGTTAATAGACTGGTTTTTTTATTGTAGTTGTCTGCTCTACATCCCTTACTGCATCTTGCTCCAAAGCTTGCTGAAAGAGCGAAGCAATCCCTTGATTCAGTAAGTACTTTTCTTTCTCAGACTATACTACTCAAATTGCATATTTATTGGGCAGGTTCAGATATTTGTCTGATTGATGCTCTGTTAAAAAAAATCTCAACAATTAATTGTATTGTGTATCTATGCTGACAGGAGCAAAACCTGGTTTGAATTAACTTTTGCATCAAAGTTGGAAATTACAGAATAAAATCTACACAGGTAGAATTTTTCCCCTTTTACTTGATGAAGGTAACAAACAGATAAACCCATGTTAATTTGGTTGAATGGAACCTCCTCTACATTGTTGAAACATACCTTAGTTATCTAAATTTATATTCCTAAATTATCTAAATTTACAATCCTGAAAAAGTCTGATGAAAATCAATGAAACATAAGAACAAAATAAACTACTAAAATCATAAACACCCATAAAATAGAAAGTGTTGTATAAAGGTGTGATAATGACTTAAGGAAAGAGAGGATTTCACACGTCACGTAAAACAAGAAGCTTTGGAGGAATATAGGCTTCTGAATGTTATTTTGGTTTGAAGAGATTCTAAGGATGCATGATAAGGAATGGTATTTATAAGAACAGCAGCAACTTGCATTTATATGGCACCTTTCATGCCGAGTAGTATCCCAGAGCGTTTCACTGTGGCAGAGAGGAGAGGGGAGCTGAGGTAATGGTAAGCAAGATCAAAAAGAAAGGTCTTTAGGCAGGATTTAGAGGTGGAGAGGGAGGGAGCAAGGTGGAGGGATTGAGGGAGAGAGTTTCAGAGTTTCGTGGTGCAGTAGCTGAAGGCACAGACACCAATGGTGCAACGAAGGGGGTGGGGGACAAACTGGAAGCCGGAGCCAGCCGAGCAGAGGCAGACTTTGTTGGAATGGGGGGGTAAGCAAGTCAGATCGGTAGGGAGGTACGAGGGCATGAAGGGATTTGAAAACAAGTGAGAGGATCTTGGAAATCGATCCATTTGGTGATTGGGAGCCAGTGCAGCCTGGTGTGATGGGGATACAGAGTTGTGTATGGGTGCGTATCCAGGTGGCAGTTTTTAATTATTTGGATTTTGTATCTGGTGTGTCTGGGAAGACGAGCAAGGAGGGCATTGGAATAGTCCAGCCGGGAAGTAACAAATGTACGGACGAGAGTTTCAGCTGCATCGGTTGTGAGGCAGGGCCTGGAAACTTATCAATAACAAAGGCAGAAATCACTAATGTTCAACATCTTGGGTGGAGTATAGATCAGACCATTTTAAGTTTTGTGTTTATACCAGATTTCACCACCTACATTTACATACTTACACAAATGTCAGGGCTGCCCGAGGCACCTCTTGAAGGTTGTGGAGTCCTAGAGCTCAGTGGTTAGAGCACTCGCCTCGCAAGCGAGACCCGGGTTTGATTTCTGGCAGGGCAAAATCTTGGGCAAGTTTCATTACTCCATAAACCTAATAATAATCCCTCAATAAAAAACAATAATAAATTGGTAATTTCAATCCACAACTGTTTGTGGGACACTGCTGTGCGCAATTGGTTGCCGTGTTTCGCCCACAAATATACAGTCAATTCACTTTACAGTATATTCTGTAAAGCACTTTGAGACGTCTAGAAGACGCAGAAAGCACTATATCAAATGCAAGGTTCATTATTATCATTATTATTATTATCATCATTATCTTAGGTTCCAGGACAATTCACTTTTAGACAGCTCAACCCTGATTTTTATTCTATTTTATTTGTCAATAATTTATTGGTCAGTGACCTTCACAGTACATACAATGTGCTTACAAAATACCATTAACTGGCTACATTTTATAACATCAGTTCAAATAACCTCAGCATCATTGGAAAAAGCAAGGCTTGAAGGTGTAAATTTGTTATAACAATAAAATTCCACTTAGAACATGGAAAAGGTCAAACACTTTGCATCATTGATCTGGTATTATCTTTGAGTCTAATTAGCCGAAAAGAATGGACGTTTTATATCCTCAATGTGGCTGGTTCCAATTAATAAAAAATTATATTGTATTGCAATTGAGGCATCGTTAATTCTAAGCAATGGAATATTTTAAGACTTTCACTGATACAAAATTCTAGTTTTACAAACAGATTGAACAGTCAGAGTCCCTATTTATTATGTAGTCTGCTTCTTATATTTACAACTGGGGAGTTTGTATATTTTAATCAGCCTCTACATTTCCATTTGTTTGGGATGATCGTTTGCCAGATTACTTTAGAAAACAGAAAATAAACTTGATTCCATTTTGTTCATGCTATACAACAACGTCAGGAGAATTTGGAGATAGATATTCACTTTTGATACTAGGTATAAAAAGGAACACTGTTTCCTAGAATAGACACCTTCAAAATCAAAAATGTGAGAAATTTAATGAAAAATGCATTTATAATATTATTGCTAGATTTGTGTTATCATTGGTAACCAAATGGTTATCACTCATTTTGATTTAATTAGATAAAGTATTAGATTATAGTACAGTTCTTCTACTTTCCAAATAAAGACTAGGGAATGGCAGTTACAATCATCACAGATCAGCAAGTTGTTTGATTCAGTTTAAATGCAAACTACTCTCTTTGATTTTTGAGCTGGTCAGTCTGATAACAGACAGAAACCATTGCTTAAGAGTAACTATGCTTAAGAGTATCAAACTTATGATGAATGCAGCTACTGTGGAACAGTGAAGACATAAAATACTATATTTAAAAAATTGTTACAATAATAATCCTTGCATTTGATGGAGCGCTTTTCACATCTAACTTTTCAAAATGCTTCACAGAATATACGGTAAAGTGAATTGACTGTATATTTGTGGACAAATCAAGCAGCAGCAGCCCACAAAGAATAGTGACAAAATTGGGGACCAAATTATTTTTTGAATAATTTTTTTTTTAGATTATTATCCCCGGAAAAACAAACTGTCAATCAACTAACAACTGATTATGCTGTAAATCGTAGTAACTATATATTTGTAAGCAAATCTGGCAGCCAATCTGTGTACAGCAATGTCCTGCAAATAGCCATGAATCGAATGGCCCGTTTTATCTTAGTGATTGTTGGTTACATGTCTGGGTACAGCCAAGGACTAGGTAGCTCTCTTGCCTCTGAATCACAAGCTCCACATCGGGATTTTGAGTTTACAAGTCTGGACTGATACTCCAGAATGGTTGATGTTGCTGTTCTTTGGTTGAGGCGATTAATCAAGGTTCCGTCTGTCCGTTTGGTAGATGTCAAAGATACCATTACAATATTTAATAATCCTTGCATTTGATATACCACTTTTCATGTCTTCTAGATGTTTCAAAGCGCTTCACAGAATATACTGTAAAGTGAATTGACGGTATATTTGTGGGTGAAATGCAGCAGCCAATTGTGCGCAGCAGTGTCCCACAAGCAATTGTGGATTGAAATGACCAATTGTTTTTGAGGGATTACTAGTTTGGAGTAAGTAAACTTACCCAAGGTTTCGCCCTGCCTGGAATCGAACACAGTTTTCACATTTGTAAGGCGAGTGCTCTAACCACCATCAACAACAACTAAATTATACTTGTATAGCGCCTTTCATGTCAGGAGGACATCCCAAAGCCCTGGACAGTCACTCTTTCAGACTTGAGCTGGGGATGGGGAGGGAGGAGGGAAAGGGAGGGAGTTGGGGTGACTGGGGGACCGTTGAAGAGGAGGGTCAAGAGGAGGGTCTTGAGGCGGGACTTGAAGGAGGCAAGGGAGGGGTGAAGTGGAGGGACTGCAGGATGGAGTTCCATAGGTTGGGGGCAGAGTGGCTGAAGGCTCGCCTGCCCATCGTAGAGCGGGTGAGTTGGATGATGTGGAGCAAGCCGGAGCCTGCTGAGCAGAGGGGCAGCCAGGTTGGTTGGGGGTTAGTTAGGAGGTCGCAGAGGTAGGGTGGGGCAAGGCAGTGGAGAGCTATGAATGTGAGGATCAGGATCTTGAATTGAATCCTCTGGGTGATGAGGAGCCAATGGAAGACAGGCAAGAGTGGGGGAGATGGAATCACAGAGCTTGGAGCGGTAGAGGACATGGGGCGCAGAGTTCTGCAATATCTGGAACCTATGCAGGGAGGAATTGGGAAGGCTGACAAGCAGGGTGTTGGTGTAGTCAAGCCAGGATGTGATGAAGGCATGAATGAGGGTTTCAGCGGCCTGGGAAGGGTAAGGTAATGACAGAGTCTAGCAATATTGCGGAGGTGAGGGAAGGCAGAATGGGTCATGGCATGGATGTGGGGGAGGAAAGACAGTTGAGGATCAAACAAAACATCTAGGTTCCTGACTGGCTTGTTGAGCTGAAGGGTACAACCGTGGAGGTTGATGCTGTCAATACCTGTTGTGTGAAGGCACTGGCGTGAGCCAATCAGGAGGGCTTTGGTCTTGATGACATTCAACTGTGGAAAGTTAGCTCTCATCAAGGGCTTGATGTCTGACAGACAGTCTGTCAGAACAGTAGTGTTCCTGGAGTCGAGGGTAGAGGCAAAAAGATAGAGTTGGGTGTCATCTGCATATATGTGGAAGTTGACCCCGTGTCTGCAGATGAGGTCACCAAGCGGGAGCGTGTAGATGTGGAAAACCACTGAGATAGGGGACTATTTGAAAGGTGGAGACCCAAATACGCAACTTGATTTTAAAATATATATATTTATGCAAGTCTATATATACAATTTATTTCGATTTACAGAACTTTGCAAATAACCGTTCGGAGTGACTGACTGATTTGGGAAAAGATACCAACCCAAATCCCTGAAAGTTTCTGATAATCATCAGCTAACGTAACAAATGTAACTTTGGACAAGTAACAGCATTGCACAGAACATTGTCATACTGTATTTGCCTGCAATTAGAGATATGCTTTCTATTGTGAATAATAAATGTTCTACACAAAAGTTGTTATTGTCCATTTTGTACTGATGTAGTTATCTGTATATAACTTGTCTAGAAAAGTAATTTATCGTGCCTTTTGGGACATTGTGCGAAACAATAAATAAGTGAATTAAAAAAATAAGCATTGAAATAAGCATTGTTTTCTGTTTTTACTGCTATGTAACTAACTGGAAATGAATTAATGGATGAATACATTTCTACATCTGCATTTTCAAACAGTTTATATAATTTGTTGTTTTGCTACGTTGTTAAAGATCACTGCATTTCCTAACATGCTTGGCATTATTTTAAGGGACAAATTAATTTACTTTTAGGATTTACAAATTTGTTCCATGTTCATTTCGCCATTTTACTTTGTTTTTATCATTGATTTAGTTATCATCTAACTTTGGTTTTTCAAAATCCCCTGCCCACGTTATCCTCACTTATTTGGTAACCACAAAGTTCGCTTTGCAATATATTTTGTTTAGCTCATTGAGATGTCTCAATGAAATGATAAAGGCACTATATCAAACGCAAGGGTTATTATTAACCACGATGAGACATGTTAGGGCTCTGCAAAGGGCACGTCTGAGCTTGGTTTTATCAACCTTGGTTATATAAAGGGCTGGAGAGGACCCACCAAGATTCAAGCTTTCCACTTCCATTTCCAAATCAACCAACTGAGCTACCCAAATGATCCATTAGTGGTTAGTTTCTTGTTGATTGATTGGATGCAGTCTTCCAAAAACATGTGTTTTACAATCCAATAACTGTACACTGCACTAAGAAGGGGAATGAAAGTGGCTATCATTGTACCTATATAAATCCAGTATGTGTTATAAGTTGATATACAGTATTCAACATCGAAAAAGTAAAGGTGAACAGAGATTTTAGATTCAATTAATTTTTTACAGAGTGGTTAAAATGGAGAATGTGTCAACAAGATCAAAAGAATTTACGTAATTATTTGGTGAATGTATCAATTAAGATCACATATGGCATAATGTAGCTATTTGTTGTATATTTAGGTATGCCTTCTCCCCCCACTGTAACATTGCCCAGCTCCGCCACTGCCACAACTCTCATACACGCGTTCGTAACATCCAGGCATGACTATGCAAACTCCTTGCTTGTTTGCCTCCCTCCATTGAGTGGGCTCTGACCTGCTTCATGCTATCCTATCTCGCCAGCCCCGCCATTGCCGAGTGGGCTTCAGCCACTCTGCCTCCACCCTCTGGAACTCCATCCTGCCTCATCCCTTGCCTCCTTCAGGGCCCATGTCAAGACCCTCCTCTTTGACTGTGACTTGTTTCAATCAACCTCCTGCCCCCCCACCCCTCCCCTCCCCCCCAGACCCTCCACCCTCCCCAATCCTGAACCCCAGCTCGGGTATGAAATACTATCTGTCCAACACTGTGGGATGTCTTTCCCAATATGAAAGGCACTGTATGAATGTAATTTTGTTGTTGTTATATGTATAAATAAGTCCTGTACAATTCTATATTACTATGAAATACTATATTCTGAATTTCAAAGCCATTGTTACAAGTATGAAGTATCAATGACTACAAGGAATAATTAAAATGTCCCTGTTGTACAGTGGCTCAAGGCACTTCACAGAATTTCCTGTGAAGTGTGATGGTTGTGTATTTTTAAAGAAATCAGATACCGATTTGTGCACAGTAATGTCCCACAAAACAGCCATGACAATTATTTTCAATGAGGGAGATCGGCTAGGATATTGCAAAACATTATACTTTTTTGAAATACTATTATGTGATCTTTAACACCACTGGAACAGGATCTTGATCTAAAGTCTCATCTTAAGGGTGGCAACTCAGATTATGCAGCATTTTCCCCAGAATATTAGTGGAGTGTCAGGGTAAAGTACGAACTCAAAGTCTTGATGTGGGGCTTGAACTCACATTCTCACAACAATAATAATTCTTACATTTTATATAGTGTTTTATTGTCCTGTCGATACATCTCAAAGCGGTTTACTGCATTGATGGTAAAGTGTGAAGACTATGTATTTATAGGTGACTCGACATCCAATTTATGGAGAGTAAAGTTGCACAAACAGTCAAGAACTCAATGCCTAATTTTATCTTGGGGATTGTCGGTCGGGACACAGGGAGAAACTTTTCCCTGCTATTTTTGAACAGAAAATAATATTAAAAATAATAATGTTATAATATTTAAAACTATATTTGATTCAACTTGAATTGAAAACACTTCCACAAAACCGACTCAGGATAGCGTAGCTTATTATAGCCTGAAGACTATTTTAACAGCTGGTTTGAAGCTCTGTTTTGTAGGATTGGAAATCAAAGACGCTGAACTATTGACTCGATTAAAGGCGATTCAAAGAAATCACTCACTCGCGCATTAACTCCGTGGATGTGACTGGTAAGCAAAATCACAGGGTATAATAATGCTCCCATTTAATACAGTGCGTTATCATCGCAAATAATTCACATTATTTTTGTGGAAAGTGGGTGAGTGAGTGAATCTGTGGAGATCCTACACACAGGCATCAAGTGAGTCACCAAATGTCACTGAGGCACCAGTTAGTTAGTTAGTTGCTCACACACACTTACAACCACAACAACGTGCATTTATACAGCGCCCTCCAAACTAGGTGACGTCACACATTAACTCACATGTTAACTCATTCACACACTCACACACATTAACTCACTCACACATTAACTCACTCACTCACACACACAGATTCACTCACACACAGATTAACTTATTCACTCACATTCATTCACACAGATTCACTCACACATCAACTCCCTCCCCCCCTCCCTGCCTGCCCCCCTCCCCCACGCCTCCCCCCCTCCCTGCCTGCCTGCCCCCCTCCCCCACGCCTCCCCCCCTCCCTGCCTGCCTGCCCCCCTCCCCCACGCCTCCCCCCCTCCCTGCCTGCCTGCCCCCCTCCCCCACGCCTCCCCCCCTCCCTGCCTGCCTGCCCCCCTCCCCCACGCCTCCCCCCCTCCCCCACGCCTCCCCCCCTCCCTGCCCGCCTCCCCCCCTCCCTGCCCCCCTCCCCCACGCCTCCCCCCCTCCCTGCCTGCCTGCCCCCCTCCCCCACGCCTCCCCCCCTCCCTGCCCCCCTCCCCCACGCCTCCCCCCCTCCCTGCCTGCCTGCCCCCCTCCCCCACGCCTCCCCCCCTCCCCCACGCCTCCCCCCCTCCCCCACGCCTCCCCCCCTCCCCCACGCCTCCCCCCCTCCCTGCCCCCCTGCCCCACGCCTCCCCCCCTCCCTGCCCCCCTCCCCCACGCCTCCCCCCCTCCCCCACGCCTCCCCCCCTCCCTGCCCCCCTCCCCCACGCCTCCCCCCCTCCCCCACGCCTCCCCCCCTCCCTGCCTGGGCCTGTGTGTAGCAGGCGGTGGTCGGGCTCCTGTTGGGCCTTGTTCTCGCTGTCACTCCTTATAAGGGAAAACCCACTGGAGACCGGAAACCAGCGCCTCCGCGGGGCCGCGCTTAGAGGCGCGCATCCCAACCCCGCGCACCCCCCGAGACGCCGAACACACACACACGCGCGTGCCTGCGTGCGCACCCTCCACCAACACCACAGCCCCGCGCGCTCCCGAGAGCACAGGCGCAAACCCCTCCCTCCCTCCCTCCCACGCACGCTCCCGCTGCCCGCGCGCGCGCACACGGTCAGGGTGGGGAGGCTCCAGCTCAACATGCAGGTTAGTGGCTGGGTACATGTCTGTCTGTCTGTGAGTCTCTTGTCTGTGTCTCTGTCTGTGTCTGCTTGTCTGTCTGTGTGTGTGTCTGCTTGTCTGTCTCTGTGTGTGTGTGTGTGTGTGTGTGTGTCTGCTTGTCTGTCTGTGTGTGTGTGTGTGTGTCTGCTTGTCTGTCTGTGTGTGTGTCTGCTTGTCTGTCTGTGTGTGTGTGTGTGTGTCTGCTTGTCTGTCTGTGTGTGTATGTGTGTCTGCTTGTCTGTGTGTGTGTGTCTGCTTGTCTGTGTGTGTGTCTGCTTGTCTGTGTGTGTGTGTGTCTGCTTGTCTGTGTGTGTGTCTGCTTGTCTGTGTGTGTGTGTATGTGTGTCTGCTTGTCTGTGTGTGTGTGTATGTGTGTCTGCTTGTCTGTGTGTGTGTCTGCTTGTCTGTGTGTGTGTGTATGTGTGTCTGCTTGTCTGTGTGTGTGTGTGTCTGCTTGTCTGTGTGTGTGTGTATGTGTCTGCTTGTGTGTGTGTGTGTGTATGTGTGTCTGCTTGTGTGTGTGTGTGTGTCTGCTTGTCTGTCTGTGTGTGTGTCTGCTTGTCTCTGTCTGTCTGTGTGTGTGTGTCTGCTTGTCTGTCTGTGTGTGTGTGTGTGTCTGCTTGTCTCTGTGTCTCTGTGTGTGTGTGTCTGCTTGTCTCTGTGTCTGTGTGTCTGCTTGTCTGTCTGTGTGTGTGTGTGTCTGCTTGTCTGTCTGTCTGTGTGTGTGTGTGTGTGTCTGCTTGTCTGTCTATCTGTGTGTGTGTGTGTGTCTGCTTATCTCTGTGTCTCTGTCTGTCTGTGTGTGTGTGTCTGCTTGTCTGTCTATGTCTATGTGTGTGTGTCTCTGGCCCCAGAACTTCACCTCACAGCAGACACAGACAGTCTGGTGTTTGGCCAGTAATTGAGGTGGTGTTGTTACTGTCGCTGTCATATGTTCAGGCTGAGAGGGGAGGGAGGCCCCCCCCCCCCACCACTTCACCCAACATCTCCTTGTTTTGATCATTAACCTGTGGCGGAGTTCCCCCCGCGCGGGGGGGGGAGAATCAAGAGTGGAGTCCTGTGGCTCAGTGATGAGAGGGCCTGGGTTTGATTCCCGGCAAGACCAGAGGTTGCGCAAGTTTCCTTACTCCACACGACCTCCGTTTCCTGCATTTTGAGCAGCTTTCGGGAAGTAGTCATCCCTCCCCAAAAATATATATAAGTATGGTATGGTCACTCAATCCACGGCTGTTTTTGGGACTATATATTTTGTCCACAAAATATATAGTCCCAAAAACAGCCGTGGATTGAGTGACCATACCATACTATATATTTTGTCCACAAAATATATAGTCAATTCACCGTACAGTATATTCTGCGAAGCACTTTGAGACGTCGAGAAGGACTGGTGTGATCGACAATGAATAGTCAGCAATTGCTGAGAAACATTAGTCAAAATGTTACCCTCAAGAGGTACCGTACTGCAGTATATCTGTTATATAAAGAAAATCCTTGCTTTTGTGATTACATTACATCTAACTACACAAGGAAAACTTTGAAAGAACCTCGGCCCTACTCAGCTTTGGCTTACTTTCATATTCTGTGAAGCACTTTAAGATTTTTCAATGATGTAATAATAATCCTTGCATTTGATATAGAGCTTTTCATGTCTTCTAGACGTCTCAAAGCGCGTCACAAAATATGCTGTAAAGTGAATTGACTATATATATATGTGGGCGAAACGCAGCAGCCAATTGCTCACAGCAGTGTCCCCACAACAGTTGTGGATTGGATATGGCCAATTTATTATTGTTTATTTTTGAGGGATTATGATTAGGGGTCTGGAGTAAGGAAACTTGTCCAAGGTTTTGCCCTGCCTGGAATTGAACCCAGTCTCTTACTTGTAACCCGAGTGCTCGAACCACTGAGCCACAGAACTCCAAAAAGACCCAAGATCAAATGCAAAGATTATTGTATTAGCGAAAATGCAAGAATTAATATAACACATATGATTTTTTCGGTCTCTAATGTTCCTTGGCTGGCCGAAGTAATGGATACAATCAATATCCATTAATTATTCCAGCCCAGGTTCAGATGGGACAGTGTGATTTGTGTCAATTTCAGTCAAACCTCCTTTCTCTAACTTCAAGTGATCAATTAGTTATGCCCATTGTACCCCAAATAATGTAAGGTTTAACCGTTTAACTGCCCCAATTACCACCTGAAGATTATTTTACCAGCCATGTATCAGCACAGTTTTGATTGTGTGTTGCTGAACCCCGATGTACACTGTTTTATTTGTGAATTTTTTGCATGTACAAACCAGGCATTAATTCAGTATCCCATGACCTTCTCAGTGCAATGTGTTTACAGAATCCCATTAACTGGCTAAATCTTATAACATCGATTCAAATAACCTCAGCATCATTGAAAAAAAATGGCTTCAAGATGTAAATAGATTATAACAATAAAACAAAAACAAATTTACATTTGTATAGCGCCTTTCATGTTGTGAGACGTCCCAAGGCGCTGGACAGTCAATGTTTCAGACCCAAGCTGAGGTTGGAGGGTGGAGGGAAAGGAGACCAGTTGAGATGACCGATGGGACAGTCGAAGAGGAGGGTCTTGAAGCGGGACTTGAAGGAGGCCAGGGAGGGGGCGAGGTGAAGGGACGAGGTGAAGGGACTGTGGCATGGAATTTCCAGAGGTATGAGACAGAGTGGCTGAAAGCTCGCTCGCTGGTGATGGGGCGGGTGGGTTCGGGGACATGGAGCAGGCCAGAACCTGCTGAGTCCGTGGAGGGAGTGGGCAGGTTGGCAGTGAGTTAGGAGGTCGCAAAGGTTAGGGTGGGGCGAGGCCATGGAGGGCTTTGAAGGTAAGGACTAGGATCATTAATTAAATCCTTTGGGTGATGGAGGCTAATGAGGTCCAGTGGGAATAAAGGAGATGGGGTTACGGAGTGGTAGAGGACACGGGCCACAGAGTTCTGGATGATGTGCAGCCTCGGAGGGAGGCCGACAAGCAGGGTGTTGGCGTAGTCGAGCCTGGATGTGATGAAGGCATGAACGCAGGTTTCAGCGGCCTGAGGGGTGAGGTAGTAGCAGGGTCAGGCAATGTTGCGGAGGTGAGGGAAGGCAGAGTGGGTCATAATAATAATAATGCTTTCATTTGATATAATGCTTATCACGTCTTCTAGACGTCTCAAAGCACTTCACAGGATAGACTGTAAAGTGTAGTGACTGTATATTTGTGGACGATGGCTTGGATGTGGGGGAGGAAAGACAGTTGAGGATCGAACAAGACACCTTGATTCTTGACTGGCTTTGTAAAAATCTAAGGATATAACAAAAAGTCAAACAAAAATGTACAGTACATAATTTAGCAGTCTAGAGTCTAATTAGCATATTTATGGATAGGCATTGTTTAAAAGAATGAACTTTTTTTAATATCAAAACTGTTTCTATTCAGCCCCTTAGTATGTCCTCCCAACCTGAAAGGTGCTATACAAATGTAATTTTGTTGTTGTCTATTCAGACATTGTGTAGTCATGTAGCTCAGTGGTTAGAGCACTTGCCTTGCAAGGAAGAGATCTGGTTCAATTCCAGGCAGGGCGAAATCTCGCCGCTTGGGTTTGCTCCCACCTCTCCCCGCTCGTGTCTGCCTTTGGCTCTCGCCTCTCCCGTCTGCTCCCAGCTTTCACTGCTCGCGTCAGTACAGTGGGACGATGGCCTCCTCTGCCCCCTAAATTCCTATGGTTTTAGAAGAGGGAAACCTGAATTCTCACACTCTAGATTATGCCACCTAACCAAAACTGGAATATGAACATAAGAATTTTCTAGGCGAAGGAAGACCAACATCTTTTCAGATCACCTTCCAACATCCTGGCAGGTGTATAACATCCCAAATTATATATTGTATCGTGAGATATTATTTTCTAACAGATCTATCTAATATTCTTGAAAGAATCAACACTTTCTGCTTCCACTATCTTCCAAGGGAGCCTGCTTCATATTCTAGGGAGGCTGTTCCATACCTGAATATCAACGCTACTTTCTTTTTCAGGATCCAAATGCAGACACCGAGTGGAATGATATTCTGCGGAAAAAAGGTATCCTTCCTCCTAAAGAGAAACAAAATGAAGAAGCGGAGGCCATAGAGGAGGAGCTGATTCAGCACCAGCGTTCTGTTGGTAAGTTCTGTGGATACACTCTCCATCTTACTAAGCCAGTCTGGAACTTTGCCGTCTTGTTTGACCCTATCCTTTCCAGCCCACATCCGTGCCATGACCTGCTCTGCCTTCACCCTCCTCCGCAACATTGTCAGGCTCTGCCATTGTCTCACACTGCAGGCCGCCGAAACTCACACACGCATTTAGTTTGATTATGCAATGCTTGTCACCCATTGCCCCCCACCCCTCACAACTCCTCCCTCCATAGACTGCAGATCATCCAGGACTCTGCATTCCATGTACTCTCCTGCACCAGAATCTGTGATCCTATCATCCCCATCTTCACCCGACTCCACTGGCTATGGAAGAGACAGTTCAAGATCCCGATCCTTCAAAGCCCTCCTTGGCCTTGCTCCCTCTACCCCTGCAACACCATAGCTCCCTACCAACTTGCCCTCTCCCTCCATTCAACGGCCTCTGGCCTGCTTTACGTCCCCCGCCTCGCCCACCCTACCGTTGTTGGCAAGCCTTCAGCTGCTCTGCTCCCACCCTCTGGAACTCCATCCCGTAGTCCTTCCACCTTGACCCCTCCCTTGCCTCCTTCAAGACCCATCTCAAGTTCCTCCTCTTTGACCGTGCTTTTGATTAACCCTCCTTTCCTCCCCCTGCCCCTCCCCCACCATTCTCCCCGATCCTGACCCCAAGCTTGGGTCTGAAGCAGTATTTGTCCAGGACCTTGGGAAGTCCTCCCAACGTGAAAGGTGCTATACAAATGTAATTTTGTTGTTGTTATGGTAAAGCTAACATTGCAAGCCATGGTCATTTATCACAGCAACATTGAAAATTGTATTGGACGCTGGTTTGGGTGAGATGTAATTTAACACCCATGAAGTTTTTAGTGCTGAGATATTCTTCATTTGAACGAGGCACATCCTTGAATAGTACTTTCATGAAAGTACAGGTATTTCTCTGAATTCCCACTTTGTCACTGTCTGGTGGTCTTGTCAGGTTGACCCGATAGGTTGACTGGCCTCCTTCTGTACTGTAAATAACTCATTTCTAGATAAGGTATGTTTTCTAAACTTTACATAGTTCCATTCACATGGCTCTCACCTCTTCCACCTTCCTGGTCTGCCCCTGAAACTCTCCGAACCTGTGCGCAACCTTGGCGTCAGGTTCGACCCCCAACTGTCCTTCCTCCCCCACATCCGGTCCCTCACCAGGATCGCCCGTCTCCGACAATACCTCACCACAAAAGCTGCTGAAACCCTGGTCCATGGCTTCGTCACCTCACGGCTGGACTATTCAAATGCCCTCATTGACGGTCTCCCCTCCACCACAATCCATAAAATCCAACTCATCCAAAACTCTGCCGCCCGCATACTCATCCGCACCAAACTTTGCTCCCCCATTACCCCAATCCTTGCCAGACTTCACTGGCTCCCTATCCCTGAGCGGATCGACTTCAAGATCCTCACCCTTGTTTTCAAATCCCTTTACTCCTCTGCACCCCCCTACCTCTCTGACCTCTCTCCTCAGACCAGCTCACGTTGCCTTCGCTCCACTGGGTCTGGCCTCCTCAATGTCCCCCGAATCCTCCACTGCACCCTCGGCGGCCCTGCCTTTAGCCACTATGCCCCGAGGCTCTGGAATTCCCTTCACTACCTTTGTCTTGCCCCTCTTTTCTCAGTTTCAGGTCCCAGCCGAAGACCTTTCTCTTCGACCGCGCCTTTGGTCACCTTTGTACCCCTGGCTCGGTCCCGGGATCCGCTATTGTGAAGCGCTCTGAGACGCCGTCCGGCGTGGAGAGCACTATATAAATTGAAGTAGTTGTTGTTGTTCAGGCTGATGTTCCAGTGGGCATTTATTGCATTGTTGGAGATACCATCCTTCAAACGAAACATTAAGCAGAGGTCGGTTTAAGTGGACAATAAAGATCCCATGATCCTATTTGAAAGGAGTATGGAGTTTCTCTCAATGTCCTGGCCAAAATGCACCCCCCAAATGCCCCAATGGCTGTTTGTGGGACCTTGCTGTGTGCAAATGGGCTTCTGAGTTTGTGTACAAATACAGTCACTCCACTTCACCATCAGTTCTGTGAGCATGATAAGTTTGGCCTCCCAGTCAGCGCTGTGAATTACTTTGAGTTATCCCCTTGATGTGAAAGGGTTTACATAAATGTAAATTATTGTTGTGATATTTATAATGTAATTTGCAGCTTGACCACCTGCGTACTTCCATTATTTTCTTCCAGTTAGAACTTATGAAGACATGACTCTGGAAGAGCTGGAAGAGAATGAAGATGATTTCTCAGAGGAAGATGAAAGAGCTATTGAGATGTACAGGTTAGCAGCTTGAGATAATAAAGATTTGTGGGGATATATGCATTAATGAAATGGATCAGGTCCAATCCAATTGAAGACATTAAGTTAGTATTGTGAAAAACCATGATGGATACCAGAGAAGTATCCTGAAATGTGATGTTTAATTATGATTGTTATCCCTTGGTATTTTGACTGACTTTCTTTAACACTGAAGGCAATTGTGGAGTTCTGTACCTTAGTGGTTAGAGGACTCGCCTCACAAGTGAGAGGACCTGGGTTCAATCCTGGGCAGGCGAGAATGTTTGGACAAGTTTCCCTACTCCACATGCCTCTGTTTACCTTTGGGATGTCCTTCTGATGTGAAAGGCGCTCTATAAATGTAATTTTGGTGTTGTTGTTGTAGTAGGAATAAGTAGAAACATGGCTGTTGTTTGATTGGCGGATTGTTTTTACGGGGTAATAATCCCTTCCAAAATTACAATCTTTTTACAACAAAATTGGGTCAATTAATCCACAACTGTCACAGGGATCAGTTTTGGGACCATTGCTGTTTGTAATCTACATCAATGATCTGGACTTGGGTGTACGGAGTACAGTTTCCAAGTTTGCAGATGACACTAAGTTAGGGAGAATAGTAAATAGTGAGGAGGATAGTAGCCATCTGCAAGAGGATATAGACAAATTGGTAAAGTGGGCAGATACATGGCAGATGAAGTTTAATGCAGAGAAGTGTGAGGTGATGCATTTTGGGAGAAGAAATGAAGGGAGGCAATATAGGCTAGATAGTACAATTTTAAATAGTGTGAAGGAACAGAGAGATCTGGGGATTTGTGTTAGTGACTCGTTGAAGGTGGCAGGACAGGTAGACAAGGCTGTTAAGAAGGCATATGGGATACTAGGCTTTATAAATAGGGGTATAGAGTACAAAAGTCAGGAAGTGCTGACTAACCTCTATAAGACTTTGGTGAGGCCTCAGCTGGAATACTGTGTTCAATTCTGGTCACCACACTACAGAAAGGATGTGAAGACATTGGAAAGGGTACAAAGAAGATTTACTAGGATGGTGCCAGGATTGAGGGACTTCAGCTATGAGGAGAGGCTAGATAGGCTAGGGTTATTCTCTCTGGAGCAGAGAAGATTGCGGGGAGACCTAATAGAGGTTTATAAGATCATGAGGGGTTTCGACAGGGCAAATAGAGAAAAACTATTTCCACTCGTGGGCGAATCTGTGACTCGTGGTCACAGATTTAAAATAGTTTCAAGGCGAAGTAGAGGGGAGCTGAGGAGAAATTTTTTCACTCAGCGAGTTGTTCGAATCTGGAATGCATTGCCTGAAAAGGTGGTGGAGGCTGATTCGATAACAACTTTTAAAAGGGAATTAGATCTTTATTTAGGGACAACAGGTCTATTAGGCTATGGGGAGCGGGCAGGGCAGTGGGATTGAATCGCTCTTTTCAAAGAGCCGGCACAGACTAGATGGGCCGAATGGCCTCCTTTTGTGCCGTAAAATTCTATGAATCTAAACTGTTTGTCGTGGAGAGCACTATATAAATCTCAAGTTGTTGTTGTATGCGATTGGCTGCCACATTTTACCCACAAAATATATACAGTACTACACTTTTATAGTATATTCTGTGAAGCACTTTGAGAAGTCTAGAAGATGTGGTAAAGTACTATATCAAATGCAAGGGGTATTATTATAATTATATTTCATGGGATAATATGGGTCTATTTTTATCACAATAATGTGTTGAGTTATATTTCACACGGAAATTCTCTTTCAGCAAAAAGGATGGGATTAATGGTCCCTCGATTTAAATGTTACTTTTGCAATTTACTGAAGTGTTACAACTTGCAATAATTTGTACCCATAAAGAATATTTGTTAACTAATTTAATTATTATCCAGACAGCAAAGGCTAACTGAATGGAAAGCAAAACAGGCGAAGAAGGCTTTTGGGGAAATTTTGGAAATCTCTGGGCAAGATTATGTGCAGGAAGTGACGAAAGCTGGCGAACAACTCTGGGTAATACTGCACCTGTATAAGCAAGGGTACGTTGGGTTTTCTGTTGAAAATAGTCATAATGTCAACAACTGAATTTGCGAACATTTTTCATGTAAAGTTAATGCAGAATTGCTTGATCAACTGGGAATCAATTAAACTCACAGTCATTTTGGTTTTGCAGAACAACTAAGTGTTGCACAAAACTAAACTTTTCTTGATTAACCGTATTCTGTGCTTGATACAGTTTCTGGGTGGCACAAGAAAATCAGCTATAATGATCACAGAAAGGTGCTGGAGATATCATGCACTTGGTGAATTATAGTCAAATGAAATTAGGAATTTTCATGGCATATTGCAAAATCTGAGAGCTTCCCTCTTGAAGCAGACATTCAGTTCCCTTTAAGATGTAACATCATGGCTCAGTTGGTAACATTCTTGCCTGCGAATCATAAGGTTGTGGTTTCAAGTCCCACATTGGGATTGGGCTCATATTCGTGGCTGACGAATCAGTGACATGGGGTGTGGGGAGGGGGCTACACTGTTGGAGGAGCTTTTTTTAAAAACGTTATTAAGTTATTAAACTGAGGTCCCACCTACCTTTTCAGGTACACTATTTAAGAGAGGAATTTCTCCCAGTATCCTAGCTCAACAATCCCCCAGGTTAGAAATTGGTCAAAAATGGAGCGCAACTTTAAAGTCATACTAGCGGCAAGCCGATAATGTTAGCTTATAACCCACATTGTCGCGCAGGTACAGTATTTCGATTTGCCGCTAGTAGTCTAGGGTTATCGGCTTGCCGCTAGTAAAATCGCGCTGCCGTTTTTTTCACCCGCTTGGCATCCTCCATTTAAAAAAGAATCGCTGGACTGTAAACCTCTTTCAGTAAAGGTGAGAAGCGCAAGCGAGTAGTTTTAACCATAAGTACCAATTAGGGTCTGTTGATTTGGAAATTTTCCGATTTAGATATATCGACGGCCTCATATCGAGATATACTGAAATATCGATATTTTTAGGGTTTTCGTACTGCGCATTTGCGCGCAGCGCGCGCATTCGTGGTGCGTGCGCATTTGGGGCCTATCTCCTCAGGAGGTAAATATCTTCCTCTGTGTCTCTCACACTCACTCTCTCCATCTGTCTGTGTTTTTCTGTCTGTGTCTCTGTGTCTCTCTCCTCTCTCACATCCCTCCCATCTCTATCTATCTGTATATTATCACATCCACCCCGTCTCTCCCCCCCACCCCCAGCCGTCTCTCTCCCCCTCCCCCCCACCCCCCGCCGTCTCTCTCTCCCTCCCCCCCCCCCCAGCCATCTCTCTCCCCCTCCCCCCCCCAGCCGTCTCTCTCACTCTCCCCCCCACCCCTTGCATACCTGTATATTGTATTCGAAGACTATGAATACAATATGGTGGCTTTGCACCTCGGTCTGTGCATTGTGTATAGAGATGAGCATTCTGGGTCTTGTAGTTTAGTATGCGTGCATTTCGATTTTTTACCTCGATATATCGACTTTTCGATATATCGATATTTTTGAAATGCCTATATCGGCATACCGATATGAAAATTATATCGGGTTTTAGCGATATATCGATATATCGCCAGACCCTAGTACCAATACAATATTCTGTTATTATCTGTTATTATTTAGTCTGGTGTGTATGGTGTGTGTTAAAAGAACTTCTGCCCGAATATCCGGGAGGCGCTTTAACCAACATTGGCCAGGTCCCATGGGTGCCGGATAAATGTATTTTTCTGTAGCAGGATCCCACACTTATCCCTTAAGAAAGAAACCACCTAATGTAAGCGAATCAGGGAAGATGGCCTTTGTGGATTATTAAAACATTGTAGTTTTCAATAAAAACATTTCTGCAAATTTTGAGATTTTTAGCTCTTAATATTTTAAGATAACATATTGGTAATATGCAATTACACAGTTTCTTAACCATTTTTCTGTTTGCACGTAATTAGGATACCTTTGTGCACATTGATAAACCAGCATCTGAGTCATCTTGCCAGGAAGTTTCCAGAGACTAAATTTATTAAAGCTATATCGACAACCTGCATTGCCAACTATCCTGACAGGAACGTCCCAACAGTCTTTGTGTATCGGAATGGTGAAATCAAGGCACAGTACGTCGGCCCCTTAGTATTTGGAGGCATGAATTTAACAAAGGATGGTGAGTGTTCGAGGAAATTATTTTATACAGAACTGAAATGTAACTGAATTGTCTTTGAAACTTGAATTGAAATCTTTCACCCTGTTCAAGGCATATTTCAACTTTGGTAAATAATGCTTATTTATGCCGGCACAGACTCGATGGACCAAATGGCCTCCTTTTCTGCCATAAGATTCTATGATTTAGACATTACCGCATACCTTTTGAGATCCGCCTTATACATCGATAGCAATGTATGTGGATGTCTGTCATTTTAGTTCAGATGATCTGTATCAGGTAAACAATGTGCAAATCTGATAATACAGTATAGGTAACATTAAATACAGGTTTGGAAAAAAGTGCAGGATGCAGAATATCAGTGAGATGGCACCAATTCCATAAAATGTGATTCTAACCACGATATTTACTGCTGCTGGGGGCAAGGGCTTTCATGCGATTTTTCCCAGGTTGAGCTGTCCATGTGGAACAGGAGTACAGTAAAAGCCTGTTTATCCGGCACCCGATCAACCGTAACTTTTGTATAACTGGCATCGCAAAAAAAAAAGTCCACATTCGATTAACTGGAATTTATCCGGAAAAATGCATTGAAAACGCCCCCTTTGTTTTGCTGTTTTCGGCCAAATATCCAGCAGGCGCTTTAACTAGTATTGGCCAGGTCCCAAGAGTGCCGGAAAAACGGGCTTTTACTGTACTTTGTGGCAAGAGCAAAGCTACAAATAGTGACTTAACAGATTTTAGATTGTGCTTCATCTACGTTGAAATAGGTCAGATTCCAGACAGCGTTAGTAAGCGTCAAGGCTACTTGAGAGTCATTTTTCAAATGGTCTGCAATGTAAATGCAGCTTAATTTGTCTATCGTAATTCACAATATGTATTTTACAGGTGACTTATTTACAATGACTCTGACTTCTTTACAATATATGAGATTTATTAATTGCTTTATTTTCCTGCTGAAGTGCATGCTAAATTAGTGACTGGATTGCAGGCAGTGGAACTGACATTTCTGTAATAGAATGTAGACCGATACCTTACAATTCCATTGCAGAAACATTATGCTAATCTGAAGGATAACCCACAAGACTGCATTTCACATATTCAAGTTTGGTCCATAAGCAGATATATCACCGTTCTCCATTACATAATTCAACGTTAGCACAAGGAATACATTAATATTTATAGCAGTATAATGTAAAAAGTAGCAAGTTCTTCCAACATTTGCAGTGAAGTAATGACAAATTTGCATTTGATAATTGGACTGATTGCCAGCCTATATTGAATAATGAATTACATCTTGTATATGGTGTTGAAGAATAGCCATCTCTTCTGAGGGACTATGTAACTGACTATTTTGCATATTATGTTTGAGACAAAAATTGTGGGAAATAGGTACAGTGATGTAGCTACAACAACAAAATTGCATTTGTAGAGCGCCTTTCACGGCAGAGGATGTCCCAAGGTGCTGAATAGTCAGGGGTCAGGATGAGGGTGGCCCAACAGGTAGGAGGGCAGCTGAAGGCACAGTTGAAAACGAGGATTTGTGAGTTGGGCCTTGAAAGAGGCTTGGGAGGGAACAAGGTGAAGGGATTGTGGAATGGAGTTGTAAAGGGTGGTGGCAGAGAAGCTGAAAGCCAGGCCTCCAATACTAGGGTGGGTCAGGCTGGAGGAGATATGGAGCCTGCTGAACAGAGGGAGCGGACAGGTTGATAAGGGTGTCAGCAGGTCAGAGAGGTAGGAGGGGGTAAGGCTGTGGAGGGCCTTGTAAGTGAGGACAAGGATTTCTATCCTCTGAAGGATGGGGAGCTAGTGGATTTGGGCGAGTGTGGAGGTGATGGGGTCACTGAGCCTGGTGGGGGAGGGGACATAAACTGCAGAGTTTGGGATGATCTGCAGCTTGTCAAGTGAAGAGTTGGTGTGGCCAGGCTGACAAGAAGGGAGTTTGCATAGTCAAGCTTTGAGGTGACAAATGCTACATTCAGTAATAAAACTAATCAGGGAATTTAAAATGTAAAATTGGTATCCATACAATACCCATCCAGTTAAGACCAGTATCCCTGTGTATGGCTTTGGCTGTGATAGACATTGCTATAGTGTGCCTTTTATAACTAAGTGACTGACACATGTGGAAACCCATCACCATGTTTCAGATTATCCAAATCAAACAGAGTAACATGGATCGCACGGACACATGGAAATTCCCATGTATTGGAATGGACTGTGCATTCTCTCCTTGGAGGGATGTATCCTGCTTACCTAATGCTGGAGAGTATTAGCCCAGGTTCTTAACAGCCAGGTCTTGTGGACCCTAGAATATGAATTGAGGTACTGCTGGAGTCTAACCAGCTATAGCTTGCCATTGAGGTACTGTCTGAAAAGCTTTCTGCTACTTATCCAGCTAGGATCCCCCACTACCCATGAGAGATTTGGCTTGTTGGGGAGTGAGTGGGAAGAATCCCTGCCCCCAAGTCTATCTCTCGTGAGGGGCACTATATAAATGCAATTTGTTGTATTTCTTTGTCTGCTCCTCCAAATCCTGCCAGTGAGACCCCACTTGCCTCTCTCCCCCTTCCCAAGGAGGATAGTCAATAGTTGGTCATTGTGTAAGCTCCAACTATGTAAATTATAGTTTTTATTTGTTTCTTATTTTATCTACCTCAAAGCAATGAGAGTTTGAATCCTCTTAAATTCCAACATAGGAGCTTCAAATAACAGAGTAATGGAATTAGAGGAAATGTAACTGACACTCACCGTTATTAGTTTGCTTAAAAAAAAGTTTGAATGATAAGAGTTATTGGATCATCTCTAATTTTCTCCTTTTTTTTTACACACTCCTTCAACTTTCATTGAAGAACTGGAATGGAAACTGTCAGAATGCGGTGCAATCAAATCAGAGCTAGAGGAGAACCCACGAAGGCAGGTTGAAGATAAACTGATGTCCTCCATCAGGAGTGGTGCTCCAGCAAGGAGAAACAGTGATTCCGATGAAGATTAGTCATTTAAATCCCACAAATTTATGTGTAACCAAAATGATAACAGAACAAACCTGATAGTTGTCAACAGCTTTTCTTGTACATTGTACTGTATTCCTACTCATTATGGTTTAACTTTTCACAGAACTGGCCTTTAAGCAACAAATCACCTGACTACGATAGCAATGTTACCTCCTGGATTTAAACCATCTTTATTTATTTACTGGGTGTGGCTGATGGTAACTGCTGAGATATTTAATCAATGATTTTGAAATGGAAAGCGATCACCAAATTTCGCACTTCAAACTTTTGTCCCATGTAGTCCATCTTTGTTAGACTCGTCACTCTCTGATGTTCTTGGTCACACTCCTCAACTTCTGTAATTACTGTTATCCAGCTGAAGTAGTTTACAGTAATTGCAAGAGTTTAAAGTGAGATGTATACTGTATACGTACACTTTTTTTTATTTGTTGTCATTCTTTGTGACTAAGACAAAGCTAGGCATAAATTATATTTCTCATAATTTAAAATGATTTCAGAAAAACAGTGGAACTGGATGAATCAGAGACCCATTTTTGCTCCATTTTGCCCAGCTATCAGTGGCCTTATTTTCAATATGTGGGACCTGCAATATTCTTTAACAGAAAGCAAGACGTTTTATAAAGTTCAATTACAAAATCATGTTTCTATTCAATAAAACCATTGAATTTGACAATTGCTACTGTTTTCATTGTTATCATACATTTATTTGGAATAAAATTCTCAACAGAGATAGCAATCAGTGTACAGTACCACAATAGGCCTAAATTAGGACAGGAACAATTATACCATCTTTATTTGATTGCCCTTGATTGTTACTTCAGTTTTCCCTATTAGAAAATGAACATTGGATGAGAGAAAAATTACTTCCAAATAGCAAGCTCGCTCTTACTGTTTGGGTTCACTCAGATGAGTTATCAAAAGACTCCATCACTCCAACCTTCAGCACAGATGAGAATAACGGGTGGGAGAAGAGGAAATGGCAGGGGGCAGGCGAAGAAGAACAAAACAGTTGCCTGTACCCTGTAGCTAAAATATTTATTCTCAACAGCAAGGCCAGTTTAAATCTCCCCAAGTGACTTTTCATTAAACTAATTTTTTTTCAATTATTTTGGTCATTTGAGGAAAGAAGCATTTGGCTGGACTAATGCCTATTCCGAATGAGAGTTTGTGTGCTTTCAGTCACTACATCCCAAAGCTATGGAGCTCCCGCCCTCAATCCCTTTGCCTTGCCCCCTCTTTCCCCATTTTCAGGTTGTGCCTGAAGACCTTCCTCTTCAACCGTGCTTATTGTAGCTCCCATGGCTTAGTGGTTAGAGCACTTGTCTTGCAAGCTGGGGAGACCTGTGTTCGAATCCAGGCAGGTCAGGGTGAAACCTTGGGCAGGTTTCCTTACTCCACACTCCTAATAATCCCTCCAAAAAAAACAGAATAATAAAATGGGTCATTTCAATCCACGACTGTTTGTGGGACACTGCTGTGCGCAATTGGCTGCCGCGATTCACCCACAAATATACAGTCAATTCACTTTACAGTATATTCTGTGAAGCGCTTTGGGACATCGATAAGATGTGAAAAGCGCTATATCAAATGCAACGATTATTATCATTATTATTATTGTCACCTCCCCCTCCCCCTGGCTCACCTCCCCTTCCCACCATTGTTGAGCTCCCTGGAACGACACCCAGTGTGGAGGGGGCTATATAAATACAAGGTTGCTGCTTTTTGTGCTTCAAATGTATTACATTTTCTCACACGAATAGAGGTTTTTATATATCCATTAAGACATCCTTCATTTGTATGTTTTGTAACTTGGTATGGTATTCTATTGATAGCTGGTTGGCTGAATGATAAACAGAATCGCCTGTAAGGCTGGTAGGAATCTAAGCAATGTAGTTTAAGGTTTCAACCCTCAGAACTCAATGCCTATTTTAGGAATGAAGGCTCTATTTATTGCTTGGAACTTCTGTCAATTTAGCTGCCATGAAAGAAACTAGATGGCGATATTATTGGACTTAAAATTTCCAACTTCAGAATACCTGTTGAAAGGATCGCTGGCTGTTAATTCTTTTACTAATAGCTGCTCTGGGAAATTCTTCAGCCTCTGGTCAGGTCAGTTTGTGTCATGTCACTGAGGTAAAATCAAATGTTACAGCCATAAAAGTGTATATGCTTAGAGTAGGTAAATTATCGTAACATTAACCCGAAAACATTTAGATATTTGGTATTACTTTGCTCTCTTTTGTCTTCTCATTTTTATTTAATCAACTTTCATCATGTTTTACAGGTGACGAATGTAAATTTTGTACTATCATGGCATCACCTGCTGTAAACATGATTCACATCCAAATGAGATAATTTTATGCAACAAAGCTATAATATTTATATTGATATTCTCCCAACTCAAGGGCACAAAATGCACTGATAGTCAACACCTTTACTAGCTATACAAAATTAGAAAAGGCTGGTGAAATTGCAATTTGTTGCATTTCTAATTAATCTAGGCAGCTATGGTAATTAAGTAGAGTAATTATGGGTGTTATTCCGAGAAGCGCTTTGAGACATCTCGAAGAAGTGATAAGGAGTGAATCAAATACAAGTATTATTAAGAAGGTACACAAAATAACACCAATATACAATATACAGTGGTACAGTATTATTTTTCTCTCAGATCAGAAAACATATTGATTGTATTCCTAAGTCACTGTCATGTTTGTTCCCTTTGGCATGCCTGCTTTAACAAGCCTGCGATCTTGCTATGCAATTAGCTTTTAAAACCCAATCCACACTAGCAGTGTTACATGTGCTGAACCTTCAATGTGCTACCATAGACCACAGAGACCATCATTTGAACCACACAGCAAATAGTTTCAACCATACCAGCATAGACAGGTGGCTGATAGGGGCCATATGTTAGAATATAACAGTAAATAAATCACAACAAAATTGTTAGCTGAATTCCTTCCTGCGTTCAGCTGTGTTATTTCCTTCCCAGAATGGGGATTGGTTTTGCTTTCAAAGTAATGGTAGAATTATTTTGCATTAAAAGGTTCCTGGGATTCGAAGAATTAACCCCAGTCTATGCCAGTGGTCTCCAATCAGCCAATTGCAGCGAGATGGCGTCTTGCACATGATCAATAAAAACACAAGGCAGGAGCGATGTTTACCACAGTTTAGACATTAAGGTTTACATTCTTATTTGAGATGCATGAAATACTTTGTACATTTGGGGCTTTGTTTTCAATCTGATCCAATAACTCTGAAGTTCTATCGTTCCGCCCACTTGTCCTTGATTGCTGTGCGCAATTTGGCTGCCGTGTTTCACCCACAAATATACAGTCAATTTTCCTACTCTTCTTTGTCCTGCCCCAACCCCTCCCCCGCTGTCCCTACCTAACTGTACAGCGCCTTGGGACATCCTTTCGACGTGAAAGGCGCTGTATAAATGTAAGTTTTGATTGATTGATTGTCTTGTTGATGTAATAATAATAATAATACTTGCATTTAATATTCCACTTTTAACATTTTGTAGATGACTCAAAGGGAGGTCTGCATTGCCACTCTTCGATGAATTGAAACTGATATCCCTAATTTATAATGTTTCCATCGACAAACGTCCATTGTTTCCATTCAACACTAAGAAAGTTACTTCCTTTTTTACAAACAGAAATTCTGTATCCGATTAGGAATTCTTCAGACAGCTGGTTAGTCAACATGGCAATTAGTATTTACTTGATCTATTACAGTAGATGTAATTTTTACATAATTTCGACTAAACATCATTAGAATTGCTACTGATCACAAAACTATTCAGCAGATCGTAATATGGTAGGGCTAGTATTGTGGAATGGAGAGATCAAAATGACCCAAAGGAGCTTCTTCATTCAAATGATGGTGGAGTCCTGTAGCTCAGTGGTTAGAGAACTTGCCTTGCAAGCGTGAGAAGTGCGTTCAAATCCAGGCAGGTCAGGGCGAAACCTTGAGCGAGTTTCCTTACTCCACACGCCTTATAATAATCCCTCCAAAAAAAAGCACAACAAAAATAATTGGTCATTTCAATCCATAACTGTTAGTTGGGACATTACTGTGTGCAATTGGCTGCTGTGTTTTGCCAACAAATATACACTTTAAAGTATATTCTATGAAGGGCTTTGAGACATCTAGAAGACGTGAAAAGCGCTATAGCAAAATGCAAGGATTATTATTATTTATTATTACAATGAGCCCTCGGTTAACGCCGTAGTTGTGTTCTTGAAAAGTGCACCTTTAAGCGAAACACCATTGAGCTAACCCATTTTTCCCATAACAATTAATGTATAAACTGGAATTAAATTCTTTTGGACATTTCTCACCAAAATTTTCTAAAACAAGCATAAGTTGAAATACATGCACATTCATAAATATAAAATATATTTTAAAATTAAACAGCATAACACCTGAGATGGTTGTGGAGCATGCGTGTAGAGGTGGGTTGGGATGGAGGGGAGAGTGGTGGAGCTATTGGGATGAAGGGGCAGGATCAGGATGGACGCTGCGTAAAAATACTGGACTTTCAGTGTCTACATATGCCTATGCTACCCAAAGTGGTTTGTTTTCACCCACTGGTGAACGACGCAATAGCGAATGTCGCGACGTTAAATGGATATATGTTCCCCTATGTATCAGCAATATAATAATGAAACAACGTTGACCGATTCAACATTAAAGCGAGGTCTGCCTGTATTATGATGATGATGTAAAGAGCCATTACAGATCCTGCTATATTGCTGACAGTGCACCAGATGGCAGTGTCTGATAGAATTAAATAAATTACAACTGGTGGTTTGTGCTGCTGGTGCCTGTCATTGCACAAGGCTGAAAACTCTAACTTGATCGTTACCACATTGCAATATTAATCGCCGTTGGTTCAGACAGATACTGTACTTTGAAATGGCCATCGCAGGGTCTAAACTAGAACAAGGCACGAGAAGTCCAGAGAATCGGTTCTCTGATTTCGCTATGTTATGTGGAGATGCCCCTCACTTATGTATGTCTCTCTAACTCTGTCTTTCTACCCATTTAAATGCTTTGCTTTCCTCAAAGCTATAGCTGTGTGGAATTCTAAATGCCAGTCTGTGTCCTGTTGGTGAGATAGCAACAAAAACAAATCAAATGTGAATTCATGTTTGCAGCCAAGTGGCACAGTGTGTTGATGCCAAAGTATTTTACGTCACTGGGCAGATTTTTTTGACAATATTTTTTGTCTGCCTGTTTTGTAGCAATTCCTATCCACCCCCCCCTCACCCTCCCCTCACTATGTTCCGCATTATTAACACCTCATTTGGTGCAAACCCCTTTGTTTTGCATTATTCACACCAATGTTTCCCTGTTTTGTTGCAATCCCCCCCACACCATTAACATCTCTTTAACCCATCATCTCCTGTCTTCCATCCCATTTTCTCCTTTGACTTCTTTGCCTGCTTCCCCACTTTCTATTTGTCTTTAGAAGCCTCTCCTTCCCTTCTCGTCCTCACCTTCAAGGCCATTCACAGCTTTGGCACCCCCCCTACCTATCCGACTCACTGTCCCCCTATGAAACTCCCCGTCCCCTCCATTTGGCGAGCTCCGGCCTGCTCCATGTCCCCTGCCAGACCTGCCCTACTATCGGCGGACGGGCTTTCAGCCTCTCTGCCCCCACACTCTGGAATTCCACCCCAAAGTCCCTACGCCTCGCTCCCTCAATCGCCTCCTTGAAGGCCGGTATCAAGACCTTCCTCTTCGACTGTGCCTTCTGCTGCCCTCCCAACTCTCTCCATCCCCTCCTAACTCTCTCCCACACTTCCCTCCTACCCTGCCCCTCTCTCTTGCTCGGGTCCCGACCTGACTGTTCAGGGATGTCCTCCCAACACGAAAGACGCTCTATAAATGTAATTTTGTTGTTGTTGTTCTGACGAAGGGTCTTAGACCCGAAACGTTGACTCCTTTCTTCATAGATGTTGTCTGACCTGCTGAGTGATCTCAGCGGATCTGTTTTTGTTTCAGATTTCCAGCCTGTGCAGGAATTGTTTTGGGTATATAAAAGCAAATTGTCGTTCTTCAGTATTTGAGTGAAATTTCAGACCGAAACACAGACTTTTTTTTTTCTAGAATTCTGACAAGAATTGATAGAAAAAAAAGGTTATTATCAGAGATCTATTATTTCAATAACATCTCTGAGGGTAATCTCCTCTGCTAGATGAGACAATCCTCCTCTGCTAGTTGAGACAATTATATACTGTACTATCTGTTCGCATTCGCTGTCGTAAAAACTCCATTGAAAGAACATGCCCTTTGCAACAAACCATAATTCATCTTCAAGAGACATTCACCAAAGCCTAACACTATTTCGTAATAATTCCATACATCATACTTTTATAAGTGATCAATATTTTTGTCAGCACTTTGTAATGTCTTTTATTCGTATACTTTCAACTGGAGGTGCACCACTGGGCATGGAAGCAAAGACAGACAATTTGTCTCTGAGGACTAGTTGACCTACTTTATGCACACAGTTTTTCGTCACATGAAGCAGGTTTAGTGAAGCAGAAAACAATGTTTCACCTGTCAAGGACTGCTACTATATCCTGGATGAGGGTAACTATATTAAAATGACAACTAAAACCTGTAGGTTACAGATATAGTAACTAGATCATTCAATTGACTGAGAGTTGATATGACATAATGCTCAGGCTGCACATATTATACCTATAAATAGAGAACATATGTTCTCGCTATCTTGCATGTTGCATTCTAACCCACACTGCATTGTAAGCGAAAGAAATAAACAGCAACTGGGAGACATTGGGGTACTCTGCACAAATCCACATCGGTCTCAAGTTTACGAACTTGCCAACAAGCTACTCAGATTTAAGAAACACACTTTAGCTCCTGACTACATTTGTAAATATTTTGTTAACATCAAAATACTGTACGTATAAAGCAAGACATTCCAACTATTCTTAGCTGCGCACAACCTTTTTATCACAAACATTTCATGAGCAATGTGAAGAGAATCAAAGAGGGGGCAAAGCAGATGGATTGAGGCAGGGAATTCCAGAGTTTCAGCTAACACGGTGAAGGATACAAACATAAAAATCTATCATGTGGAAGGCGGCCATTCGACCTATCAAGTCCGCACCAGCTCACAGGGGGAGATTAATGCAATCCCATGACCCTGCCACCTTCAAAACCCTCTCCTTCACATGATGACATCCATGTTGGTACTTTTAGCTGATGATCTAAGCTGAAACTTCCATGCAGAGCTATGAAAGTGCTGCTTATCAGAAGTGCCAGCCTTTAGATGTGACGCTAAACCAAGATACTGTCCCAAGTGAATGTTAAGTAGCCCATGGAACTATTTGGAAAGAGAAGGTAGTTTTTCCAGTGTCCTCGCCAATTATACCCAGCTGTTTGTGGGATGCTATTGTTGTGTCAATTGGCTGCCATGATGGCAGTCAGTACACTTCACAGAAAACCTTGTGAAATGCTTTGAGACAATTCAATGTGGTAAAAGGCTACACCAAATGCAAGGATTATAATTTGTATTATTATTACTGTGCTATGTTACTAAGCATTGAAAGCACACTGTAGAGTACAAGATTTTTATGAAATATGGGTTTGATGGCCATCTCCAAGCATTTGCAGGTGGAGTCAATGTAGGTCAAGATGAAGAAAAATAACAATCATAATCATAATAATTCTTCCATTTGATATAGCACTTTTCACATCTTCTAGATGTCTCAAAGCGCTTCACAGAACATACAGTAAAGTGAATTGACTGTATATTTGTGGGCGAAACGCGGCAACCATTTCCACACCGCAGTATCCCCCAAACAGTCGTGAATTGAGTGACCAAATTATTATTGTGTTTTTTTTAGGATTATTATTAGGCGTGTGGAATAGGGAAACTTGCCCAAGGTTTCACTCTGTCTGGAATTGTACCCAGATCTCTTGCTTGAAAGGCAGGTGCTCTATCCACTGAGCCACAGGAGTCCACAATTTTGAACAATTTCCAAGCATATTCGAATGATAATGAAATATGGCTTCTCAGAGGCATGAAAAGATTGGATCGTGCTGTAGCAAATGTACTATTTTCTCTTAGCCTGTCTATTTCTTAAATTCTTTGATCACATTCCGGGTTGTGACAGTATTCTCGAAATGTATTTCTTCACAATTTGGCAAATGCCACAAGTGGCCACAATGACTAGCAAAATCATTTCAATTTGTTTTATCTCTTCCAAATCACTGCGTCCCTTTTGGGTCTCAAGCCTATTTTTTTTCTTGAGCTGCCCAGTGAAGCTGTATTTTTTTTTTTTTCCTAACCGCGGTGAGCATTTAAAATTGTTCACTAAATGTAGGCACATCTGGGACTTTTTATACAGTTTCCATGGTAATTACCAATCATAAGACAGAATTTCTATTAGACAGTGATAAAAGTATTCCCATTTTACATAGGCCATTGGGAAGCGTATCATCTTGAATGATCAACAACAGCAACATTATATTTATATGGCCCCTTTCACTTCAAAAGGATATCCCAAGGCACTGGACAGGTCAGGGTTTATACCCAAGATGGGGGTTCAAATCAAGTGCAGTGGATGGTAGGAGTGGAGAGGGCAGCCAAAGGCAATTTCAAAGAGGAAGTGTCTTGGGACATCCTTCCTACCTGAAAGGCACTATACAAATGTAATTTTGTTGTTGTTGTTGTCTTGAGACAGACCTCAAAGGAGGTGTGGGTGGGGCAGCGTGGTGGGGGCGGGAGATGGCATTCCGGGATGGAGTTCCAGAGGGTGCGCAATATTTTTGTTTACAGGAACTCCTCAATAAATAATAATAATAATGATCCTTGCATTTGATATAGAGCTATTCACATCTTATCGATGTCTCATAATGCTTCACAGAATATACTGTAAAGTGAATTGACTGTGTATTTGTGGACGAAACGTGGCAGCAGTGGCCCACAAGCAGTTGTGGAATGAAATGACCAATTTTTATTATTGTGTTTTTTTGGGACAAAGTATTAGTGTGGGGTAAGGAAACTTGTCCAAGGTTTCGCCCTGAATGCTTGCAAGGCAAGTGCTGAGACCACTGAGCTACAGGAGCTCCACTGGAGACTGAGCATGAGCACAACCTCAGCTTTATTATTTGGAAGGTGTGTATAATAGAATCATAGAAACCTATGGCACAAAAAGAGGCCATTCGGCCCATTGAATCTGTGCTGGCTCTTTATAAAGAGCAATTTAATCCCACTCCCCAGCTCTCTCCCATAGCCGCGCAAACCCATCCTCCCCAAATAAATGTCTACCTCTCTTTTAAAAGTTGTTATCGAATTGGCTTCCACCACCTTTTCAGGCAATGCATTCCAGTACAGATATGATTGTATGGTTTAACAAGTATTCACTATTACTGTATTATGAATTACAAAGGATTCTATATTCTTCTGTATTTTTGTGTGTCATGATGCAACAATATATACTATATATTGTCATATTCAAAAGGATGAGTTGATATTGGGGCAGGGATATGTAGTTTTATTCACATTTCTCCAGAACACAATAAAATACTAGATAAAAGATCAAAGTTTACTGAGGAAAGCCCTGAATCCTAGTCACCAATTTTTTCCACCAGTAAAACAGTCAAGGCTCTGAGCAATACAATGCCCTCAAAGTTGGTTTGAAAGTACAGGTGTAGGTTAAGTAAAGGGATCAAACCAATCATCAAACTTTGTACTGAACTGTAACAATAATTTGGTTTACTGTATCTTGAGGTGCTACTAAGGCCTATCAATGCATTCTGAAAATAGAATGAAAGGAGCAAGACTCATTCATTGAAGATATTGTCTCTAAATTGAGACAAGTCCATAGATAAAAGGTATTGTTGCAAATCTGAAGGATCCTAGGCTGGAGGGAAATTGGGATGTTACCCTTACTTCTGACCTCAAATTGTCCAAACCAAATTGGTTCCATAAACTACCTTAGATTAATAAATTGGACAAGACTACTAAATTTAAAGATTTCAATATTCATTGAATATAGCATTTGAAAAAAAATCAACTTAAGTAATTTAAACATATGGAAAATGCTTTTACATAGCTGTACAGTTTTTGAAAGGTCTTAAATTTCCCCAGTTCATTCCAGTAATGTACTTGTCCGGGTTAATGCAATTTGTGATAATCTGAATTCCAACTGTATGGAACGATGAAGGCTGGCATGGAATCAATCATTTTGCTAATATCCAAATCACATGAGTTCAATAAACTCTAAACATGAAATCATGAAAGCAGCCTTAAATGTAACAGTGTTAAATTCTGGTCCTAGTTTAAAGCCTAGACATTTTAAAAACCTGCCTCATTAGGAAATCTATGACAGTGACATGAATAACAGATTTTGATAAATGTTCAAAAGAGTATTCAAATTGTAAGACTAAAAATAATTTAACTGAACTTGCTTTTAATTTAACTGAGTACTGTATACATTTCTTCCAAACTCATTCTTTTACCATAAATTAAATCATTATTTTTAGAGTTCCTCCTAAGTAGATGGTTTCCATAGTGCGTATTGGTTTTGTTTAGTTTCAATAAAATGGAAATTGGTAAAGATGTGGAGGCTATGGTCATTAAATCTATACTGTCCAGGATACTGAGCTCAAAGTAAATGTTGGTTGGTATGCCAGCAACTTGCAAATGTTTTCTATATTTTTCATTGCCAAGAACCGATGCCCAGTAACTTAGTCAAGTTAAATGTAATATCATTGCAGGCGTGACTCACATGCAGTGAATTTTAAAACTTTCCGTATGAGACAAAAAGCTAACATCTGGGAGATTTACCAAATTCATTCTAATTAGTGGTAAGTTTGGCTATATCATTCTTAACCTAGCCTGGAGAATTTCTCTAACATATGGCTATCAGTTGCATTCATGTAACAAATGGAGTTGCAATGCTTCATGTCATTTGTCTGTATATTTACCTAGACATTAGATATTTTGTTAAATCCCCAGCACTTGAAAAAACATTTCAGTGTAAATTACCAGCATAACATCTATAAAGTGATGACTGAGGGGGTGGGGAGCAAGTCGTAGGAACTCAGGGATGAAGTTCCATGAAGTTCCTCACCAAGGTGGTTAGACCAATGGACATGAATGTTTGAGCGAAGGGAGCATCTGACTTACTAGGGTTTTAGGAAATCACAGAGGTAGGGTGGAATTAGATTGTGGGGGGGAATTAAAGTGAGCAAAGGCTGCAGGGCAGTTAAATGCCCTTTCTGGGAATGTCTTGGAATATTCACTTCTCTTTTGCACTTAGTTTTCTCCACAGCAAAAAGGCATAGAGAAAGCAAGCTCTGCCCAGAAGGGATTGTGGCTTGGAGTCAAAGGTAACTTTGATTTATTCACTTGGCTGCTACTGGAGAAAAGTTTCTGGAATGGTGCTCTGATAGAATAAAATATATAATATTTTAGATATATAATATATAGCATTCTGAAACTATTGAAGGCCAGGAAACAGCACACCCATGTCAGAGGACTTGGTCTGGCTGCTGAAGAAAACTAAGTGGGCCGAAAACACCTGAAAACATGGAATGGATTCAAGTGATTTGCCCGAATACTGCAGATAGAACCACATGCAATCAAACTTTTGAATAGTGGTTTCCCAAATTCCAAAACATAGCTATTGAGGTTGAGACATTGAAGGGAAATGGATGAATGTTTGAAGAGGAAGAATTAAAATTTACTGGGAAAGAGAGAATTGGTCATTAGAGTAGGTATCTAGTACAGGTTATTAACTCTTGACAGGCCAAATCCGTTAATTTTTATCACTGTATGATTCTAATATTTTTAAATCATTCTCCTGAAAAGGAATACATTTCTTACAATCCTATATGTAACTATCCTCAAGCAAAATGGATCTATATTTTTGAGAGATGTAGTCAGTTACACATAACAATGTATTCCAGAATAAACATAAAAGGCATTAATCCTATTACTATACAGTATTGTTATAGTCATATATTTGTTTATTAGAATATCAATTTGTATAATTAATAATACATGAGGTTAAGGTGGAATCCGAAGCTGCGCCACAGTGATAAAATACATAAATCTCAGCTTGGCTCAACTATTGGTGAATGCACTGAACAAAGTAGGTACCTCTGCACAGGGTGGAAATAGGAAATCAGAGGATAAGTCACTCTGATCTTAGCTCCCGCAGCTAATTTAAAAAACAGCATTGAAGAAGGCTTGGCATCAATGTTGAGTTATTGAACAAGAGATATGAGATATGTGGATCATCAAAATCCACAGGGGAAAATGAAGTTTTTTTTAAAAAGAAATATTAAAAAGCATTTTAAAATATATATTAAAAAGAAGTGTATAACTGCAATGATTGAGCGTAACATTTAATAGAATCACAGGCTGTAGCTACAGCACAAAAGGAGATCATGTGATCCACTGTGGTAGTGCTATCCACTCTAATCCCATTCCCTGAACACTTTCATTTTATTATTTAGCAAGTATTTCTCCATTTCTATTTTAAATGCTGTTATGGACTCAGCTTCAACAACTATTTGGTTAAGGCATTACACATTTCAACTGCTTTCAGTGTAAAAACATTCTAACCTGTTTTGTTTGTGATATTCCAACAGTCAGATTTTATTGTCAGTTTTTGCAATCTACTTTACAACAAAATGTCATATAACCAATTTAATAGTGCAGGCGGGTGAGATTTGACACTGGTAAGCACTTTAATTACCCCCGAAGCATGTTTTTATGATGAGAAAATACCCATTTTAAAACACATGCTGCCAAGTTTGGTACATTTTTTAGAGTGAGCATTCTAAAATTACAATAACATAAAGATGTAGTAAGCAATTCCTGCAATTGCAGTCTGGAAGCAAACCTGTCTCTTATGTACTATTCAGTGGAAGGCTTAACATAGTTTGATATTGTATGTGACTACCTTCTAGGACGATTTTCCTTCTGCCTGCCCTACTTCTGCTTACCAGCAATGTGTTTAATGACTGGTAATCATTTCAGACAGAGCAGCAATGAAAAGCTAACGGAATGCCTACACAATAATCATTATGGAGATGTCCAGAAAAATAATTTGCAAGACTTTCAGATCCTTTTACTGAGTTATTAACCCAGGTTTCTGCGATCCACCGGCCCAAACCTCCTGGTTCATTCCTAGACAATTCTTCCCTCCTCACATGTTCCTACCTCTTTACAGACCACCTCTTCATAATGTGCAACCAACCTCCATCTAAATTCTGCCTTCCCCATCTCCTCTGACATCTCAGCCCTCCTCCCCTCCCTTACCCACCATGTCAATTCCCCAAGGCTATCCACTGAAGCTCATTAGTAGTGGACAAGACATCATCATTTCCTCATCTCCCTCTCTTCTCAAATTCCTTTTCCCCCCCACCCACCTCCAACGAGACCCCATTACCCACACCATTACTTAATAAAAAGCCCCGAATCTCGCCCCTAGAAAAAGCTTCCCCTCCGCCCCCCCCCCGCGAGTGAGTCTCTTAAAAATGCCTTCTCATCCTTGCACTTGTAGAATGACCCATTCTTCCTTCCACCACCTCTACAACATCACCCGCCTCCGCCACTGCCTCTTCCCTCAGACCGATGAGACCCTCATCCATGCATTTGCTACAGTCATCTTCCCTCTCTGTTGTACACTCTGAGAAACTACCCCTCATGAAGGGTGATATATAAATGAAAGTTATGATGAATCAATAATTCAAAAATACTGTATATGTGTTTTCTGGTACATCTAGTGGCACTGATAATCAGAAACTGAATTAAAGGGCAAGTTTGATAGAAATATTTCCACACAGGGAGTTTGGAATGTGCAATTCTATGGTAAAATACAACTGTTTAAGTCGCGTCCCTCAGTTGTTTTAAAAGGGATGCAGACAGATAATTGTGGCGTCCCTCAGGGCTCTGTCCTCGGTCCCCTCCTTTTCACCCTTTACACGCTCCCTCTGGGCGACGTCATCCGCAGACATGGGGTAAATTTCCACATGTATGCGGATGACACCCAGTTGTACCTTTCTGCCTCATCCCTCAACCCCCAGACGATCGCATGTCTGTCCGACATCGAGTCGTGGACGAGGGACAACTTTTTGCAATTGAACGTGAATAAGACCGAGGCCCTCCTGATTGGCTCAAGCCAGCGCCTCCGCACATCGGGCGCTGCCAGCCTCAATATCCAAGGCTGCACTCTCCACCTCACAAAGCCAATCAGGAACCTCGGCATCATGTTCGATCAAAAACTTTCCTTCCTCCCCCACATCCGCGCCTTGACCGGCACCGTCTATTTCCATCTGCGCAACATTGCCAGGCTCCGTAATTATCTTACCCCCCGCGCTGCCGAAACACTCGTGCATGCATACATCACCTCACGGCTGGACTACGGAAATTCTCTCCTAGTCGGCCTCCCCAGTTCCTCCATTCATAGGCTGCAGGCCATCCAAAACTCTGCAGCCCGTGTACTATCCCGCACCCGCCTCCGCGACCACATAACCCCCACCCTCGCCCGTCTCCACTGGCTCCCCATCCTCCAGAGGATCGAGTTTAAGATCCTCGTCCTCACCTACAAGGCCTTACACGGCCTTGCCCCATCCTACCTAACTGATCTACTCTCCCCCTACACGCCCACCCGGACCCTCCGTTCAACAGGACTTGGCCTGCTCCAAGCCCCCCGCCCGAACCGCCCCACCATCGGAGGCCGGGCCTTCAGTTTCTCCGCTCCCACCTTATGGAATGCCATCCCTCAATCCCTCCGTTTCGCCTCTTCCCTTTCCTCTTTCAAGGCCGGTTTGAAGACTTTCCTCTTTGATCGTGCCTTTTGTTCCACCCCGAACTCTTTTACCTCCCCTTCGTGTTTCACCCCTACCCAAACACTCCCCTCCCAGCTCGGGTCACACGCCTCCTGTCCAGCGCCTTGGGACGTCCTCCTGACGTGAAAGGCGCTCTATAAATGTAAATCGTTGTTGTTGTTGTTGTTGTAAATGAGGCATATTTAAGGGCATGGAGCACAGGCAGGAGAGTGGATTTAAAATAAGTGGAGAAAAACATCAGTCAATTTTGTTTCCTGTAAATCATACACTTCCGTAAAGAAACGACATGTAGGTTGAATAATTAAAGGTGGTGTTGAGCCTTCGTTTGGAGTAAATAACCCTCAAAATTACCACTGTAGTCTTGTTGCCTGGACCAGGCAGCTGATCTGGACACTTGATTTGCTCAGGTGGGCATGAGTCAGGAAATGGGTCCCCATCATCCATTGATGATTTGGGACCCAGTTTTGGAGGAAAATGGTTGTCTATGGGACAATCTACATTCCTGTTTGAGAAACAAGATTTCCTTTAAAATGCCTAATTTTCAAGTATCTGTCTAATTTCCCTTTAAAAATAATTGATGGAGTCAACTTAAATAACTAGGAAGTAGGGAAAATCTTACTCACCAAAAAGAATATTCAGGTGCAAAGCAAGGACTTTCATTAGGAATTGCAGCTGAGGACTGGGCTAGATTTTTACACAGAGTTACTGCCCACAGATTTTTAGCAGATGTTTTGTCACATGCATTGTTTCAAAAATATCTTTTCACATTGACCGAGCATTATGTTGCGACCTTTTTGTCTCTTTGCTATTGAATTGAATGAAAATCCTTCAATGGAAATAAGGTATGGAGCAGAATTTGACCTACAGAATTACCCTAACATTTTTTCATCAGCCAAGGTTTGTTAAAAGAACACTGCAACATAAATATTTAATATATTGTGGACAAGTTTTAGGTCACCAGTTTTAAACATTTACAGAAAATATCTTTTCCAGATGTTCTAACTTATAAAATGTATACAACAACAACAAAATTACATTTAGGAGTTCCTGTAGCTCAGTGGTTAGAGCACTCACCTTACAAGCGTGAGACCTGTGTTCGAATCCAGGCAGGTCAGGGTGAAACCTTGGGCAAGTTTCCTTACTCCACACGCCTAATAATAATCCCTCCAAAAAAACCCACAATAATGAAAAGTGGTCATTTCAATCCACGACTGTTTGTAGGACACTGCTGTGCACAATTGGCTGCCGCGTTTCGCCCACAAATATACAGTCAATTAAATTCACAGTATATTCTGTGAAGTGCTTTGAAACGTCGATATCATGTGAAAAGCGCTATATCAAATGCAAGGATTATTATTATTATTATTTATAGAGCGCCTTTCATGTCAGGAAGACATCCATTAATTGAAAGAAAGTTCAGTTTAAACATTAATGCGTGTAAGTGTTTACAGCAGCTGGATGCCCTTTCTCTCTTACAAATATCCACAAGGCAAATTTCGGAACTTAAAGTAGAAATTAGCCATAGAAAGGTAAAGTACAGAAGGAGATAATTCAATCCATCAAGCCTGTGCTGGCTCCCTAAAAGAGCTAACTTTTCCTAATATCTTCAATGAACCAAATATGTTGAAGCTTCATCTGTTTGGTGAAACACATAGATTCATAGATTCATAGAATTTTACGGCACAAAAGGAGGCCATTCGGCTCATCTAGTCTGTGCCGGCTCTTTGAAAAGAGCGATTCAATCCCACTGCCCTGCCCGCTCCCCATAGCCTAATAGACCTGTTCTCCCTAAATAAAGATCTAATTCCCTTTTAAAAGTTGTTATCGAATCAGCCTCCACCACCTTTTCAGGCAATGCATTCCAGATTCGAACAACTCGCTGAGTGAAAAAATTTCTCCTCAGCTCCCCTCTACTTCGCCTTGAAACTATTTTAAATCTGTGACCACGAGTCACAGATTCACCCACGAGTGGAAATAGTTTTTCTCTATTTGCCCTGTTGAAACCCCTCATGATATTATAAACCTATATTAGGACTCCCCTCAATCTTCTCTGCTCCAGAGAGAATAAACCTAGCCTATCTAGCCTCTCCTCATAGCTGAAGTCCCTCAATCCTGGCACCATCCTAGTAAATCTTCTTTGTACCCTTTCCAAAGTCTTCACATCCTTTCTGTAGTGTGGTGACCAGAATTGAACACAGTATTCCAGCTGAGGCCTCACCAAAGTCTTATAGAGGTTAGTCAGCACTTCCTGACTTTTGTACTCTATACCCCTATTTATAAAGCCTAGTATCTCATATGCCTTCTTAACAGCCTTGTCTACCTGTCCTGCCACCTTCAACGAGTCACTAACACAAATCCCCAGGTCTCTCTGTTCCTTCACACCATTTAAAATTGTACTATCTAGCCTATATTGCCTCCCTTCATTTCTTCTCCCAAAATGCATCACCTCACACTTCTCTGCATTAAACTTCATCTGCCATGTGTCTGCCCACTTTACCAATTTGTCTATATCCTCTTGCAGATGGCTACTATCCTCCTCACTATTTACTATTCTCCCTAACTTAGTGCCATCTGCAAACTTGGAAACTGTACTCCGTACACCCAAGTCCAGATCATTGATGTAGATTACAAACAGCAATGGTCCCAAAACCGATCCCTGTGGCACACCACTGCTCACTTCCCTCCAGTCTGAAAAACAGCCGCTCACTACAACTCTCTGCTTTCTGTCTCGAAGCCAGTTGTGGATCCACGCTGCCACTGTCCCTTTTACGCCATGGGCCTTTAATTTCCTAATAAGTCTCTCATGTGGCACTTTGTCAAATACCTTTTGAAAGTCCATGTAAACTACATCAACTGCGCTACCATTATCCACCCATTCCTCCATTAGCTATCCTCCAGTCCTCTGGCACGACCCCTGTGTCCAAGGAAGATTGAAAGATCGTGGCCAGAGTCCCTGCTATTTGCTCCCGTGCCTCCCTTAGTAACCTAGGGTGCATCCCATCCGGACCAGGTGACTTATCCACCTTGAGTGACGTCAACCTTTTTAGAACTTCCTCTCTGGTTATAATTATTCTATCCATTTCTCCTACCCTCTCCTCCAATACCATGGCATTGGCTGTAACACATAATGTGACATGATACATATTTTGAAAAATTCAACGGTATTATGGAAAGTAATTTTCTTGGACTTTCATAGGGATTATACTTTAGGAATTACTGTTCAGTGTAAAACATTCCACAGTTTACTACACTTCTTATGCAGCTAAAATGCTTTGTCCAGATGACATGCTGGCTTCCTAAAATAGTTTAGTGAGTAAATGGACCAGTTGATACATTCCAAGCCATTCATTCTAGGAATGCGTTAGGTTTGTGGTCTGGTCTAAGATGGGTTAGCTGGTGACTGTGGAAACACTAAACGTCATCTTGTGTGCCTTGGAAAGGAAATAATCAGCCAGGAAGTAAAATATGACAATCCTGTTTTGCAAATATCACGTTAACTGTACTCTATAATGAAATTACCGGTATATATGTGTATTTTTGTAATGTAGTGCAATGTTTTACAAATTAATTCGTGAAACATTCCATCATTTGAGCTATAGTAGGTGCACAATGATAAAGTATAGATGCTCCATTCTTCTTGACATAAAACTTCCAGTGTGGAAGGAAGAGTGGGGAGATGAGGATCCTGTTTCTCTGCCAATGTTATGGATGGCACATTCTGCAATTTTGCTGTTAATGCAATTGAATTTCTGAGTGACAAACATTATTAAATATTCAGAGCCACTTACTACTTTCTGGTCACAATATCCAAATGTTTTATTGATGCATAATTCCCATTCTCAGCCACTTTTATTAAACTGGTTACACACATTTAGAGAGAGAAAATGCGTGGAATATAAAGGTAGTACTGCGATGATACGTTCAGTGTGGGTGGGCAGGACAACAATGAGTCATGTATTAGCAAAAGGAATTTCAATGAAATCAGAACTGTGATATTTACATTAGCACCTTTCACATCCGGAGTTTGTCTCAAATGTTTCGAGCTCTTAGATAATACTATAGTGCCATTAGAAGGTAGAGAGTGAATGGTTGAAGTGGAAGAGCTCGGGAATGGAATTCTAGAGAGAATAGGCAGAACGGCTGAAAACCATTAGTTTCAAGTAATTGTTAAACCATCTCATTTTACTACAGGTAGCACAACAACAACTTGCATTTATATAGAGCCCCTCACCCCACTGGAATACCGCAGTATTCCAGAGCGCTAAATCTATGTCTGAGATTTTTTTTAAAAATTTAAAATCTTTTTATACTAGGAATATCTTTTTGTTAGTACACAAAGTTTTCAGGTTTGGTATATTTCAATCCTCTCTTCTTTTGGAAACTGAGAGAAAGGATCGCGCTGATTAGTTCTGATTACAATACTTGCATTTGATGTAGCACTTATCACATTGTTAAGAAACGTGAAAGCACTTCCCAGGATTTACTATAAATTATACTGCCTGTGTATTTCATGGGCAAAAACGGCAGCTAATTTGCTACAGCAGTGTCCCACCAACAGCCATGAAATGAATGAGAAATTTTATCTGTGGGATTGTTGGCCAGGACTCAAAGAAAAACTCCTTTCTCTTTCCAGGTGGTGCAACAAGGTCTTTAACATCCACCTCAACAGACAGACAGGACCAAAGTTTAAATCTTATCCAAAGGATGACACCTCAGGCACTGTACCACTCCCTCAGCACTGCATTGGATTTTCAGCCTAGAATTTATGTTATCAAATTTGTAACATTGGGGATTGCACTCACAACTTTCTGGCTCAGAAGTGAAAGTGCTACCAATCTAGCCAGGTTTGATAATATATTCACTTTAACCAACAATAAAAATAATAATAATAATACCAACAATGTGATATGTACTTTCATATGTAGGTTAAAATTTAGGTCACAGGCGAGAATGACTCTTTGTGCTGGACGAATAAATCACATAGCTTTTGGAGATAAATTAATCTGACTGTATCCAATTCTGGTCACCACACTATAGAAAGGGTGTTAAGGCATTGGAAAAGGTGCAAAGAAGGTTCACTAGAATGGTACCAGGATTGAGGGACTTCCGTTATGAGGAAAGGCTAGATAGGTTAGGTTTATTCTCTTTAGAACAGAGAAGGTTGAGAGGAGACCTAATAGAGGTTTATAAAATCATGAGGTCACAGATTTAAAATAGTTTCAAAATGAAGCAGAGGGGAGCTGAGGAGAAATGTTTTCACTCAGCGGGTTGTTCAAATCTGGAATGCATTGCCTGAAAAGGTGGTGGAGGCCAATTCAATAACAGCTTTTAAAAGAGTATTAGATCTTTATTTAGGGAGAACAGGTCTGTTAGGTTATGGGGAGAGAGCTGGGCAGTGGGATTGAGTTGCTCTTTTCAAAGAGCCGGCACAGACTAGATGGGCCGAATGGCCTCCTTTTGTGCTGTAAAATTCTATGATTCTACGATTCTATGAAATGGACATTTATACATTATATAGTGTAAATATTAATGAGATATTTTGGTGTTATGTAGGAACAAATAATGTATAATAATAAAAAAGAATTAAAAATAATTGAATCAATATTGTTTAAAATGTTTAAGCAGTTGCTTTGCTTAGATACCTTTTACATTTAATTTCAGTTGTTTACTGAGGGCAACTGCCACATTCTATTGGGTTAATAATATTTTTACATGGGATTTGACAGTGCCATTATAATGTCAGCATTAGGCTTATGTCTTATTTTTTGCTTTAAATTTAGCACCTGAATTGAACTGACAGATTATCATTCAGGAAACAGAATTTACATCTTCCTAAATTCTCAAAATCCTATTTCAGGCGTTTCAGGTTTTCTTTAAAAAAAAACGCCTCCGTGTTGGTGTTTTATTTGTTTTTATTTATTCATGATAGTTACTGCAGTTTGATTTCTAATGCTGGCCTTGGCAGAATTATTACAAAGAACAGAAAAGATCACAGGCAAAAACTCATTAGAATGCAGAGCACTGCTTAAATCCAGTGGCAATAGGGAGCAAGATTATGTTTATCGTTTTATTTGAGTTTTTCCATTACAAACCAGAAGATAAATGTACAACAATTCACATGAATATTTTCACAGTGTAAGCATCCAATAACTGAAAATTAAATTGAAACGCTAGGTGTGTATTTACAGCTGCAGCATTCTCTGTGCGAGGGAACTGATTTGAATTTAAAGCTAATTTTCATCCTGAAAGTACTTATTCCATCAAATGACATGCGCATCATGTGCCATTTCTGTTTATTTAACTGAAGCAAATGCATTTGCACTCTTTGAAAGTCAAGATGTCAAGATTTACTGACATCAACTGCGTATATATAGGTTTATTAACAGAACTGAGATTGAATTAACATCTTTCATTCCCATGCCTCTGTTATTTCATATAACACAAAGTGAATATAATTTTTTTTAGTATTTTTCACAGTACTGCCTGCATTGTGCAGTGGCCTTGTGGGATAAATCATAAAACAACATATCAAAATGAGAGAACAAATGATCACTGGTATCTCGTCAAACACAACTGAAGCAAAGTGAATTTCATTGTGATCTAACCCTTAAAAAATCTTACACATGTACCCCAATTTAAAAAAAAACATATTTATGTTAATTTGATACTCGTTAAAAGAATAGAAGATTTTTCTTTTTCCAAATAATTTCAGATTTTCAATGTTATAGGCACTATATATTATTATTGTACTCTGTGCTTGTAAAATATCCCCAGATCAAATCTAACTTGAGTGAGAAGCAGCAAAGCTCCTTTACACATCTCAAACACACACCGTTATCTCAGCTTTAGATATACAGTACTCTCCATCGCGCTACTGAGTCATTTACTTCACTAAATTGACGATTGGGTACTGTCTGAGTACCCTGACTAGCAATTTAGAACCCATTACTGGTAAATTATGTGTTTGGCTGCAATACAGTTACTACACTGTAGAGTAAATCCTGTGGAATGCTTTGAGATGTCTCGATGGTATGTTAGGGTACTGTATCAAATGCAAGGATCATTTTTTTTAAATTTTGCATTACTGCTTAAATCCTATTTAGTTGCAAATAAACCGTGCAAATTTGTATCAATTCAAACACCCTTACTCATACACTTAATTACATAATATTTTATCCTGCCCTTTCACATAAGAAATTATTTCAAAGCATTAACGGTGGCGGAGTCTGACATTGAGCCAGTGGGGGGGAGGGGGGCCATCAGCACAGTTGAAGAGGAAGGTCTTCAGTCATGATTTAAAAGAGGGGTAGGAGGGGGCGAGGTGGAGGGACTTGGGAGAGAGTTCCAAAGCTTTGGAGTGTAGTGGCTGAATGTGCGACCTCTGATGGTGGAGTGGAGGGGATGAGGGACCAGCAGGAGACCAGTGTGTAATGGGCTACAAGGAGATGACTAGAAAATTTGACTAACATTTATTGGGGATGTGCAATTTGAGTGAGGGATATTGAATAGCTAAGACAACTGGAAGAAATTTCCTTTTACAACGATCCCAAAGCTGCATGCAAAACGTCTCTTGCCAGTTGACCTCTCTCCCAGGTGCTGTCATTGCCTGGAATTCTATGCTTTATATGAAATTGTTAAATTGCAAAATTAACCATTACTTACTCTGTACAAACTTTGGCAGCCGTGGTAAAGCCAAATAAAATCTCACCTCGCGGCCAGAAGATTGTGAATTCAAACCCATCCTGGTTGAACACACAGTCAAGGTTGACACTCCAGTCAAGTACTAGAATGCTGTGTAGTGAGTAATGTGATGTTCTTCAGATGAGATGTTAGCCAAGGTGGCTCTATTTGCCTGTTCAGTTGAATGTTAAAAATCCCATGATACTATTCACAACTTGAATAGTTTCTCTGGTTGTCCTGGTCAAGAATCCTCCAGATACCTGGGTCATTCACTTCGGTGCTGTTTTTGTGACACATTACTGCACATAAATTGATTGCGTCGTTTATTCGCACATACACAGTCACTGCACTTAACAAGAGTTATCTGCGAAAGACAGTTTCACATGTTAGGCACCATATCAACCGCATGATTGACATTCTCGCTGGTATTTCAGACCAATTCTTGAAATCTCACTTTGCTCCCAGTATGCTCAAGGTTAAGTTTGTGACAGATCTATCCTCGCTATAGGTGTCTCTAACTCCATCATGTTGTTATGCCACTTGATATGCAAGAAAAATCAACTGTGGCAAAATATTATTGCAGCTGATAATCATCCAAGGCTGCGTTGCAATTTGTCTTTAATTAATCACACAAAATGACGTTTTTTCTACAAAACGTGCTGAGCAATGGCAATAAATAATGGGAGAAGTTTTCCACTTGGTTTGAAGTAATTTATTTATAATGCATCTGTTATTTTATCTCATTTTCAATCCGGCTCTCGATTCCGGTTCACACATCTGCTTCTCAAAAAAGTCATGTTTGCCTCTCTCGATGTGTTGCTTGAGTTGAAATATTGTCCTAGAAACAGTCTCATCTCATGTGAATAATTGGGAGAATTCGTTACACGAACACTGTAGTTGGAATGCTCTGCCTGGAGCAGTGGTTGAGGCAAAATCCATATTAGCTTTCAAAGGGGAACTAGATAAATGTCTCAACAGAAGTAAACTTAAGAGATATGTAAATGGGACTGAAATGATTTCTATTTAGAAGAGACAGTACAGACACTATGGGCCAAATGGCCTACTGCTGTGTTGTACATTTCTATGTTTCTATCTTCACATCAACAATACAAACAGATATATCAAACGACAAGGATATTTTTTTAGAAAAACTGCAATATTCCTTATCTTTTATCTGCTTGATAACATGGCCTAATTATTAGACAGCATCCCAACAGAGTGCATATAAATCAACAAAAATAGCAAAAAAAATTAACCTATATATCTTTCACTGACAGATACAATGGGAATTCACCTTAAGGTGCCACAACAACTCATTGATATATATTTTTTCAGTCTTTTTCCTTTCGATATTACATTATATAGTATACTAATACAATCTCACTATGAAGGACATAGAATCATAGAATATTACAGCGCAGAAGAAAGGCCTTTCGGTCCATCGTGCCTATGCCAGATTTTTGGGAGAATTACCCCACCATCCCACTGTCCCGCTCCTTCCCCATGTCCTTGCAAATGTTTCCTTTTCAAGTACCTATCCAATTCCCTTTTGAAAGTTGTAATTGAATCTATTTCCATCACCCTTTCAGACCGTAACAACTCTCTGTGTAAAAAAATGTTCCCTCATCTCCCCTCTGGTTCTGTTATCAATTTTCTTAAATCCATGCTCCTTGATTACTGACCCACCTGCCAGTGGAAACAGTTTCTCCCTTTCTGCCCTATCCAAACCCTTTCATCAACCTGTCATTTGATGTGGTCAGAATTCCTCAGTTCATTTGCTAACCTTATTGGTGAATTTTTACTGTAGACCCCCAGATTGATGTCCAGGTCGTTGGTTTAAGTTGAGCTGACCATGGATGTGGAATTCATACATTACCTTTGTAAGCTGCTGCTGACACAGTTGAAAGTATCTTTCATGTTGAGATGGAAATGCATTGCTCAATAATTAATTTACTTAACATTGCAGAGTAAATTTAGCAGGCCTACAACCTGAAATCAAGTGCGTCATGGCAAACAAATATTATTTAATCAGCCAGGTGTCTGTCCAAATATAAAAACATATTAACATGCTTCCTCAACCATGAAGGAGACCTGTTTGGATACAACAACAACAACAAATTACACTTATAAAGCGCCTTTCACGTCGGGAGGACGTCCCAAGGCGCTGCACAGGAGGCGTGTGACCCGAGCTGGGAGGGGAGTGTACGGGGAGGGGTGAAACACGTAGGGGAGGTCGAAGAATTCGGGGTGGAACAAAAGGCACGGTCGAAGAGGAAAGTCTTCAAACCGGCCTTGAAAGAGGAAAGGGAAGAAACGAGATGGAGGGATTGGGGGATGGAATTCCATAGGGTCGGAGCAGAAAAACTGAAGGCCCGGCCTCCGATGGTGGGGCGGTTCGGGCGGGGGGCTTGGAGCAGGCCAAGTCCTGCTGAACGGAGGGTCTGGGTGGGCTTGGAGGGGAGAGTAAATTGGTTAAATAGGGCGGGACAAGGCCGTGTAAGGCCTTGTAGGTGAGGACGAGGATCTTGAACTCGATCCTCTGGAGGATGGGGAGCCAGTGGAGATGGGCGAGGGTGGGGGTTATATGGTCGCGGAGGCGGGTGCGGGATAATACACGGGCTGCAGAGTTTTGGATGACCTGCAGCCTGTGAATGGAGGAGCTGGGGAAGCCGACGAGGAGAGAGTTTCCGTAGTCCAGCCTTGAGGTGATGTATGCGTGCACGAGTGTTTCGGCAGCGCGGGGGGTAAGATAATTGCGGAGCCTGGCAATGTTGCGCAGGTGGAAGTAAGCGGTGCCGGTCAAGGCATGGATGTGGGGGAGGAAGGAGAGTTTTTGGTCAAACGTGATGCCGAGGTTCCTGACTGTCTTACATGTCTTACATGACACATGTTTATCTTGGATTGAGACATTGATATAATTGAAGAGGTGAGAATGATCTTTCCTAGTGTAGCTCCAAAAGACAGTGCCCAAGCAAAAGTTTGGTGTCCACCACAACCCCCTTGTTGCAGCTAAAAATATCATGAAGATGTTTTTTCCTAAAAAGCTTTTGAGAAAAATTCCCTAGCTGCACCACCTTTATCACCAAGTTAATCTCAAGCATCTTTCAAGTGAGATTTCGGTTTTCTGTTTATGCTGATTCACCTATTTCTCAGAAGATTACTTGCATATCAGCCCTAGCATAATCTTTTGCGACAACCAACTCCTTGCACAGAGAAATCAATGTCCTTGCCAGTTGAATCTGGATCAATCCTAGCATTAAAATGCCCAGTGTTAATCATAGAATTAGTGAGTAGTTCTGTCCCATTTGTTTGCAGACTCCGTATAATAAACTCTAACAATTACGAGTTCTACTTATTTCTACTTAATTCATTTTAATGTGTGTTTTATTCACATCCCCTTTATTCATATCGGAGTCCTCAGTGGTTAGAGTACTCACCTTGCAATCAAGAGACCTAGATTTGATTCCCAGCAGGGCAAAATCTTGGGAAAGTTTTTTTACTTCACACACCTGATAGTAATCCCTCAAGAAAAAAAATAGTAATTTGATCACTCAATCCACAACTGTTTGTGGGACACTGCTGTGCACAATTGGCTGCTGTGTTTCGCCCACAAATATACAGTCAAATCCCTTTTCAGTATATTCTGTGAAGCGCTTTGAGATATCCAGAAGAAGTAAAAAGTGCTATATCAAATGCAAGGATTATTATTATCATTATCATTATTATCCCAACTAACCCTGAACAAACTCTCTTGTCTCAATACTTACTCAGCAAAACAACTCATGCTGGACAATTTGTTGTCAAAGTCAATCAAACTAATTTTGTTCTTCATTCCTATACATTCCATGTAGCATTGTTTTTGCTTGGTCAGTCGCATGCCTGACACATTCAGAAATCTATTGCTATGCCGTAGTTAAGGAACATAATCTCTCACTGTGTTTATTTTAGTCGATTTAAACCCTGTTGATTTACTTCCATTTTTACTTGCATTGTGTTTCATATCAGAAACTCTCCATTCACATGGAAAATTACTAAGGAATAAAACCACAGCCCATTAATTGGGAACCAGTATTCCTACACTAAATATTAGCAAACCTAATAAAAAATAGTGAATAAAAAAGAGATGGAACATCTTATTTCTTAAGCCTAACCCTTATATCAAATGCAAGGATTATTATTATTATTATTGTTATCATTGCTTCATGCATTGGTACCTCCCTACTTCTCTTATTTGGGAATATGTGATTTCTTAAGAGGAGAAAAGAAAATCAGGTCATGACAAATAAGTGGGGACACAAAATCTAGAGCTGGGGAACACAGACTCAAAACCCAAGTAAAGGAGAACAGACGGTGCAGATTTATTGATTGTCTTCAGAAGCGATAAATATCTAGAATACACTAACCAGGGAAGCAGTTGGAGAAGATTATTGTAGCAAAAGTTATTTGGCTGAGAAATTTAATGTGCTGCGTGAGAATTGGATAAGGGTGGATTATTTTATTTTTTAACACTACTTTGGAATGGGTCAGTTGGCCCAGATGGTCTTTTCCAATTTTATACATTCCCATGTTTCTATTCTTAATACAACCACTGCATAGAAATTCATTACAGTCAATCCCATGAAATAACTCAGGATTTTTCATGTAGGTAGGATGCATGGAACTATTTGATTTGGATACTTTTAAGCATGGTAATGCTCTCCTGCTTGTTAGCGCAGTGCCACAACATACTACCGCTTGTAAAGGGTGCTATATAAAAGTTATTGATGTTGTAGCTACACATTAGGATATCGATTTGAGACAATAACTTCACAAAGTTCAAAAATTGTTAGGTTTTAAATTAAACTATTGAATTGAAACATTTTGAAAAATGAAAGGAGAAACTAATTTGAGTCATCAGGGAATATGGGAGGGAATCCAGAGTGTGTCTGTTATTCCAACAAAATCGTTTGCATCGAGCTCCACCACCAATATAAAGTAAACTGTATGATGCATTGAGCACTGTTACTCAGTTATGCATAACAGCATAATCAAATAATAAGTATTGTTGAAGCTCCCAGGTAAAAATCTATTAAAAAGCAAGAAAGGAGTAGGAAAGATGTGGGGAAACACAAAAGAGAAAGCGGCCAAAATGGGAGAGAAAATTATACAAAATGATCAACGTGGACCAGCGAATTCTGCAATCAAGTTTGTCTGTGAATTTAATTTTGCCTGAGTTTGAACACATACTGGACCCAAAATGACCACCTCATTATAGCGTCTAAGAACATTTTATTTTTTAACATTTAAGACTTGCAGAATGGTAGAACATTCTGAAATTGTCTTAATTTGGAACCCGGCTCTTTTCAAGAACCACAGAAAAACAATTTCCAAATTAATAATAATCCTTGCATTTGATATTGTGCCTGATCGCATCTTCGAGATGTCTCTAACAGCGCTTCACTGTATATACTGCAAAGTGAATTGACTGTATATTTTGAGAGCTAAACACAGTAGCCAATTGTGCACACCAGGGTCCCACAGTCATTGATTGAGTGACCAAATTATTTATTATTTAGAACAATAACCAGAACAACAAAATGACACTTGTATACAGTACTGCCTTTCATGTTGGGAGGATGTCCCAAGGCATTGGACAGTCATTGTTTCAGACCTGAGCTGGGGTTGGGGATGGGGAGGGTGGAGGGAAAGGGGGTTATTTGGGGTGACTGATGGGACTGTCGAAGAGGAGGTCATGAAGTGGGACTTGAAGGGGGCTAAGGAGGGGGCAAGACGGAGGGACTGCGGGATGGAGTTCCAGAGGGATTATTAGAAAGGATTATTACCCTCAGAAAAGCGATCCGACAATCGACTAACAACCAGGTTCCTACTTATTGCTGGGTAAACTGGCTGAGGAAACTTGCTAACTTCTTGTTCTGCATGAGTATCGAGCACAGGTCCTCCCGCTTGTGAGGCAAGTGCTCTAACCAATATGTTGCAGGTAACCCCACAATTAAAGGTGAGTTTAAGGATTTTCCATGATTCTAAATGATCTTAAATGTTAGATAGAATAATCGTAAAGGTGAAATTTCAGGCCACCTGCTTGCTAACATCAGAGACACATAACACTATGTGTGCCACGCCTGTACAAATGGATCATAAAGCTGGGATGAAAAGTTTGTTAGCGTTGTTGCATCTCCTGTCTTTCTGTTCGTTCTCCTCATGGTTTGGTTCCCGATTGACATGCTTATGGTTGGCTTATCAATGTACCATCACAAATTTGGTCTGTATGATGAAGGTCGTTCGGCCCGTCCAATCTTATTCTTCTAGAACACTCGCCCGACTATATCCCATCACTGTTTGTCAAGCTGTTTGTTTTTAAATGAGTCCAGTCCACCTATCATGGCAACCTGCTTCACTGGATGGTAACCTTCAGTGTGAAGAAAAACATCATGGTGTCCTTAAATTACGCTTTACAACTCTAAACCTATGTCCTCTTGTTCTACAGTCTTGATGCATCCTAAAGTATTGATCTCGGTTTAAGTTTCCGATTCATTTAATCTCTTTGAGTTTCCCCTCTGAATCATCTTCTCTAAAGAAGATCCATAGCTTGTTTAGTCATGGCTTGTAGCTCATTGCTCTAACACATTGCTCTAATCATCTTCATTGCTCTACTCTGCACTGCCCTAGGCTTTGTTAGGAACCCTTAAGACACAGTGACCAGAACTATATGCAGTATTCAAGGTGTGGTCTGAACAGTGCACTTATAGTCTATGTATGACATATGGGGATCTAAACTCAACTAATTTACAATATAGCCCGATATCCTGTTTGGCTTATGCTATTCTGCTGCTGCTGCTGCCACTACTATTGTTATTCCACAGGAGAGAGGCTAGACGGGCCAATGGTCTATGATTTAATGTATGCATATAAGGAAGATCATCAGTATTTGATTACTCTATGATAGAGAACCAATAATATCAATGATAATATTTTATTTTGTAATCAGTACACTGAAATTAATTAGCAAAATAAATTTTACTTAATACAACTTATTTACTACGGTCCGGCGATATATTGATATATCACTAAAACCCGATATAATTTTCATATCGATACGCCGATATAGGCATTTCAAAAATATCGATATATCGAAAAAATCGGGATGTGCGCACACTGAACTACAAGACCCAGAATGCTCATCTCTATACACAATGCACAGACCGAGGTGCAAAGCCGCCATATTGTATTCATAGTCCTAGAATACAATATACAGGTATGCAAGGGGTGGGGGGGAGGGAGAGAGACAGCGGGGGTGGGTGGTGGAGAGACGGGGTGGATGTGATAATATACAGATAGATAGAGATGGGGGGATGTGAGAGGAGAGAGACACAGAGACACAGACAGAAAAACACAGAGATTGAGAGAGTGAGTGTGAGAGACACAGAGAGAAAGATATTTACCTCCTGAGGAGATAGGCCCCGAATGTGCGTGCATCCGACCGCGCGCGCATGCGCAGTACGAAAACCCCGAAAATATTGATATTTCGATACATCTCGATATGAGCCCATCGATATATCTAAATCGAAAAATTTCCATATCAACGGACCCTATTATTTACTTAATAAATTTATTTGGAACTATGACTGAAAGCAAAACCTGGTAACGAGGCTTGAATACTAAAAATAAATGTCAGCAGAATCTTTTAAAAGTGTTGCATCTGCAGCATGTATTGTGCAATCTACCATTAGTAAGTGGAAGTTTTAAACACTTGATAAACACTCTTCATAAAATTATTCACTCAATTATTTTTGTTCTATGGTACATTGATAGCTGATGTACAGAAGTGCTCTTGAAATACATTAATTTGCAGGAGGATTGCTAACATCAGAATCAAATTAATGGCATTTGTGTTGCATATCATTCTGCAAATAAACCTGTTCTTATTACTTTATATTGTATTGGCATCAAACTACGTGCTTGTTAAATGTAAGTTGTTGTTGCTAATCTGAGCAATAGCATAAAAGATCCATAACTGAAATAACTGGAATAAAGGAGAATGTGTTTGTGTTATCAATCATCTTATGCTATTACTGATTAAAACGAGATAGTACAATAAGTCTTCGTAAGTGAATGTATCTTTCACAGATATGTTTCTCCCCTTCCAATAACCTTCTAGCTTGCTTGAGCTGCACAGGCCAGTCCATCTGTCATAGCTGAAAGATGTGAATTGCCTACTGCCAACCCTACAATTTAACTCGTCAATGTTTCATCTTTTCAGGGTGGCTTGGATGAGATTGAGAACTCAACAGTCTAGCTTGGGGTCAGACTGTCAAGTGCTCTGGAAACGCTATCCTGCATGAAGGGTGCTATATAAATGCAAGTTGTTGTTCTCGTCATTGTCTCTTTTATACCAAGTCTATTGTGTTAAAGTAGAAAAATAATATCAATTAACTTTCTGTTCATTGACTGACCAAAACAGCATTAGTTTTCAGGATCATACGCAGAAGTGAACCCTTCCATTAGAATATGTTCAACATGCTTGATAAAATTAGTTATGGTTTTATAGCATTGACGAAAAGTGGATTGTCACATAAAGAGGTTGCACTTGACTGCACAGTGGGATGTCAATAGCTTCAGGTTGTAACTTAATGGAAGCACAGTATGTTCTCTCCAGCTTTACAGAAAACTATTGCTTATTTGAACATTAACCTTCTTGACTTGATATATTTAGGCTGACAGGTTAACTAAAGACAAGGTTTGTGTAACTTTTAGCAGCTCTGTTGTACTGTACATAATTGTAACAACCCAACCAAGATACTGGAATTTTAAGGTCGATAATGAAAAATTACAGAAATGGTGAATGAGTTTCAGCTGCGGGAAGAAATAAATGAGGGATTATCTGCAGATGATACCTAGCATTATTTCAGCAGGTGATAAACAGCGTGAAAAACATAATTAGCCTCATAGCTTCAAGACAAAATGCAATATCAATGAAAGAATTCAGAATATTTAAAGTGCTGCCCTTTTCAACAATACTTTTGATGGAATTTGATTTGCCCAACTCTTACCTTTATCACTGTCTCCACTTTGTCGCCACCAATGGCTTCTCCTCCAGCCCCCACCCTGTCACCTGTGGCATCCCCCAGGGCTCTGTCCTTGGTCCTTTACTTATCAATATCTACATGCTCCCCCTTGGTGACATCATCCACAGATATGGGGTCAACTTCCACATGTATGCAAATGACACCCAACTCTACCTTTCTGCCTCTACCCTCGATTCCAGGACTACAACTGTCCTGAGAGACTGCCTGTCAGACATCAAGGATGAGAGCCAACTTTCCATCGTTGAATGTCAACAACTGAGGCCCTCCTGATTGGCTCTCGCCAGCGCCTTCACACCTCAGGCATTGGAAACATCAACCTCCATAGTTCAACCTCCATGGTTGCACACTCCACCTCACCAAGCCAGTCAGAAAGCTAGGTATCTTGTTCAATCCTCAACTGCATTTCCTCCCCCACATCCAAGCAATGACACGCTCTGCCTCCCGCGACCCCATCTCCCCCATTCTCACTTGACTCCATTGGCTCCCTTTCACTCAGAGGAATCAATTCAAGATTCTGGTCCTCAGCTTCAAATCCCTCCATGGTCTTCCCCACCCTACCTCTGCGACCACCTAACCCCCTAGCAACCTGCCTGACCCGCCGCTCAGTGGGCTCCGGCCTGCTCCATGTCCCCCGACCCACCTGCCCTACCATCGGTGGGCGAGCCTTCAGCCACTCCACCCCCAACCTCTGGAATTCCATCCCACAATCCTTCCAACTCGCCGCCTCCCTAGCCTCCTTCAATTCGCACCTCAAGGCAAACCTCTTCTATGCTCCCATCAGACACCCCCTTCCCCTCTTTTCCCTCCACCTTCCCCAATCCCAACCCCATCTTAGGTTGATAGTTCATAGGCTGTTGGAAACACTGACTGTCCAGTGCCTTGGGATGTCCTCCCGAGGTGAAAGACACTATACAAATGCAATTTTGTTGTTGTTGTCCTTATTCCGTTGTGAAAGCTGAAAGTGGATATCAGGTATTCTCAAATCAGGTACAATATTATCAAACACTCCCTCTGAAGTATAAAATATCGATCAGATTAAAGTTTCATGAACTGTGTTTCTTGTTTGATACCTGCAGATATCAAATTTGATCTCTGTGGATATCAAACAAGAAATGTAAACAGACAATGAGTGTTATTGAATAATTCTGCTTTGGTTGTTCTATTATTGAAAGACAAGACTCAGGTATAGTTGCTTTTCAGATTTTTATCTTTTATATATTTCATAAAAATTCACCAAAGTTGGAAGACAATCAAAAGAGCAGATGCAAAAGTTGAGCAAGTAAGAACGTACTGCATGAATTCTGATATGAGAAACTCAGGAAACAACCCTTATTTTATCATGTTGTTCCACTGTGAGTTTCCAAAGCTCAAAGTTCCTTCATCCTGACTTTAAAAATAAAATCTTTCTATTTTAAATATTAGAAACGAATCATATCTGATACTTTTTGTTCCCACAGTTAATTATTTGTCAAGGCTGCAAAATTCCTCTTCTTTACTCCTTTCTATGTTCTCAACTCCTCAGCCACTCGCTTACCTTCTACAACGCCCAGGTTGTCAACCTGCTGCTCTTCAGATGGTCACTAGGAGGTGTACAAGACAAGGTGACAATTGTCCCTGTGATTTTGATAATGGGAACCCATATACTGCAACATATTGCACTTGGACTTCCATCGACCTTTAGAAAGTAGAACACGAGAGATGCGTTTGTAAAGTAATGAGTGTTACATGTAAGATATGGATTATGGATTTATAATTAGATAAAAGGAAGCAGCTAAGATAGTTAGGTTGAAATGGGAGAGACGTTGAGTGAGGTGTTTCTGCTGAGAACTCTGTTGCTCCTAACATAGTGATCTTGAATTGTTAACTGGAATTTTAAAAAATAAACAGTAATCCTTAATAATAATCCTTGCATTTGATATAGCACTTTTCACACCTTCTAGATGTCTCAAAGCCCTTCACAGAATATACTGTGAAGTGAATTGACTGTATATTTGTGGACGAAACACAGCAGCCAATTGCGCACAGCAGTGTCCCACAAACAGTTGTGGATTGAGTACTTGAGATATACCAGAGAAGCAGGACTGTAGGGCACAGGTTCAGAGTTCTAAAGGGCAATTTCAGGATGGACATCAGGAAGTATTTCTTTACACAAAGAAAATAATACCAATAATAATTCTTAAATATGATAAACATCTTTATTTGTGAATTTGCTCAAATCACTTAATGGGGGTCTTAAGGTACTCCAAGGTACTCCATACCGAAATTTTGCGTTTTTCCAATTTTTTTGTTGAAAATGATACAGGAAAAAAACTAAACAACTCATTTCAAAAAGACCTATGTGTGGATGATAATGTATGAAAATGAGAGTGAAAGCTCTTTCCAGTTCCCAATGAGAATTAGAAATAATTTTCCATTTGTTCTTTATCAATTTGTTTCTAATTCTCATCGGGAACTGGAAAGAGCTCCCCACTTAACAGGAATTGCAAGTGCAGTGACTGAGTATTTGCAAGCACACATAGCATCCATTTTCACAGAGCAAAGTCCCACAAACAGCTGGTTTGATTGATAACTAAATTATCTGGAGGATTGTTGGCCAGGGCTCTGGGAGAAACTCCCTCCTCTTTTTGAATACTGTCATGGGAACTTTTACCATCCATTTGAATAAATTGATGGGGTCTAAAGATCAAAGGCTTATGTGGAAGATAATGAAATGCAATCCTCCCCACATGTTTCCTTACTCCACATGCCTCTGTTTACTAAGTAGTAAGTAGAAACCCAGTTGTTAATCAATTGGTGGATTGCTTTTCCGGGGATAATAATCCGTCAAAACATGACTGTTTTTGGGACACTGCCGTGCGCAATTGACTTCCGTGTTTTGCCCACAAAATATATAGTCTCTACAGTGTATCCTGTGAAGCGCTTTGAAATGTTTCGAAGATGTGATAAGGTGCTATATCAAATGCAAGGATTATTATTATTATTATTACTCTGTATGGCCCATTGCTGTATTGGATGCTGCCTGCAAGACCATCAGAGACACTTGGAATATTGATCTTTGTGGTTCCACCAAATGATTTTTCTCTTAACATGTAGTTTTAGCGTGAAATGAATACACTTGTACGAAACATTATGGTTATGAAATTTATATCAAGAAACCAATTACACTTGTGAACTTTCCAAGTATTTGTGATGTGAAGTTAATTGGATAAACAATTTCATTGTTAAACTTACCGGCTGAAATAACAAGGTACAATATTATAGATAAAATGAAGTCCTGAAATGTAAACATTGAATCGTCCACTTATTTAGATCCCCTGATAAAGCAGTTAAATCTAATGGCAAGTGAGATTTCATCTTTTCCTTTCTGACCTTGGTGATGCAATGTATGGTGGATGTTGACTTTTCACAAAGTTTTGCAATAAAACAATTACACATACACCGCCTGGATAAATATTCCTAAAGATCCATATCAATTGGGATGGTCATTCAGTTGACTAAGCAAAAGATTAAAGAGGTTTTGCATTAGTTGTGCCAATTAGGTTAATTTGTGTAATCTGTGTGTGACTCTCCAGAAAGGCTAGTCTATCACACTTTGTATGACAGGTCTATAAAAACGCATAGTTCACCAGTAATAATCAATTGATTTTTATGGTCAGCTGGGTATCTGACTAACACAGAAACTCATTACAATGCTTAAGAGTATCCAATCCAAATTGAGAATTCAATGCATCCCACCTATACATGGAAATTCTAAAGGTGTTTATTGGAATGGAATAAATCCTGCTTACCTCATCCTGGAATGTTTTAATTGCAGATTGGGTACCCATAGTGCACGTTTAAGTCACCAACTAAAACCTTGCTATTGAGAGCACTGCCAGGCAAGCTTCCCTGCTGCTTGTCCAGCTTGGACCACCAGTAGCTTGCAGCTTTAATGGGAGTTGAGTGACTGATTAGCACTCCCAAGAACTGCCGATGGGCCAGGTTGTCAGAGCTATCATCAGCAAAGCCCTGGAATACTGCAGCCCAGCCTGGCTCAGGAACTGGACTATCGAGACCACCACAGAGGGCTAGCTTGATTCTGATATTCCATTGCCTAACTTATCACCTTGGAGCCAGTACAGCTCCAAGTAGACCCCACTTACCTACCCCTCAAGCAGGATAGTGACTTTGGTCATTTGGCATCTGCCAAATGCAAGTTTGAGCGCTCAATAGGTACAAGGAACTCCTTGCGAGCTTCCTGGTGGTCAATACAGCTCAGCATGAAATGCATGAGAGCAATGCCACCATCTTCCTGCCACAGCTCGGACATACATCTCTTCCCGTTGAAAATTGACTAATAATTCCAGATAATAATCATGACCAGTAGGGAATTAATAATAAACTTTCACAATATTTACCTTTCAAATAGTGTGATTAAAATGCATTCAGTTATGTGTCAACTAAAAACTGTCTGATACAGAAGAGACAGTGCCAAGCTAACAAATGAGAGAGCAGATGAGGGAAATATGTATCTGCTGGTGAGATCAAGTTGTAGGCAGGGCCCGATTAAGTTTTGGGGCCTGAATCCCCCATTTATATGTGTTCTTTTTATAAATACTGGGCCCACTGGCAGATTGACTCCCAAAAGGTCTTGTGATTCTGAAGTAAAGTAGGGGCAGATATTCGTGGGGGACGTTCGGCAGCCAATCATGGAAGTTCAATCTTGAGGATGCTTGGGAAATTTCTGATTTCCTGTATAGCAACCAGTCCCTTCTGAGACATGGCACCATTGTAATTCTGCCACTTGTTGGGCATGGTTGAAATGGTAGAATGTGATCTGTCAGATCTAGAAGTGATGGGTTCTACAGGAAGTCTGTATTTATTTTATGAATATGATGATTCCAAGCCTTGGAATTCCATCTAGTCTTAGACTTTAAAACCATTTGTCTCAAAATTCTTAAAATCATTTTTCATTTGGAAGTCAGTTCTTCTAAACAACTATGGAAAAATTAAAGTTGAAGTTAAGAATTTTTCACAATTCTGCCCAAACGTCAATTTTAAACAAGATAATCTTAGAGGCTAATATCAGGTTATTTTCAGGTCAATAGCATATACAGTTTTCAATTTAGTGCAGTGACTATAAATGACTTTGTCAGCCTCTGAACACAATATATTCTTCCCTGTAACAAAAAGGATGCTGTGTAGCCAATTGACAAGATGTATATTCCATTTTAAAAATCCTATCATTTTAAGGACATATTAAAAATTCAGTCAGAATTCTGCAGCCTATGGAGGGATGAGTTGGGAAGGGTGACAAGCTGGCCTAGTCAAGCCTGGGCGTGATGAAGGCATGAATGTGAGTGAAAAATTTATGCAAAGTATTTTGTTAAAAGAAACTCCCTCACCCTACTCTTCACCTTTGTAAAAGAAAACAATCAATCATTTAAAACTGTATAATAAGACACTACAACTAGATGAATGATTTAACATACCAGTGAGTCATCATTCCGCTTTGGTGCTCTTTAATACAGGACACAACAGTTCCACAAGTTAAATGTATGATTCATTAAAACTATATGACTGACCAGATAGACTGCAACAGTCCTTTGCAGTGTTCCATATTCCTGCGTCTCTATGATCTGCAATTCCTAATATTTTAGACTTCCTGTGAATTTAAGCAATTATGTACAATGTCACTCACACTTTTGTGTATGTACTGGGCAGGCATAGTTCAAAGTCTATGGTAGATGTTGCTCCAAACAGTTCAAGGCAGTGTCAAATAAATTGCTGGGAAGGCTTGGATCCCTTCATATTCTTAATGATGAAATTTTAAAATGCTTCAAAACTTGTACTTTTATAGGCAATTACTGTCAAGTGTAGTGACTGCTATAGTGTCATATAACGTCAGGCTTGGTTATGATGCTCTCTACAGTCAAGTGGTCTGTTAATACTCACTGCTCACAGATGGCCTCGTGGATAGGGAAACAGAGGTCTACCAATGCTCTCAGCGAGTGAGAGAAAAGTCACATATATACAATTAAATTCTCATAAACTTAGTTTGAATTGGGATGTGTAACACTGTACACTGTGTTACAATCATAATAATGCTTGCATTTGATATAGCACCTGATCATGTCTTTGAGACATCTCAAAGCGCTTGACATAAAAATAACTGTAAAATGAATCGACTATATTCTTAAGGGATTATTACGCCCAGAAATGCAATCTGCCAATCGACGAAGAACTGGTTGCTTACTTACTGCACAGTAAACAGAGGCAAGTAGAGAGTAAGGAAACTTGCCTACGGTTTTATCCTGCCAGGTAATCGAACATTTGCCAAAAATGCACCACACTACTTGACTGCGATTGAATACCCCAATATGCAGTTAGCAGTAACAACAGAAGAAAGTGAGTTTCTGCATTTGACTTCTGGTATGTGAATGCCAGGATTGCAAAATTTGATCCGAGTAATTTTGCCGATCCCAAGCCAGCAAAAAATGCCAGTGAGGAAAACATGGAACAGGTAATGACAGCCTTTCTGAAATTAGCAGACCTGGGATTCACAATTCACTGGGCACAAATTTTGCAAACCAATATTCACAACAGGAAAATTGCAATTAATGCAATAAAAGTATCATGAGGGTTGGTAAGATCAATTTTCATTGACTACCATTTGACATTTTTGTAGCAATGGGAGAAAACTTGGAACATATATCTTCATACCTCTGGATTTTATTTCCCTTATTCATAAGCATATTTTGTCAATAGAAGGAAATATTACCTGTTCTTATATTTTCATTAAGTGTTTGACAACACTTTTGCTATTATCAGCAAAGTGCTAACTCCTTATGTATTATACTATTTTTATGACATCAAAACCTTTTGTTAATACAGCAGTAACACAAATAGAAAATGTGACTATCTATCAGTGTCATTTGTGATCCAGTTGATTCCTAATCAGAGCTGTTTCAGAGTTCTGAGGGGACTGCTCCTTGCTACCAGAAGGGAATTGTTGGCATTGGGATATATCAAATGCCAATCACTGGAAACATTTATCATTTCTTTGCTTGTGTATAATGGGAAAGTAATGAGTTTTCTAATGGAAAATCCCATTATAAACAAGGGATGGCATTCATAATGTGAAATCATATTTATAGTGTTCAAAATGGGTAATATTATTATAAACAAGTAGCAAAAGATTATTAGTCCCAGCAAATGATGCGCGATAGACCCAGCAATCAAGAGTTTGAGTTTTGATTTGTTTGTTACCTTTTATAATCTGCCAAATGAAAAGGTTCTTAATCAGTGCCTTGGGATGTCCTCCCGTCATGAAAGGCATTCTATAAATGTAATTTTTTTTTTTGTTGTTGTTCTCTTTTAACAGAGAAAATTTCCATAAGGCAATATATTTCAATCGGATTTTTATTCAGAGTACTGGGTTGAAATTCTAACGTCTAGTTTTGTATAGCTTGCATTTCTTGCCATCAAAATTCAGACTGATTTTTGAAGTGCACTCATTGTGTAACTGGGTAAGTCAACAGCCCTCAGGCATGTTTGTAATTCACAACTAACTAGGTCAGCCTTTCTTTTAAAGTCAGGTAAAGCCTGTTCTATCTGTGAGCCAGTTGGATTGGGCAACATAGAGATTAATTCCAATTGTCACCTTATCCATTGGGTACACATCAAATAGCTGAATGACGTTGGTATCCACAAATACATTTCCATTAAATATTTTGGGTGAAGAAGTGGTTATTTTTGTTTAAAATAATATCTGGTAGTAATAACACAGGCATGGATTGGTTGGGCCTTTTCCCAGCCTGGACAGTCTACATATATTTAGGTAAATAACTATTTCAGGGACATGATGTGCACAAATTAACTGCTACGTTTCACTATAGTCTATAGTCTATAGTCACTACATCTATAGTCACTACACTTTACAGTAAATCCTCTGAAGTTCTTCGAGATTTTCTCCTGATATGAATGGGACTTTATCAAATGCAAGGATTAAAAAAAACCTTTGTATTCCTTACTTTGATTTCCTCGTTGATTACTAGAAACACATCTAGTCAGTTGAGGACAATTATAGCAATAAAAATAGTAGATGGAAGATCTTTAATATTTAAACTGGGTAAAAATATTATGGATTATTTGAAAATAGCAGATGATTTTTCCACTCAGTTTCCATTGACAAAGATTGTTGGCAAAGTCCAAAGCAGTTATCATAGCTCAGGAATCCATAATGTGTCAATATGTTACACAGAACCTCAGGAAATAAATGCAGTGTATCCATATACTGTTTACATAACAACAGGGCCAAATAGAATACATCCAAACACACTCAAACAATGATAAAATAAATAGTCAAGGCTTTAAGGGCCTGCGGTTGATTCTAATCTTATCCTGGAAGATTATTTTGTCATAAACTAAGATTGTGCTGCACTTTGGAATATTCTTCAATTAAGAAGAGGCTTCTTTTAGAAAACTGGTTTCCACATTAAGACTGAATTTAAGAACTTTCCAACAATCTATGTGAACTTATAGTTTGAGAAAATTGCTTTCCAGTCTAAGACTAAGTGCAATTTCTGGCATTCCACCTTTACAAATTCTAGAAACACAGAAAGCAAAATTTATTATGTCACTAAGTGTAAGGCCTCATATTAACGGAGTCTAATTTGTAATGCTTTATTTGTTGAATAAATTGCAACTTCTGGTTTGTGAAATGTCATTCACAAAATGTGAATCCTAACTAGGCAACATCTGGAATCAATGGATTTTCCAACTACAAAGCCACTTCATTTCATGGTAAGACAAATTTCACCCCCATGAATTGTATCTGACAACTGGATATTATAGAAAGGAATGAAGCATGAACCCAGAAATATACACAAGATAGAAGTAGCGAGTGGGAAAAAGCTTCTAGAGTGTTCCAGCAATCAAATATGTTCACTTTAAAATGTACTACCTAATTCCAGAAAGTATGAGGCACAGGTTGGCAAGAGCCATGGCTTGTGAGGCCCATAGGTTGTTTTGTGATTACTGCTGGAATCTAAGTAGCTAAATCATATAACTTGCATTGAGAGTGCCTCTTCTCCAGCTAGAGCTACCTTGCCTTAGGGCTTTGCCTGATTGCTACAAATACATATATTTTACTGTGATTCCACTTGGTCCATTTCCACCCCTTCTTGCTTGCTGTACATCATTACAGTGGTTCATTGATATTCTTCACTTCCTGCAATTCTTGAAAATATTCAATTTCGTCCCTTTTCACAATGTGTTCCAGGCCAGATTTCTTGATTTCCACCTCATTCCTTCAAAATCCACCATTCTAAAGTGCAATGCTTCTGTTGTGCTCGTTCCCTTCCCCATCGTAAACCTGAGATTCAATGTATTCATATTGTGGTCACTCTTTCCACTATAACATTGCCTATCAAATCCTAGCTGTTACATAGACCAGTATGAGATCCAGTATTATCGGTCTCCATATTGTATCCCTAATCTTCTGAGAAATGGAGAAATCCAATGTCATATCCATAAATATGTTTGCTCCTTTGACTCCTATTTAATAACTTAATTATGGCAGGAAGATTATTCATTCATAAAGCTAGTAAGTGTGTGGAAACACTCGAATGTATTTCTTCAAGGCACAGCCGAGAATAAAGGGATAGCATGAAATAGGACTATGCCACTGGATAACACAGGAAAAGGGAAGGGTGTTGAAGTGCTGATTCACTCAGATCAATTGGTTTACCTATTAAGAAAACATGAGATTCACAAGTTCAAAAAACGTTTCTCGCCGGTTACTCTATAACTCAACTAAATACCTGTTTTCCTGTGGTACGAGTCATATCATATATTGAAATTGCACTCATAGAGGGAAGATTATATGGCAGCACTTCACTGAAAAATAATTTACCTCAAGCACAAAACTGATGACCTGGGCCAATAGAAAAGTGCTGCCTCACTTTTCCCGCGGAATCCGCAACAAGCGCACTACAACCCTCCACTTCCCTAAATCCTATATACACAGTGTACTAGGCCCATTCCTCTCATGCTGTTTACTCGATGCTGCAACTGTGGGAGGAGCGGTTCCGGTCGCAAATGGTGGGCGTGGGGATGGTTACGATTGCCGTAGCGGCGCAAGCGGGAAATTGGCTTCGCTCGGTGCCCGACCCAGACTAAGCTCCTGCTGCACAGCGCTGTATTGTTAACATTCTTTTGTATTTGAAACATAACTAAATATTCAGGAATTATATGCCTATAGTTATAATCCGGGTTCTTCCGCATAATGCGTCTCTCGAATACCACCAATCAACCCTCTGCAACTTTCCGCAAAATCTGTCAATCGTCCTGTAATTTTTGGCAAATATTTCTGCGCTTTTCCATTGGCCCAGCTGATGTCCTACACAGCCGATTAATTACAAAGAGCAACATAGGAAGATAGATGGCGTTTGGATTGCGAAGCCCGCTCTGCCGTTTTATTTGTTCCTAACAGCTTTTATATTTTTAATCCCATTTCCCTGTGCTTTCTGAATACACTTACTTGCCAAATACCCATCTCCTTTTTTTTTAAAAAATAGAAACAACTCTCAGTACACCATTAAACCAATCATCCAGTGCTAATTAATTGCAATGTTTTATATGATGGCGAAATAAAAGTACTTTTTGTTCAAACTGTGCCTAATTAGCCTAGAAGCAAATTGCATTTGTTATCACCCAAACCTCCTGATAGAGCAAGGAACGTTTGCCTTAAATATAAATACAGCCACCGCACCTCATAGTAACTTTGTTAAGACATTCTCAACATTATAGGCATTGTATCAAATGCAAGGATTATTGTAGAATACAATATCACAGTAGTTTAGGAGGAAGTATTGTAGTTCCCTGTATTAAATTGTATTCAAGCAGGGATTCTTTGTTATTAGGAAAGTTATAACTATTTATATAATATAAATTTTTGCATTTGATATAGCGCCTTATCATGCATTTGAGATGCCTCAAAGCACGTGAAAGAATGTACTGTAAAGTGAATTGACTGTGCCTCCCAATTTTTTTTTAAAAAAGGCATCCACTTAATGGCTGTTTGTGGAATACCGCTGTGTGCAATTAGCTGTTGCTTTCTCCCACAGAATGCGTACAGTGACTGAATCTTACCACATATCTGTGAGCATTTTAAAATACCCACCTGGCTTGAAAGGCGCTATATCAAATGTAAGGATTATTTATTACAATTCGTAATCAGCAAATTAAAGTAATACATTTTAAGGCTCTGAGCCTGATCTGAAACTGATTGCCTAAAACTCTTTGAAATAACCTTTCTAATATTCAGGCTTCATTTTTTGTAACTGAATTGAAATTATTACTTTTAAATTAAGACGATCAGTCAATCTACAATGTGATTAGGCAATCAGAAGCAACCGATTTCCAATCAGGGAAAATATACATTCATATTTTTACTATAACAGGAGGGTCATTTTATTACTTACCCGTTTTGATTTTGTAATTTTTACTGTAATTTATTGTAAATGTCAATGATGAAAAATTATACTGTTCCAGTTATAATGACTTTTACTAGTATTGTATGCTTAAACTCCTGGTTTAAACAGATTTTAGGAAGGCTTATTGTATTTCTGACATTGAGTTTTATGTAGTTATTCCTATTCTACTAGGCCAACTCCCAGTATGTCGGCCTCCCCAACTCTTCCCTCTACAGACTATCCAGGTTACACACATTCTACATGGTGCATGCTAATGGATCCCTTAGAGATTCTTCCATTAATTTTGCACAATAAATTCTTCACAACAAAAATATAAACTTCAGTAAATATATGAACTGCTTTGCTTTGAGAATAATCAGAATTGGTCCAAGTTGGACTTACAGTTGTGGTATTTTTGGGTATTTTTGAGGATTTCAGGAAAGGGCAGATTCGACAAGACTTGCTAAAGTTGTTAAAATTTGCCTAAAAATTTGTTTCGTTGATATTTTTACAACAACAACTCATATAGTGTCCTCCCCACGCCGGTAGCTTCTCAGAGCAAAACAATGGAAGCGCCTGACTTGGAGGAGGTGGGGGAAGGTGTAAGCTGTAAGCACGGTCGAAGAGGAAGGTTTTTAAGTGGGGATTGAAAAGGGGGAGAGAGGCGGCAAGTGGAGGGATTGAGGGAGTTTTGAGCATAGTGCCTGAAAGAGCAACCTCTGATGGTGGGGCGGAGGGTGCACGATACAAGCAGGAAGCCGGTGTCAGGCGAACAGAGGCGTGATATGATGGATTGGGGAGTGAGAAGGTTGGAGGCATAGGGAGGAAGCGCAACTGGGGATCGAACTAGATGGCTAGATTGCATCCCACAATCCTTCTGCCTCGCCCCCTCTGAGCCTCCTTCAATTCCCGCCTCAAGAACGCCCTCTTCGACCATGCCATCAGTCAACCCCACATGCCTCCCTTCCCATCCCTGATCCTGACCCCCAGCTCGGATCCGAAACTGAATGTCCAGCATCTTGGGCATCCTCCTGATGAGAGAGGCAATATACAAATAACATTTTGTTGTTATTGTTGGTTCGCTGAGTCTGAGAGAGAGTCCAGGGAGGTTGAGGAGTTTAGAACCACAGGCAATGTTGATGGGAGCCAAAGAGTATAACTTGCGTCTTGTCAATATTAGCTGCAGGAAATTTACACTCATCCAGGCCTTGATGTATGCCAGATAAGATGATAGAACATTGGCGGACCAGGAGTTGCTACTGTAGGAAGCAAAGTAGATTTGTGTGTCATCCACATACATGTGGAAGTTTACCCCGTGTCTGCAGATGACATCGCCCAGGGGGAGCATATAGTCAACAACAAAAAATGGAACAAAATTTGTATAGTGCCTTTCACGTCAGGAGGACATCCCTGACAATGGAGCCCTGGGCTACCCTGTGGATGACCTGGTGGGATCAGGAGTGAAAACATCTGCTGGGATTAAATGGAGGCGGTTGGTTAAGTAGGACTCGAACCATGCAAGAGCAGTCTCATTAAGGTAAATGAGGGAGGAGAGGCAGTGGAGGAGGATGACAAGGTCAACTGTGTTGAACGCAACAGAGCGTTCAAGGAGGCAGATGGAGCCATGGTCACAGATAGAGAATGCCATTTGTGATTTTGACAAACACTGTGTCTGTGCTGTGATCAGAGCAAAAAACAGACTGTAGGGGCACGAGAGAGTGCAGGGAATGGTCTGCCAGAAGTTGACCTGCAACAATGTGTTATAGGACTTTGGCAAAGAAGGGCGGGTTGGAAGTGGGATGGTTGTTCGAGAGATTAGAAAGATCGTGGGTGAGTTTTGTGAAGAGTTGTGTGATGACAGCAGTTTTCAGGGGGAATGGAACAGAGCCTGAGGAGAGAGACTGATTGACTGTGTCGGCCAGCAGGGAGGAGAGCTGGGGGGAGTTGAGCCTTGGGATGTCCTCCCGATGTGAAAGACGCTCTAAATGTAAATGTAATTTTGTTGTTGTTGAGTGACCAGCAGCTGGGTGGGGAGGGAATCGAGGTAGCAGATGGTGAACTTCATCTGGGTGATTGTGGATGAGAGGGATAAGGGAGAAATGGGGGTAAAGGACTATAAGGAGGAGGGGGGAGAGGCAGGAGCCTTGTCAGAGGGAGAAGGCTATGTGGAAGGTCTCGGTGCGGTGGAAGAACCTGGTGATGCGGGGCAGGTGGGGAGGACAATGCAGCCGAGTGGATGGTTTCAATTTTTGAGGTGAAGAAATCTAAGACCTCTTTGCACTTGGCATATGATGTGAGAGTGAGATAAAAAGGTGATGGGCGGCAGTGAACAGCGTCTTTGGATTGTTATTTGACTCCAGGATGGCTTTGGAGTAAAAGCCAGTTTTCGCCTGTGAGGGGGAGAGGCGGTAAGTGCGGAGGTGCTCAAGCCACAGCTGGCAGTGAATCATAAGGACAGATTTTTGCCATCTGTGGCTCGAACGCCAGGGTTTGTGTTTTGAGTGAGTGGACATGACTTTATACTAGGGGGAGTGGACGGGTTTGGAAACAACCCTGGATTTTAGGGGAGCCAAGGGACAATTTTTAGTTGTCTAGCTGTAAACATTTATAACTGAGTTTGACCTATATAGGAAATGCAACATGTGAATACAGTGATAGCTTTTGGTGCTGTTTTCACTAAGCCTAACATTTACTGAATGTTGTAAAATAATTCCTTGATTAAGTTTGCATACCATTGTACAATTCAGGGTTTATCTGACTTTCTTTTATGTTTCTAAATGTGCGGGTAATTTCAGGTCAGCCTCCTTGTCTAGAATTAATTGAAGCTCTCTCTTTGTGTGTTCCTATTTTTGACTGTATAGAGTTACTGCTGTGAGCTTGCAAGCACATTTGAATACCTCCAAAGAGCTTTTGTTGATGCAATCAGTTTCCTCGACACCCAGCTTGAAGTTAATGCAATTTAGTGTTATTTATACTGATACTTTGTTGAGCACATTTCCGTGACTTAGTTGTTTGAATAACTCCACATCTGTTTAGTGGTATTACAACTTCTAAAACATCCAGACATGTCGTTGTTGCACCATTTATACCATTGTATGAATTTAATATCGTCGTTGAGGATCAACAGCAACAACATGCACTTACGGCCTTCCATGCCGGATAGCGCCTTAGAGCGCTTAACAGTGGCGGAACCTGACTCCGAGCCGAGGTGGGTGTGGGTGGAGGTGGCCGTAAGCACGGTCAAAGAAGAAAGTTTTCACACGGAACTTGAAAAGGGGGAGAGAGGCGGAGGGGTTGAAGGAGAGTGGACCAGAGTTTGGGGGAATAGTGAGTGACAGCATGACTTCTGACAGTGGGCCAGGGAGGAACAGGAGGCTGGTGGCAGTCAAGCGGAATGGCTGGGTGATGGATTGGGGAGTGAGTTGGTTGGAGAGGTAGGGAGATCTAGGTTTAATGTCTCATCCGAAGGATGGATCTGTTTATTTTAAATGCCCACAGCCACATTCAAGAGGGAGGTAGACATTTATGTGAAAGTTAGACATTTACGTGAAAGGACATTGAAACTACAGCTTGTTCTGAGTGCAGGTGCAGACTTGATCAGCCAAAAGTCCTCCTTTTGCCTTAAGAATCATTCCTATTATTCTGTGTATTTTCCTCTTTCTTTAGATCTCGCAAGGTTAAATATTGTTTCGCCCATAGAATATACAGTCAATTCGCTTTTCAGTATATATTGTGAAGCACTTTGTGATGATCAAAGATGTGATAAGACACAATATCAAATGTAAGGATTATTATTATTATCATGTGCCTACCAAGAGCTCCACTCCTTGACCCCTGTAATGTCACTCTTAATCTGGCTCCTGAACACATGAGAACATTCTGGAGCACGGTTAAATATCTAGTTGCCTCTGGCCTCCTCTCGCAGGAGGTGAGGTTTCATTGGCATGGATTGCCATCCAATACCCTACCAAACGTGATCATTAGTCATGTGTGAGCCTTGGCAGTGAATATTGACAAGCCACTCAACTGTAGATATGTGACACAGAAAAGCCTTACCTCTCCCCACCCAGCAGCCACACATGCCACAACCGGTAGAAAGTACTATAGAGGTACCAGCAGCAGGAACCCTGGTGCTTTTCCCTCTCTAACCTTGGCAAGGGTTGAGATCAGCAAACTCAGAATTGATTTAAAACAGCAAACTCTTAATCTGTAAAATGCAGCTGTCTGCACTTCACCACTGTGCTGCAGAGAGGAGTTCCTGTAATATTCTAAAGTGTGCTGACAATACCAAACAATTGGTCAGATTAATATTAGAGCAGAGTAAACTCACATGCATCCGGAGCAATTTAACAGATGCTTCAAGACTGCGATTTTAAGATAATCAAACCATGATAACGCACATAACATGAAAGCGCGAACACAAAAGGGTGTTTATTAACAGAGATAGAAGAGGAAAAGGAATGGAGTCTGATTGTTGAATCTGCAATCAACAAAGATAGCCAGCTTCCATCTCAGGGCATCTGTCTGTAAATAGAAATAAGTTATTCTAACCTAATATACATCACTGGTGAAGGCACGTTTAGAATATTAATATTAAAGACAGGAAAAAAGATAACTAAGGTTACCTCTGTGCCTTACAGGAATGTGAGCTCTGTGAAAAATGTATCATCTTATTTGAAGCTCCGTTTGTGATTTGCTCTGTTTCCTTGATGTGAAGTTAGAAATGACATGCTATCTGTCATGTTGAAATTTTGTTCTAAATAGCTGATAAACCACTAAGTGCACAGCAGCGATATCCTGTGATTTGTTTATAAATAAACATTAAGTTCCTACAACTATTATTCAACCTGGTTATAAATATTTGGATTGCACCGTAGCTCAGGCAGCGCTTTGTAAAATATTTATTTGGGTTTGCCAAGTATCTGACACATGCTCGAGTATCCAAACCCACATATGTATGACACCTTTACATGGAAATTTCCCCGAGTCTAGAATAGATTGCACACCCTCTCCCTGGAGGACACACCCTGCTGACCTAACGCTGGAGATTATTGGCCAGAATTGCAGCTTGGGAACCTCAGAATAACCACAAAATTATATTTGTATGGCGTTTTCACATTGGAAGGACATCCCAAGGTGCTGGGCAGACAGTATTTTGGACCTGAGCTGATGGTCGGGATTGGGGAATGTGGAGGATGGGACAGTGGAAAGGAGGTTGATCAAAAGCACAGTCAAAGAGGACATCACTAAAGTTGGTCTTGATGGAGGCAAGGAATGGGGCGAGGCAGCGGGACAGCGGATGGACTTCCAGAGGATGGTGGCAGAGTGGCTGAAGGCCTGCTCACCAAAGGGACATGACGCAGGCTGGAGCTTGCTGAGCAGAGGGAGTAAAATAAAAAATCCATGCATTCGATATTCACGCCTTCTAGATGTGCAACACTTTGAGACATCTAGAAGGCGTGAATATCGAATGCATGGATTTTTTACTTTACTACTGTAAAGCAAATTGACTGTATATTTCTAGGTGAATCTATATATTTATAGACACTGTATATACTGGTCTTGGATGGTGAGCTGATGGTCGGGTGCTTTATTGGGAGGGAGCAGACATTTTGTAGGCTGATGCAGAGGTACAATTGGAGGAGGAATGTAGGGATAAAGGGGAGGAGAGGGCGGATTGAGAGGGAGCGTGAGGATGTGGATGAAAGAGGTTGGCCCTCATTGTCAAGGACTGATGGGCCTTGTGGCAAGAATGGGAGATAGGGCAGATAGGGCTGTTGCCACGTGCCATTTGCTACGATGGGGCTGACGGAGGATTCACAGGCTGGAGCAGAGGGAAGCTGTGGGACAGTTGATCAGCAATAAGAGGTGGAAAGGACGGTGAGAGAGAAAGGCTGAACGGGAGTAGTGGTAGGTGGAGGACAGGTGAGGGAGCATTTGGGGAAGCAGCTCTAGTCGGTGGTGGCAGATAAAATGCACATGCACAGACTAAGAGCAAACCTGGGGGTGGGGAAGGGTCAGCTTGCTGGTGTGGGTCATGATTAGGGTGGTGGGGAATGTAATAGTCCCAGTGAATCCAGGCAGAGAAATTCAAAAGTAGTGGGATGATGTGACGTCACGTGGCAGATGGTCTCTGGTTGAATATTGCAGAATAATGAGGTATTGCTAATATTTAATCAGATAAAACTGCATGTCTTGCCATTGTCTGGCAAGGTTCTGGCAAGTCTGTCTGGCAAGTTTCCCATTGACTGTACAATTAAGACCATTCAACCCATTAGGACTTTGTCTAGAGGCTTAACAGGAGTTGATGGAGAAGCATCCCAATCCCCAGAGTCTGTTCTGCCCCTCCAAGAGTTGTTGATGATCAGTCCATTACAGATCATCGACTCAATTTCAATATTGCTAAGAATATCACTAGAGCCAGCCCAGTTTCAAGGAGACCTGATCAACCGCACCCCCCACTCTCCCCTCCCCACCACCAGCCTCCCCACTTAGGTGGATAGTTTGCAAAATATATACTGTATATCTACTGTCAAGCATTGGAATTCTATATTCTTGTGATAGATGGCAAATCCATTCAGCAACCTGCTAAGCTATTTGGCAGCAAGGCAATTCTTAATCTCATGAGAACAGCCTTCTAAAAGTTTACAGAGGTTATGACTTAGATACTCAAGGGGTTAAAGCAGAGCTTTTCAACCTGCAGGCAGTTCCTGTCAGAAGCTCTAGTGTGGAAAACATTGAACTCATAATTCTTGCCTGAGGAGAAAATATTCCAGGAAAACAAAATTTACTGAACTGGAGACCTCATCAGCATCTGACACTCATAATAGAAGTGTTCTCACCTCTAGAACCTTGGTTTGAAACTGGGACAGATTTAGGAGATAAAATTCTCCTTTTTCTCTGCTCATTGTAAAACTTCTAGATAATACCAGTTTAGGATTCTCCTAGCGTTTCAATTATCATAAACAAATAATAATAATCCTTACATTTGATATACTCACATCGGGAGTATGTTTCAAAACCCTTACACACAAAATATACAGTCAATTCACTTTACAGTATATTCTCTGAAATGCCAAAGATGCTATATCAAATGCAAGGATTATTATTATTCACAGGATAGACTACATAGTGGATTAACTGTATTTTGTGGGCGAACGTGGCAGCCAATTTGTACAAAGCTAATGTAGCACAAACAGCCATAGAAATTTTAGCACAGAAGAGTGTTCTTCAGCTCAGTGTGCAGGTACAGCACAAGCTACTCTATCACCCATATTCCTCTACTGTCATCTTGGAATAGTTCATAGCACTCTTGCCAATGGATCAGAAGGGTGTGGGTTTCAGTAGAATGTTGAATGTTGAGCTCCTAATCTGGTTTGACTATCCCATGCAATACTGATTAAAATAACCTGTACGAACCCCAAAGTCTATTCAAAATGAGGAGGGAGTTTACCCGCTTTCCTGATCCACAATCCTCCAGATTGGGGGGGTTCCCTTCGTGGCTTTTTATGGATCTCTGCAGTGCACAAATTGACTGCCGTGTTTGTCTAGAAAATACAGTCACTACAGTTGACAACAATTACCTGTGTAGTATTTAGTGACATCTGTAAATGATAGTCTCTTTATCAAATCAAGCATTATTGTTCATTTATATTTTCATTCTTCAAGTCTTCTCCTTTAAATATTATAATTATGTATTAAGTTTACAAAAAACCAATGAGCAGGAATACAGATTCACTTGTAATCATTTTCATTGGTGGTTAACTAGATAATTAGACATGGATAAGCCATGGGTATGAGCCCAACCTCCAAAAAAACAACAATAATAAATTGATCAATTCAATCCATGACTGTTTGTGGGACACTGCTGTGTGCGATATTGGCTGCCACGTTCGCCCATAAATATATGGTCAATTCACTCTACAGTATATTCTGTGAAGAATTTTGAGACATCTAGAAGATATGAACAGCGCTGTCTCAAATGCAAGGATTCTTATTATTTTAGACACCAAACACATTCTGAGAGCTCATAAGGACAGTTGGTATTGGATATACATAATCAACATATGTACAGTAACGGTGCCTTTCTGATATTAGGATTAAGATGAAATTTAGTTGCAAAGATGCTTTTTTTCGGCTTCTGTCTACCAGTAATGCTCATCCAGTAATGCTTGGGTGACAAATGTGAAGATGATTCCATTCACTTCCATTGATGCTACTCACAGGATATGTATTTATAGAATATTGGTATCAATTCATATTCTCCTGAATGTGGTTCACTGACCAAGAACAGCAATTATCTAATGTGGGACTTCAATCTCTAGCTAAACCTGCTGCATGTTATATTTGACAGCTACCATTATTATTGATCCTGTACTCCAATTACTAACTAGTTAGTGCTCATTACATTTTACAATAGAGTATGCAATCACTATACTTACCCTTTTATTGACTGGGAGATGCCTGTTACTATAGTAGGTATCTATGAGAGGTATATTTTTTGCAGTACGGGATGAACACTGACAGCTTGTTGATTGTTAAGTATAATTTTGTATTTCAATACCCTCTCAATTTCACGACATGTGAAAACTTGGATTACTTTTGCAAACATCTTCAGTCTCAAATCAAATCCATCAGTTAATGCTGTGAGTTATTAATCTGTATACTGTATCATGTTACTTTTCTCGTGGCTGTACTAAAGTGTTAGACACTGGGAGAAACTCCCTTCTCTTTTCAAATAGTACCATGGGATATTTATTTCTGTGGGCAGGTCTGAACAAGTAATATACAGTAGTAGGCCAATTGTGAGTAGATGTCACATTGTTAGTTATCCTGCTGAATTAAATATTGCATCCAATGTTGTGTTTGCTGTCTTTTCAAATCAGAAAAAATGCTCATTATCTCTGATGATTGAGATTTTATGTTGTGTGTTATTACTAGAAATCTAGCTGTTATTACTAGAAATCTAGGGAGGGAGCAAGTTGCAGGAAGTGTGGGATGGAATTCCAGAGGCTGGGGGCAGAGAGACTGAAGGCCAGATCTCCAATGGGGGGGGGGGGGGGGGGGGGGAGGGTTGGGAGGGGGGTTGGGAGCTGGAACCTGCTGAGTGGACGAAACGGACAAGTTGATAAGTGGAGAGGTAGGAGGGGGAGGCAAGGCCATGGAGAGCCTTGAAGGTGAGGATGAGAATTTTGAACTCAGGGAGTCAGTGGAGCCAGCCGAGGTGGGTGTGATGGGGCCATGGAGCCTGGTGTGCGAGACGACATGAGCTGCAGAGTTCTGGATGATCTGCAACTTGCGGAGGGAAGAGTTGGAAAGGCTGACAAGCTGGGAGAAAATGCCCAACCAAATAATTATAGGCAGTGAGTTTAACATAAGTAATGGAAAAATTTGTAGAGTAGAATGTATTATCATCGACTGAGATAACAACAACAACTTGTACTTATATAGCACTGTCCATGCCAGGCGGAGTCCCAGAGCGCTTACAACAACAACAACTTCGATTTATATAGCGCCCTCCACGCCGGACGGCGTCTCAGAGCGCTTCACAATAGCGGATCCCGGGACCGAGCCAGGGGCAGGGGTAGAAAGGTGACCAAAGGTGCAGTTGAAGAGAAAGGTCTTCAGCTGGGACCTGAAACTGAGAAAAGAGGGGGCAAGCCGAAGGGAGTGAGGAAGGGAATTCCAGAGCCTCGGGGCATAGTGGCTGAAGGCCCGGCCGCCGAGGGTGGAGAGGAGGATTCGGGGGACATGGAGGAGGCCAGACCCGGTGGAGCGAAGGCAACGGGAGCTGGTTTGAGGTGAGAGGAGGTCAGAGAGGTAGGGGGATGCAGAGGAGTGGAGGGATTTGAAAACAAGGGTGAGTGCTTACAAAGCACTTGGAGAATGTTTAGCTGATCAGGATTGTACATGTCTTTTTCCTGTAAATTTCAATTTCTCAAAGGTTTTGAACAACATAAGGAAACCGATACAAGATCAAATGACTTCTGTGGTTTTATACGCTTGAGGATCCCAAAGACACAGATGGTGGGTTTGATGGGGTTTGTGATGAGGGAGAGGAAATCCACATGGTTTTGTGAAAGGTAAATCATATCAAAGTGACCCGATAAAGTTCTTTTGGACAGTCATGGTGGTGGCATTTGTCCCACAAATGTGTGACCAATTTGATTCTATTCCTGTTCAATTGACGTGAATGGCACGCAGCATACAGTTTTATCTGGGGGCTGTTGGTCAGGACACCGGGAGAAACGCTCTTCTCTTTTCAAATAGTGCTGTAGGATTTCTAACAATCACCTGAACAGGCAGACAGGACCTCGGTTTATACGTCTCATCCGAAAGATGATATCTTCAACAATGCCACACACCACATCACTGCATTGAAGTGTCATCTCAGATTATGTGATTCCGAGACCCGATAAGGGCTTGAACCCACAACCTTCTGACTCAGCGAGGTGAGGGTGCTATCAACTGTGCTGGAAGAGCGGAGAGTGCAAACCAGAGAACAGAGCTGGAGGAGGAGATTACAAGATCGCGAAGACATTTACAGGTCAGTATGAAGACCTTGAAGTCCATCTGCTACAGTAGGGAACCAGGAGAGTGAGCTTGGTAAGAACAATTGCATCAATTGTGTGGCTGTGACTGTGAGCCGAATGGCATCTTTCATCGTTGTAAAAGCAAACCACCTTCACTTTGTCTCTTCAAATAGTTTCCCCCTCCCGCCTGGACACCTGTGGTGCACCCTAGAGAATCCATCCTTGGTCCTCTCTTCCTAATCTTGGTGATGTAATCCTCAGACACGAGGTAAACTTTCACGTGACACATAAATCACAAATTCTTCCATCTCCGACACTTCGCCAGTCTCCGCCAATATCCCACCCCAAAAGCTGCCGAAACCCTGGTCCATGCCTTTGTCATTTCTCGGCTGGACTATTCAAATGTCCTCCTCGCCGGTCACCCCTCCGCTACCATTCATAAAATCCAGGTCATCCAGAATTCTGCCTCCCGCATTCTCACCCCTACCAAACTCCACTACCCGATTACCACAGATCTTGGCTACCTGTCCCGGAGAGGATCGATTTCAAGATCCTCACTCCTGTTTTCAAATCCCTCCACTCCCCTGTAACCCCCGATCTCTCTGACCTTCTCTCTCCTCACAACCCGTTGCCTTCACTCTAACGGGTCTGGCCTCCTCCTTGTCCCTCGCATTGTCACGTGTGGCATTTCCCATGGCTCTGTCCCTCGACCCTCTCCTTTTCCACATCTACATGCTTCCCCTTTGGTGACATCACCCGCAGACATGGGGTCAACTTCCACATGTATGTGAATGACACCCGACTATCTTCTTGCCTCCACCCCGAATTCCAGGACCACCGCTCTTCACCGTCGGTGGGTGAGACGTAGGCCACTCTACCCCCAACCTTTGGAATTCCATCCCGCAATCCTCCTCCTCACCCCCCTCCCTAGCCTCCTTCGAGTCCCGCCTCAAGACCCCATTGTTCACCCCTCTTCGCCCACGTTCCCTCCGCCCTCTGCGATCCTGACCCCCACCTTGGTTCCGAAGCACTGACTGCCCTACGCCTTGGGACGCCCTCCTAATGTGAAAGCTGCTATGCGGATGTAATTGGGTTGTTGTTGTTGTTGTTGTTGTCGCTCTCCAAACTCCCCGATCCCAACCTCCAGCTCGGGTCCCGAACACTGATTGTCCATCGCATTGGGACGCCCTCCCGATGTGAAAGGCGCCATCCAAACATCATTTGGGTGCTGGTGGTTGATGTCAACAACAAGCCAACAGGGCTGCCATTTTTCCGTTCGCGTGTATCCACCACAACAACTTGCATTTATATAGTGCGCCCGGCCTCACACAGGGGGAGACCACAGGAGACTCTGGCTGGCACACCGTGTACTCACCTTAAACACAAACATTTCTCCTAAGAAGGGGTTGGAATGCGGTAACGCTCGACAAGGGCCGAGAGAGCCGCGCGCAGGAGGAGAATTGGGAGGGACCGGTTCACGCCAATGCTACCGAACAGACCGAAAGGCACTGACTGGGTTAATCCTGGTAAAGAAGAGGTCTGGACTTGTCTCCTCAACACTGGAAACCCTCCGCACCCGCGTTACTCAACTCCGGTCCAACTCCCGATGTGGGAGGCGCTGTACAAACCGAATTTGCTGCTGCTGCTGTCGCTGCTGTATCACTATTCACAGATGTCAGTCCCATTGCCCAGCAGAATGTCAATCAAGTTGTTTATCCCTGAACGTGTTTCGTGGTTACCTTCAGATACGACCTCTTTGTTTGTTTACAGTTCATTTGAACCTAGAGTTGAACTCCCCCCCCCCCCTCCCCCCTCCCCCTCTTCCAAAATAAATCCTTTTGCAAAAGCAATAACTACATACAAGTCCAGGGTATACAATGGCACAGCTGCCCTTGGCGATTAAGCGAATGGTTGGCTGTATTGGC